>CM070546.1:115216277-115764710 GCA_036346405.1 Phyllostachys edulis | reverse complement strand
TTTCACGAAGTATATAGTTTTCATAAAATATATGGATGGTGGAATGGTTGGAAGGTGAATGGGATATTCACTTGGTGGTTTTAGTCGGGAAGTGAATGAGAGATTCATCGGTAGTTTCAAAGCAATTGTTTATTCTATTTATTATTTCTTTTCAATTATGTTTTACAATCTATCTATTGTATTTATTATTAACACTTGTTTTACTAAAAAGAACCATATGTCTATTCCTTTCTTCAAGCCTTGCAAAAATATTAATTGCATATTGTTCCCTACAACTTGTTGAATACTTTATATACTCACGATTTTATACATTGTTGCTCAGTTGAATAAAAATAAGTTAATCAAGAGTTCTTCGAGGGCAAAAGGGACGGATCAAACCAATCATGGGCAGGCCGGTGATGTAGTTCACACTCAGATCTCCACTGCATGATGGCCATTAAAAACAGATAGCAAATTCACTGGAATCTCAACAAGTATATGCTGACCAAAACAAAAATGTTCAATATCAGATTTTACGCACATATGCCCCGCTAAGCAATGGGCGAGGTGAGGCGGGGGCAGCCGAGGCGGCGGGATCACCATAAATGGCAATCTCAATTCTCCATCTTCATCTTGCGCTTGCGGCTCGGCTCAATGGCCCTTGCGGCTTGCAGCGGCAGTGGTAGCTGATGGGTGAAGTCTTGTTGCAGCGGACTCTCGGGGAGAACCAGAGAAGGGGATGGCCGAGGCGGCGGGGCATTGCACCACGGCAGCTGCTTGCTCGCCTGCTCCGAGGCTCCGAGCGACCAGGCGAGGCGCGTTGCTACTCTGAGCCTCTAAGCCTATGAAGTCTGAAGAAAGCTAGTCATTTGGAATGATACAGCCATCTAAACGACATCGTGTTGCAACTGAAGTAAAATCACCTTCTGTTTTCCAGGTCGTTATGTTTTCACTTTCTCTTTTCCGTGTTTATGTCCATCCATGTCCTTCTTGTCCGAGAATCCATTGTTAGAATTAATCTTGTTCTAGTTTAATCTTGTAGCAATCAAGGCGGAGGCTATGTCGGTAATGGCTCTTGTTGTGTCTGGAGCAGTTCTTTGTAGCATCGAACCCGAATCTTGTGGCGATAGTTGTGGTTGTATAAGGGTTACGTGTAATCAGATTTTGTAAGAACTAGAAGCAAGAATTGAGTTTTAGAAGAAATAAAAAAACAACAAAAAGAGAACAGCGTACTCCCAAAACAAAAGTGTTTTACATTTTGCGTTTTGTTCTCGGTGGTCTTGCGCTCCAACAGGAAAGAATCGGCGGGACAAATGTGCTAAATACCAGTGGGCGCCATCACGTAAAGGCGAGGTGTCAAGCTAGCACATGAAGGAAAAGAGGTTCGGCGACTTCAAGCAAAGTGTTGTCTTTTTTCTTTTTAGAGGAGAATGCATCACATCAAAGGGTCCTATGTGTCCCACATGAAGAGCAATTCTGTGCGAGTGTTTCTTCTCTGACAAGAAGCGTGACTAGGCCAAGTGGAAGCTTTCATTTTCTGGAACAAAGCGGTGATAAGAGCAAAGGATTAAAGAAAAATTCTAATAATTGGCATCGAGCCTGAGGCCGTCGGCTATGGCGGAAGATCAATTACCAAAGAAGGATTGCGACTAAAAGAAGAAGCGGTACGTAGTAGAGTCGTCATCAAAGGAAAATTCATATCAAAGGAGTTTCTATACCAATTCAATACCCGTTACTTAATGATACTAATTATGGATTATGAAATTGCAAAGATGAATATTATCCTCGTGCTCTTGGTGTATGGATGACAATAGAAGGAAGACTTTGGTCAAAGAAAAAAAAAGGATCGAGGCGCTTTGTTTGTAATCTCTCAAGGCATGCGGATGATGTAATAATGGCAATTCGGACAAAGAATCAGACAAAGGAAGCATGGGAGGCTACTCTGGAATATGCGAGTTGGTCAAGATGTCGTGTCAAGAAGGCAAGAATGCAGGTGTTGAAACAACAATTTGATCGTTTGATCATGCAGGATCTGAAAGTATTGTTGAATTCTCTCGAAGCTCACTAGCATGGTGGGTGAAATTCGTTCCTTGGAGCGAGAACTAAAGGACACAATTGTTGTGGAGAAATTGTTTAGTCTTGCTTCAACAAATTCCTCCCAATAATTTGCACAATTGAACAATGGGAAATATGTCATCTATGTCCCTAGCGAGGCACTAGGCGTCTGCGGGCATTGAAGAAAGTTTAAAGGGAGGCGACATACATAAAGAATAAGAAGGTAAGCAGGTTGTTTGCTATCTAGTTCTCAATGGGAGGCAATGTCTACTCAAGGCAAGAAATTTGGTGATAGCCATGGCGGTAGAGGAGGGCGTGGGGACTAGGCTAGGTAAGGCGGTGGTGACGGATCACATGATAAGTCACATGTCAAGTGTTTTAAATGTGAAGAATTAGGTCACTACTGGCGTTGGAGTGTATGACCACATAAAAGTGCTTCAACGCGACAAGTATGGACACTACGCCTCAGTTGCGAAATAAAAGAAGCGAGAGTAAGCCTAAACGAGTCTGTGAAGACAACGATGATCCTACCCTACTTCTCTCTTTATGTGTCAAACAAGAGTCGGTCCGGTGATGTTGAACGAGAGAACATAGTTTCTAAACTACGCATGGAGGGAGACAACCACGATCATACTGACTTGTGGTACTTGGACAATGAACAAGCAATCACATGACGGGAGATCGCTCTATGTTCCATGAGCTCGACGAAAATATTTTGGGGAAAGTCAAGATTGGTGACAGATCCACTGTGTAGTTAAGAGGCAAAGGAACAATGCTACTGAAATGCAAGAGCGGCGATCAAAAGATGTTGTCTAAAATTTATTTTATACCGAGTTTATGCATCAACATACTTAGTCTCGGGCAGTTGACAGAAGAAGGGTGTAGGGTGGTGCTGCAGGATGAGTTCTTGCGTGTCTATGACAAGAACAAAGATCTGATGATGAAGGTGAAAAAATCTCGAACCAATTGTACAAAATTTCTCTGAAAATTTGTAGCCGGTTTAATATGAAGACGATCTGGAGGTTAGAGTGGGCTGAGGTATTAAACGGGACATAGCGAGATCGGGGAGTTGCATGTAGTTGATCCGGGAGGAGGCGGCGGAGTCTTAGGGAGTCGAGACAGTGCGTGGAAGGTGCTTTGAGGGCACTCAAGGGGCGGCGAGTTCCGCAGCGCATGCGATTCTTCTTTGGAGGAACAGTGCTCAGGTCAAACCCATGGAACCCACCCTTGTCACGAGGCACATCGAGAGGGAGAGGTGGTGTAGTCTCGGTTGAGATACCGTGGGAAGCCAGGCGGACTTGGTCCAAGAGAGGCGAGAGCTCGGGCAATAGCGAAGCCAGTGACGTGGGGGCAGGTGCTCCAGCCCGAGCTAGCTTGCAGGATGGAGCGAGTTCGATCCAGTCGAGCACATCAAGCGTTGACTTGTGCATGGCTCGGGATGGAGCAAATCACAGTGGTAGGATGATGCTCGGCCCGAGAAAGACGTCGCCTGAGAGTCACGGGAGGAAGACTTGGAAGTTCAAATCATTGAGAAGATTGGCGTGATCAAGATAAAGAAACAAGATTAAGGGGTGATGTATAGCGAGGTGGAACACTTGTAGCAATCCGATGCTTCATCTCTGTTGTACCGAATCAAATCTTTATGGCGATAGTTGTGCCTATATAAGGTCTGTGTAATCAGTTTTGTAAGTAAAGAAGCAAGAGTTAAGTTTAGAAGAAATAAAGAAAAAAAAAAAAAAAAAGACAGCGTGCTCCGAAACCAAGAGTATTCTCTGTTTGCATTTTGTACTTTCGGTGGTCTTGTGCTCGACAAAAAAGTCAGCCGGGGCAGGCTGCTTTGTACCAAGGTGGGGCACCGTCACGTAAAACGAGGTGTCCAAGCTATTGCGTGAAGGAAAAGAGGTTAATGACAAAAGTGTTGTCTTTGTTTTCTTTTTCGAGAGTGTGCATCCGTCAAAAGTCTGTGGGTCCCACGTCAAAAACAATTCGACTCGAGTATTTCTTCTCTGGAATTTTCTTTGTTCTAGCCTTGTAGCTGCGATTAATTTGAAAATAGCCCTCATTCCCCATAATTAGCAAAAGCGGCCTCAAAGCAGTGCTCCTACTCGCGCCGCAGAAGTGGGGGTCGATGACTTGACCCGGTCTTAGGCGTGAGGAGGGACCCCGAGCCCCGGTATGTGAGCACCTGCCCCAACCAGTAGCGAGTCTTGCCCACGCGTGTGCAAATTATTCTCCTCGCTTCGCCGCGCTCACTTTGCACGAAAAAATTTTGGCGTATCGTTTTTCATTTTGCTTTCTTTACATCGCGTCGCTGTCTTTCATTGTCTTTCTTTACATCACGTCATTTGTCTATTTCTATTTTTTGCATATATAAGAATCTTGTAGACCGGAAACGAGCTCATAAGCTCATAAAGCGTGGCGTTCAGATTAGTTTAGGTAAAACGTGTTTAATTTTTTGCTTATTGCATTTTTTACCGTTAAATCGTGCTTAGATTTAAGCTAGCTGTTAGTTTTGTCTATTTGTAGCTATAGCACGTGCTCTACCACCCCTACTTGAAGCGGCATGGGGCGGCCAAGCATATTTATCACGCTTGGATTGATGGCGATGGGCCACCAACTCGGTGACAGGGGCCGAGGGAGACTGGCATTGAATGAGGCGGTATGTTTGAGCCTTCGTCAATCAATTTGATTCGTTACCAGCATCTTGAACATGGGGTAGAACTTCCTAATTGATGCCTCTCTTCTTTCGCCTTGGTTGATCGTTGGTAGGAGACCCACAAGTTCCACTTCCGGTGGGGAGATGATGGTGACCTTTGCAAGATATCGGCTTCATTACTGGCCTTCCGTTCGCGAGGCCGTGTAGTTGTTCCCCTCCTCAGTCGCGGGAATTTGGAAGGCGAAGTCTCCATCATCGTTTGGAAGCCCTATCCCGAGAGGTCAAAGGGCATTCCACACGGTTGGTGCGGCGATTCATGCATTGCCCAATTGATGCAGCGGAGGAGGTGGTTCGATGCCACCTTATTGCATATTTGTTGTTTATATTGGGTGGATCATGTTCCCTAGCACGAGGGACATGGTGTACCGAAGTTATATTCACCTCTGCGAGTCTATCGTGGACGCCCGGCGATGAGGGCGTGCCTTGATCTGATTGGGGTTGGTATCTTGTCTTGCGATGTACTGCATGACTTTGTCGCGACTTCCTTGACGTCGCCGCAAGACGAACCGTGCTCTCGGGTTGCCCTGCGGCTATTCTGGTGTGGTCGTGGGGCACCAGCGGTCGGACGGCCGTACTTCGCGCATGATCCACCTTACCACGCACAACATTTCTATGGTGAGGCGGACGAGGAGAGATCCGTGCAAGGCTCGACCATGGGATCCCGATGGGCTATGGCGATTTGGGGTGGTCTAGGGAGAGGAGCGCCGCATATACCCCGAGTTCACAATGAATTCGAGACCACGCGCGAAGCGACATAGTATGGGCTCCTTGGGCGGATGCCGCACGCGAGCGAGCACGACCCCGGCAACTGAGCTTGCTATGCCACCAGGATGCGGCGTACTGGAGGACAACTTGTCATCTGGTGTTCTCCCACATGGTTGAGCCGTACAACCCACAACAGGTGATGAGGCAGTTCGAGCTGCACCAGGAGATACCCCTGCTGTAGGGCGACCGCTTGCGAGGCGTAGTCACCTATAAGTACATTGCATTGCTTAATAATATTGTAGATCCTTTAGTCATATGTTATGTCGGTACCATAATTTATTTATTTTGTTCTACCTTTAGGCAGACGAAGAAGGGCCGCAAGAGTGATGACTGGCTTCAGACGCAGCAACCGTGGGTAGATGCATGGCAAATGGCCACTGATTCCATTTTGCAGGAGGCACGCCCTTACGATGAAGGCACTTACGACACGTACTTGGAGTGATGCGTCTGCGGCTGCTGAGACGAGACTAACAGCCCCCCGACCCGACATGCGAGATCCTAGCCACGCCGTACACTTGGAGTTAAGGATGGACCCGCCGTGCAACGACGCAATGGCGATTGATGCGTTGAGCCGTAGTAGATTAAGCACCCTCGAAATAGGGTCAACTAACAAAATTTTGTTTGTTCGGTACCCATGCGGGTGGACCATTTGGAGAGCGTTATCGGCGCGTGGCGGGAACTTCGGCGAGTCTGAACAACCTGATCGAACGCCTTTTTCGGTCATGAAGGCGCTTGTTGATGATGTCAAGCGGTCGTTAAGTAACATGAGCTGCGGAAGGCCAGCGATGTCGACTCGAGGCATCGGACGGAGGCGTCGTCGCGTACCCTCGCCCCTCCATCTTCCGTCGGCGAGTCTACCAGTAGCCGCGGCAGCATGGGCGGCGGATCGAGACTCTCGCGGTTGCCTCGTCTCGGAGGACTCTAGGCTCATCTTTGTCCTCGTCTCGGAGGGACCCTACTGGAGCCGTTCTCGTCTCGAAGGGACCCTACATTGGGCCGTCGTCGTCCGAGAGGCCGAAGAGGACATTCGGAGAGCGCGGACGTGCAACCCGGAACAGCGGCGGATGTTATCGATTCTCCCTTGCAGCCCCCACTTTGTTGGACAATTTCCAATGGGTGATCTGGCGCCATGGTATCGATCGGGTACACAATGTACCTTGCGCTGCGCCATTCACCCATAAGGTGAACCGTACCGAGCAATTCTCCAGATCCATCCATAAAAGTGGCCGAGTTGGTGCCCTTCATGGATCCTACTACGGATCCTAATGCTTGGATCACAAACTTGTTCTCACGCGCTTCCACAGTGATGCCCCCTGTGGCGACATGGCGGTTGAGAGCCTCGCTATGACTGCTGGCGAGAACCCACGGTCACTGATAGGTTAGCGTTTCCACGAGAACAAATTAAATCGAAGACCTTTGGGAGGAACACGGCGTGGAAGGCGATCTGAGGTATATGCCTGCAATGATGAGGAAGCGGCGTGGCGATAGTAGCATTAGTAGTCTATTATATGTTGTAACTTGTGCTTCATTAAGTGATTTGTAATCCAAGAAGAGTGTGCTAATTGGAATGTAATTGGGCGCTTGTGCCGTTATCTATGTCGATAGAACAATTTTATTCTCATTCATCAAGGGCTGCGATGCATAGATAGCGAGTGGACATTACAATCTCATTACACTGCGACGTTCTACTTGGCAAGAACAAGATATAAAAGAAGAAAGACATAAAACTAACTATCTTAACTAACTTGTGAATCGACTTCTCAACTCTTTCCATCCTCTCATGCGGTGTTTCAAGCCTTTTCTCTTCACTCTGCGCATGGGTTGATCGGACCTTCGAGCCTTTGCATGAAGTGCGGTAACACCACAGGAATCTTGCATTGGTTCATCGGACGCTCGAGCCACTGCAAGAATTGCGGCAACACCACGGCATACCCTACTGTATTCGCTACGTTAGCCATCAGAACCTTCGCGAAAGCGGTCAAATCGGCGACAATTGCATAGCTTACGATGCTCGCGATGTAGGCGAGGTTACATTCTATCGTTTGCAATGGCTCTGAAGCTCACATGTATGATCAATCCGCGGCGTGATCACGGAAGGCCGTTCCGCCCGAGGAATCTCTGCGCCGCGGACTTTGCGGGGCAAGAGCTCGAAACGCGCTTAACTATGTAAGTGTCGAGTTAGACACGCACATAACGAAGACATATATTAATTAGTACGACCCTCGTAGATGGTTGAAGATACATCAAACAACGTTCAAACTCACTGTACACTCGGTAAGTCCATTGGTCTTCACCGCGAAACTCACGATAGCTTGCTGGCGGCACCTTGTGTGGAAAATGTTGCCCCTGGCGGGGTGTCGCATCGAAGGCCCACGAGGACTCGTGCTCTGAGGCGAAACAAGGGAAGAGGCCGCAGCAATCAACCGACTTGGAATACGATCAGGTGTCGGCCGAAACAATGCCACCAAGCGATCCGCCCTCATCGTCGATTTCGTCCTCATTTGGATTGCGAGTCAAAGTCGAATCTCATCTTCGATGGCGGTGCCCTCGGACATGACACCGATAATCTCGTGACAATCAACACGAGCATCCCGCCATCTATCATTGGGTTGAAACTACCGGAATCTCCATCAAGCTGGAGCATCTGCGTAACGATGTCCGGCTCTCGAGACCTCTCCCATCGTCAACAAACCAAAGAGGGGACAAGAGCGTCACCGCTTCTTGGGCGGCGCCCACGAGGATTGAGCGGGATAAACAAAATGGGCGTACACCATGGGTCGTCCATAGATCGAGCGTGAGGATTGCTAACGATCTCCATATACTCTGCCCACATGCGCTTCTTGGTCACCTTCACGGGCCCCACAACATCTGCCCATGTGGTGGGACCATGGTGGCGGTGACCGCCTCTATTACTATCTTGTTCCTAGCGACGTGCCTATCAAACAAGCTGCCGAATGCACCGTCGTAGCTCCGGCAAATCAATGCGTGCTAGGTTGGGAGCGTTTAGCAAAAATGTATGCGGCGGTGGACAAATCAACTCCATACGGACCGAACGCATGCGTTACCATGGAACACGTCAAGTGTCTCCATTTACGACAAAAAGACAATATTTCAGCGAACACACAAAGCATAAGAACCATCGTGCGTTCTTGAAATGAACTTACTGTTCACGGCGTTACCGACTCTTAGCCTCAAACATGGAAGGCGCAAATTCAAACATGCATCGCATTAGTAACGACTAACGAATTCAAACAAGGACAAAGAAAATGTTAGGTGCGGAGAGGAGGCACCTTAGAAAGAGGAGAGATTCACGAGAGGAAGCGATCGGCGAGTGTGTGTGGCAGCGTTTAAATAGGCGTGAGGGCAGGTCCCTCCGCGCTGGCGGAGGGCGGTCGTCTGCGCGCGCTGGTGGAGGCGACTTTGAACAATGATAAGACCACAGGCGACTTTTGCTTGATGATAAGACCAAAAGAAACGACTTTGCACGGTGACAAGACCACACAGGCGGCTTTGCGCGATGACAAGACCACGCAGGCGCCTTTGCGCGATGATAAGACCAAAGGAGCGACTTTCTTGTTGTGACAAGACCACAGGCGACTTTTGCGATGATAGGACCAAAGAGACGACTTTGCTTTGTGACAAGACCACGCTGGCAGCTTTGCACGATGACAAGACCACACGGGCGACTTTCTTGCGATGATAAGACCAAAGGAGACGACTTTAGCGGCATGTAAAGGCCACACAGGCGACTTTACACGTGACAAGACCACACTGGGCGACTTTGCGCGATGATAAGACCAAAGGAGACGACTTTGCGCGATGACAAGACCACATGGGGCGCTTTGCGCGATGATAAGACCAAAGGAGACGACTTTGCCGCGGTGACAAGACCGCAGCAGGCGGCTTTACGCGATGAAAAGACCGGATGGACATGACAACAATGTACCTCCTCGACTTTTGAACTAGACATGAAATTAACCACACCATGCCAACTATGGGGCTTATAAAGGGGTTGAACCAAACCCAACACTACACAACACTACACAATAGATATCCGACTATGGACTCTTGACAAACTTCTCGCGAGGATGTTGAAGAAGCAAAATTAGCTTAAGCGAGAAGAGGAAGCGGCTACAATACCCGGATAAATCAATAAAACATGCTCCGGTACCACCCGTTTTCCGATCCGCAATGTGTGTGTGGCGAACCAAGGCGAGATCATTGATCCACACACCCGGCCACCGCGGCCGGGCGTACTACGTCGCGGGCACCACCTCGTAAGTATTTTCGCCGCATTGATTTTAAATCAACGTTGAATTCCTTAAAGTTTTAACTTCATCCCCACGAAATGGCGACCAGAGATCTTGTTGCCACTTCTTCCGATGGATCGGCGGCGGGAGATGTACAGCAGGCATTCATCTAGCGTATATATCTTTGAACTACTCGGTGCGGGCGAGAACTTCGTCTGATGGAAACCTTACGTCTGGGACCTGTTGAGGACCCTCGAAGAGCCTAGTAATCGCCGGGCGTAATCCATATCGACGGCGTGAGTTATGAAGAATTTACATTCTTATTACGTTTTCACTTACATCATACAATCACGGGACATGGGCGACTTCGACATACCAACCCGGCGTGGGCGGTCCGCGACATGGGCAAGAGAAAGGCTCATGTGGTGAGCTCGGCGCCCGGCGTATCCGATCGCCGCTTCAGCGTACTCCGTATCCACGGCGTGAGTTCTGAAGAATTTACATCATTCTTACGATTTTCACTATCGCCCGCTAACATCATGGAATCGCGGGACATGGGCGACTTTGACATACCACCGGCGTGGGCGATCCTGCGACAAGGGCAAGGAAAAGGCTCATCTTGGTGAGCCCGTAGCCTGATGTATCCGGTCGTCCGGGCATAATCCGTGATCGACGGCGTGAGTTATGAAGAATTTACATCATTCTTCCGATTTCCACTATCGATGAACTTACATCATGAAATCGCGAGGACATGGGCGACTTCGACATACCACCCAGCGTGGACACTCATGACAAGGGAAAGGAAGGCCGTGAGAGTTCAACAGCAAGCTAACAAAAGGAAAATGGCCCGGTCCACGCGATGAGGTCGTCATTACGTAGTAGTCCCGTCCTACCCCCATGTATTTTACTATCCCTAAAGGCGTGTGTACTTATATGGTTAGGATGCTTGTGTCGCATGATGTATCATAGTAGTAGCGAGGATGACTAAAGCAATTAGCAGGACCATTATGCCATGTCACTACGTGTAGCGATGCTTACGTCAAAGTGTACTCTAAGGTAGTTCTTATTAGTGTCTCCGCTAAACCTATATTGCAAGTATGTCTCTTCTAGTGAAATCCCATAAAGAACCATTCGCACCGACTTCATCGAGGAGACTCCATGTTTTCGGACATCTTCATCATCACAACGAGTTCTCAACCCCTCAATCACATTCTCGTATAAGCTTCATAAAGTACCTCATCGACTGCCTGCCTATATATACGCTCAGACGACTTCATCATGGAGACACTCCAATAGTCCTGATACTTTTTTTTATATGCACTCAAACCGTGATTTAAACCTTGATTTCGGATTAAAAACCCTTATTTCTTAATGAAAGTTTTTTTATAAATCTCACTACGGATATTCTTTTTAAATCAAATATAATGAAATAATATTTAAAATTTAAAATTTTCAATTTTTTCGTTTATTTTTTTAAAAATATAATGAAATAATATTTATAATGAAATTAGATTCACAAGATACGGGGGCACTGCGCCGGGGTAGCGAGCAGTGCTGCCAGGGCTCGGGCAGGTCCTGTCGTGCCCGTGCGCATGAGAGATATTTGTTTTGAGACTATTTTTGCTAATTATAGGGATTGAGAGCTATTTTTGAAATTAATCGCAACTACAGGGCTAGAACAGAAAAAATTTCTGCTAGCTCGGTCCGGCTCGGTTCATTTATGACCTGAGTTCGAGTCATCAGGCTAGTGAGTTTGGAGCAGCTTTTTTTTTTTCCAACCGTACGTGCTGGTGTGGATATGAAACGTCTTCTCGTTATCTCGCTATAGTACATAGCTGTTTGTGCAGTTTACTCAGTTGCGAATTGCCATTATGCCATACATTGCTATCCGTTTAATTGTCGCTTATATGACGGAATTCTGCGAGTAATGCCAAAAAGCTGGATAGTCCAAACTTAATGTCACCCATGCGTGCCCATCCGACTTATCCCTGCCTGGACATAACACCGTGATAGCACTTGGCCACCAACCAACTCGTTCCTACTACTACCAGTCGTTTTCCTCGATCTGTTTGTTTCTCCCTTGTTCTAAGTCAATTTTAGTCCCGGGATTTGATCCAACAATGACGCTTTTGGCAAGAGTATTGGGCTGTTACGTCCGTTGAATGGTTCGTGTTGGTACTGCTCGATGTGGCCATCATCTTGTTTTCTCCTGTTGCCGCACCGTGACTTTGTGCAAAGATTATTAGACCGCCAGATTTCGATCTGTTTATTGAAGTGGAGGCCCTCACTTGATATTCATATACATACACCTGGCCCTTTGTAACACAGTGCTCCTACAGTTAAGCCACAAGGTTCTCGAGTCTGGCTGATTTGAGTGCTTTTTATTCGTGATACCAAAAATAGTCTTGGCGCACGTAACGACAAAATGTAACGCAATGGGTCATGCGAAGTCGTGTGTCACATCTGATGCTCTCGGATCGTGGCGGGAGGCATGCTATCTGGCAGACACGGCCGAGCGTGAATGGATGACGTGGTGGGCGCGGTAGGAACCTTCTATTCTCGGGGTGCGCAACAGATTTCTGCCGCTCTCCCGTTCCACGGACTGAGAGTGTGGCGTGTCAGCTCCCGTTGATCGAGAGCACGGCTGGTCTGCTTCCGCGTTGTCACGCTTTCCTCCAGCGTTTGGGCGGAGTTACTGTGAGATTTTTAGCTTACCGCGATCCTAAAGCGCTGCAAATAACACTTGACACTTACATGACTGAACCTACTTTTTTTTAGAGATTGTATTGAACTAACTTGTAGGAAGGTCATATAAATTGTTAACATCCTAAGAGGTGGACTTGTGACACCATTCCCTTTTCTTCGAGTGAAGACCGATCTCAAACACTTCGATCTTCGCAACACAACCATCTAGAAGTCGTCTAGCATGTTCTAGAAACAAATGTACCAGTCCATGTTCCTAACTCAAATCTCATATTTAGGGGGTGTTTCGAACGGTTGGGCTTTTCTGGAAAACGGTTTTTGGCTGTGCTACAGGGTTTTCCGGTTGCTAGCTGAACGGCTAAGTTTTTCTGGCTTGTTATTTGGCTGTCTGGCTTTTAGGTAAGCTGGTTGTAACTTCCGAGATGGGAAATGTTTGAAATGCCCTTGGGGACAGTAATGACTTGTTTGATGCCGTTTAACGCAATTAACAATATTCAACGACAATTGACGACTATTAATGACGCCAAACGCAATTAACGGCATTTAAAGACAATAAACAACTAGCACAATTGACGACAACTCACTCGCAATTGGCGACATTTAGCGATAATTAACGACTACTACGGAATTAGGGCAATGGTTCGCATTTGACAACGAATACCACAATGGCGCAATTGATCACATTTGATGACGATCGTTTAATTATGCATTTAACACAATTTTATCGCAATTGATTGCATTTGACGACAACTACCGTAATTAACGCAATTGATCGCATTTGACAACAATTAACACATTATACATGAGAAAGAAAACAATCTTCCAAAGAGTAGAAACATAATTTGAATCATCTAAAATAACTACAACGCAACAAGCCCACAAAATAAAATTTTACATGCGACTATCAATAATGAGTAATTTATTACACAAAAAAATTACATCCATTAGTAACAAGTCAAACATATAGCTCATATTTATTCATAATAGCCATCATCAGCGAACAGACAGAAGCGATCACAACAAACTTTGAATAATTAATACCCCTCCACTTTTTTTCGGGCTTAGGACCGACATCGGCAGTGTTAGGCATCCCCACCCTCACACGTACCCCAAAAAATAACGAAATAACAAAGGAAAAAGAAGGAAAAGAGCAACCATTAAGAAGCAAAGATATACCAAAATGATACAATTGGATTTGACTCAGCATTGCAATTGGATTTGACAGGAAGTTTAGCTAATCAAATGAGCATATACTTACCATGAATACTCAGTTATTTATCTAGATGTTTGTAACACCTTGGTTTTCGGAGTCTTTTTGAACTTTCAAAATAAAAAGAACCATTTGGTTTTGATGAGAATTCAAAGCTTAACCTGAGATTTTAAAGATAGAGCTTTAAAGGACTAAATCAAACTTCAACTAAATCAGTTCGGTTTCTGTTCGAGTTTGTTGGAGTTCTTCCTTTTCTTTGATCGTTTCGGCCCCGTTCTCTCTTCCTTCTTTGGACCACCTCCCTTTGTCTGGATCTAAGGGTCCAGACCTCCCTTGTGGATTGGACCTCCCTCCTTGTCCAGACCACCCTTCGGGTTGACCTCCCCTTGGGACGCGTCCACCCCTGAGGCGTTCTAGCTCGGGTTTGTGTTTCATATGTTCTTGATTTTGAAATTCTTATTTTGGGTTGAATTCCCCCTTCAATTGGACCTCGTGTCCATCTGAACCTCCTTTGAACTTCCCTCGTGTCCGCTCGGTTTCTGCTCCTCCGCGCCTCTTCCTCTCTGTCGCTCCTCTCCTTTGGTTCCATCTTGACCGTTGAGACCTCCCCTGTGTTGGTCTTGACCGTCGAGATCTCCCTTTGCTTCCATCTTGACCGTTGAGACCTCTCTGTGTTGGTCTTGACCGTCGAGATCTCCCTTCTTTCATCTTGACCGTTGAGACCTCCCTGTGTTGGTCTTGACCGTCGAGATCTCCTTCTTCCATCTTGACCATTGAGACCTCCCGTGTTGGTCTTGACCGTCGAGATCTCGCTTTGCTTCCATCTTGACCGTTGAGACCTTCCCGTGTTGGTCTTGACCATCGATATCACCCTTTTGCTTCCATCTTGACCGTTGAGACCTCCCCGTGTTGGTCTTGACCGCCGAGATCTCCTTTCTTCCATCTTGACCGTTGAGACCTCCCCATGTTGGTCTTGACCGTCAAGATCTCCTTTGGTTCCATCTTGACCGTTGAGACCTCCCGTGTTGGACTTGACCGTCGAGATCTCCTTTGCATCCATCTTGACCGTTGAGACCCCCTCCCCGTGTTGGTCTTGGCCGTTGAGATCTCCTTTGCTTCCATCTTGTTCGTCGGGACCTCCCTCGGGTTCATCCTGGCCGTTAAGATTTCCTTTTAACTCGTCTGAACCGTTCAGGACCTCCTTTGAGTCCATCTTTGCCGTTGAGACCTCCTTTGATCTCATCTTAACCATCAAAACCTTCCCTTGTTCTATCTCCTCCGTTGAATCCTCCTCTTTGTTGGCTCTCCCTTTTCCTTCGCGTGGTCCGATCCAGCGCCACGCCTTTCCCCTCTCGCGGGATCAGACGGCTCTGCTTCATTGCGCCTTTTTCCTTCTCCTTTGGACCTTCTCGTCCTCTGGACCTCCGTGTGGTCCTTTTTTGCAAAGACCACCCTTCGTGGTCTTTTTGTAAAGACCACCCGCTGAGGGTCTTTTCACTAAGACCACCCTTTTGGATCGCGACCTCCCCTTAAGGCCGTGACCTTCCCTCTTTTGTTGTTTAGCCGTGACCTCCCCTTGAGGCCGCCACCTCCCCTCGTTGTCGTTTAGCTGCGACCTCCCTTTGAGGCCGCGACCTCTTCTCTCTTGTCCTTTAGCCGCAACCTCCCCCTTGGAGTCGTGATCTCCCCCTTTTGTCATTTTGTCGCGACCACCTCTTGGACCTCCTCCCAAGCCGTTGGTTCTTCTCGAGCAGCCCCTTGGACCTCCTCCAAACCATTGAAGCTTCTCTATTGGTTTTATTTTGGTGTTTCTTTGGAGTTCTTTTGGATCTTACTTGAACTTTATTTGAGTTACTCCGTTCTCTCCCGTGTAGATTGCGAAGGCACCAAAGAGCCCGAGTTCTTTGAGGAGGAAGAAGACACTCAAGCCTTTGAGCAAGGCAGGTTAAACCCTCGACCATGTTGCACTCATTACTTCAAATTACTTATGTCGGTTTCAAATGTTATTGCATGCTTATTTTTACTCAAATATTTCAATACATATCTTTAAATTCATAGCTATGCCTAAATCCTTTGTACTGCCCATATTGACATTAATTAAAATCTGTTGTCGCCCTAGATAAAACCTGGTTGATGCAATAGTGTGAGCCAGGATCTCTCGAGAAATATATGCTTAGACAAGCTTAGACCGCAATCTTGGTTTGGGAGTTTTGTCGCCAAAAAGACCAATGTTATCTAAATGTTTTAAAAGCTGATCCATGGCATTGGGTTGTCATGGAGGTTTTTAAAGGATTTTGTAAAGCATTGGAAAATGGTTTGGACTTGGGCGAATTTGGTTGTTTGGTTGGTGCATGTCCATGCACGGGGGTCATGTGATCCGATGCCCCGGGGTTGAGGTTGTCGCCCAAGTCAGTTAAGGATCGGTCTGCGAGCGATAACTTGCTATGCCTCACCGTGCAACTACATGTCCAGGATGGGGTGGACCTAGTTGACTAATTTGCAGAGTTCCATCGTAGTTGATCCTGTTGAGCAGAGGGTAGTCTTTTATGGCTTGTCATGTTATGATCAATGTTAGTCCCACTTGGCACAAGAGGGGGCCTGAACCCTGCGGATGGGTAATCCAAAGGGGGCGAAACCTTAGCGAGGGTGGACTGCGGTGGAATGATGCACCGTAAAGGTCTTGTCATGCGCTCTAGGCCTCTCACCTTCAGAAGTGAACGGTAGCATCGACAGTTGCCAAACAATCTAGAGATGTCATGTCATGTGGGTAAAGTGTGCAACCTCTTCAAAGTGTAAAACTATTTACATAGCCGTGTTCGCGGTTATGGACGTGCTGGCAAGCCTCTCAAAATTAGATCTTGGTTTTGTTTTCAAAAGAGCTTTGTTAAAATGGTTTTGGATCTCTATCCAATTGGGGTTTTGGCAGGGAGCCTTGTGCAGGAGGGTATCCTTCACCACTTTGTTGTTGAATGTTATCCAACTATAAAATGAAGACTTGAAAATGAATTTTAATTATGGTTACATGCTTTGGAAGTTATTACCCGTAATTGGAAATAAACATGGCTTTATGCAAAGACAACCTTATAAGCCTTCCTTTGAGATATCCATGTACGCATTTCATTCTATTATGTGACGGGTGTAACTTGTGAGCACGGTTGTTGTGCTCATTCTTGCTTGATTTGATAATTGAGCAGGAGAGGACTTCTTTGATGAAGATGAGGACCAGATCAATTAGGCGTGACCTCGGTACTGCTTGCACTGTGGTGAAACGGGTGGACTTGTCATTTTACTTCCGCTGTATATTTTGCTTTCGCCGGCTTGTAAGCTATCTTTGTAATCAACCCTTTTGTTGTATATAAAAATTGCGTTGATGAATGTTACCTCTTTGTTTGCTGTGTGAGCTAGCCGTTGATCCTTGGGACTAGTTAAAATCTGAGAGGACTTGGGGCTTTTCCAAGTCTCACGATCTCCTCGGGTTTGGTCTCCCGACCACCCTCGAGTTGGGTCTTGGCACTTGGAGACGTCCCGGGTCCTAAGATCTCCTCGGGTCCGTTCTCCGGACCTCCAAGTGGTCCTACTGGACCTCTTGGGAGATCCTGGAGAACTGTCCGAGAAATCCTGCTGGACCTCTTGAGAGGTCCTGGTGGACTTCCCGAGTGGTCTTGGAGGACCTCTTAGGTGGACCCAGGTCGGGTCGTTACAATGTTAGATCAGCATTGAATTGGATTTGCAAAATGGAAATATTAACATAGCCAATTCCACAACACAACAAACAAGCAAATCCAATGTCACATCAAACTCACCAATCTCAGTAAGTGGGAATTGTCATGTTAATCAGACAATGAGACAATTAGAGAATCAGGTCCATTGTAAGGTAGTAGAAAAGAATTCAAAATTATGATCAGGACATCAAGGTCCATGTAAGCATGCACCATTAAAAGTACAACAACACCCACATGCATGCTGACAAACTACCGAGGATGAATTTATTCTTATTTACATGAGTAAGGGCATCAAGGTCCATGTAAGTATGCATCAATCATGCAGTAAATCAAAGATGACATATTAACTTATCTAATATCAATCAAGTAATTTGATTTGTAACTATCAACAACAAGAAGTTGTCATGCATGCCCTGAAATGCAAACATAGCTTCAAAATGGAATCTACCGGATATACTTGACATTATGACAAATAAAATGGTATTAATGAGTCTAACAAAGCTACTCAATAAATGATGAACTAGTTTGAGATTTCGATCCATGCACAAATACACTGCCAACATTTCCATGGACAAGCAGACAAGTAATAGCAAGCACAAGTCAACATTTTCATGAATTCATGGATAAAAATCCTACACTAAACCTAATGCAACTTCTCTTAATTGTCATGTGTGTGTCACCGCCAAAGAAGAACGTGAGAAGGAACCAAAGAATTGACAACTAACAATTGAATGCATCGATTGTTCCAGTGTGCAATTGGAAGGTAGATAGTTACCATCTCAATCATCAAAATGGACAACACACAAACAAGCTTGCAAATGGAGATTGTACAACTATCACAATGATGCAAAGAATGAATGAAGCATGTTTTCGCACAACAAATTGTTGTAGAGGAGAAGGGCCAGTGCGGGAGGAGGAGGGGTGGCACAGGAGGACGTGGAGGCCGGCGCGGGATGAGGAGGTCGAGCGGTGTGGGGGGGAGGGGGTGGGCGAGCGGTGCAGATCTGGAGGCGCTATGGGATGGTCGGGGATGGAGACGAAAGAGGAGGGCGGCGATGGTGGGGGAGGAGAAGGCACACGTGAGGAGAAGGCGCCGCTTCGGGGGAGGAGGACGGCGGTGGCGTGAGTCGGCGTAGGAGGATGGGGAGGAGGAGGCCACCAGCGGGTCACGGTCCTCTCGGGTCACGGTCGGGGAGGAACCTAGATCTGCATGGGAGGAAGAGGGAGGGGTAGCGCCGTGTGGAGAGGAGAAGGAGGAGGAGAGCGTAGCGGCTCGGGGGAGGGAGAGGGTGGTGGCTCCGGGGGGGGTGGAGATGGCGGCGGCTCGAAGGAGGAGGAAGGCCGCCCTTCGAGGAGAGGAAGCTGGCCAAAGTGGAGAAGGAGGAGGAAGAGGAGGGCTCGGGGGGTCGGGGAGCGGGGATTAGGGTTACGGTCGGGTCGGGTGGGGAGTTTTATGCGATGGCAAGCCGCAGGTAAATACCAATGAACTCGAGGGGTAAATAGGGAAGAGAGGTGGTGGGAAGCCGTGGGAAGTTCTGGCTTTCGGCTTTCTTCTATTGATGTGGCTTTTGGCTTTCGGCTTCGATGAAAGTTGCTGCGAAAAGCTGGTCGTTTTAAACAGCTTTTGGCTTTTTCGGACGAAAGGCGAAAACCGAAGTCGTTTCAAATAAGGCTTTAGAATGCAGAAATTTCATATAAATATACGAAACAGTTCAGTTCAACTCCCCTAAGAATCCATAAAAAATCCCTGCTTTCCCCTCGGCTCACACTTGACACTTCCACTGCGCAGGTTCACTGATGCGCATACAGCGAGAGTTCCTGCGCAGGTTCACTGATGCGCATACAGCGAGAGTTCCTGCGATTGGACGTGCGTTTGCTCAGCGGCGGATCGACACATTACCTGCTCACTGCCGCCTGCCGGTGTGTCACGGGGACACTAACGTATCGAAACACTGAACTGAAGCACACGGGCAGTCGCGATTGGACGGCTCACTGAACTAGCGCCACGATACTTGTGGTATGTGAACGCAAACGCGGGCAATTTTACCAGGATACCGCAAGAATTGGTCAGTTTCATGTGGATTTTTTGCTTTCGAAAGTAGGGGGAGTCTTGTGGGTTCTATACAATACGGTTTGGCAAGTGGGAACGTCCTTCTGTTTATTTCATACTAAAGTAAGGGGAGTCTTGTGGATTCTATACAAATACGGTTTGGCAAGTGGGAACGTCCGTCTGTCTATTTCATACGAATGGAACTGTTTGTCCTAAAAATGTCCTCCTGTTTATTTCATACGAATTGAACTGTTTGTCCTAAAATCTCTAGGAAAATCTTTTCTCAGGACAGCCGACAGATGATCGATGACCTTGCTCCTCGATATGCTCGCTTGGCTGATACAGAAACGCATGCTGCAAAGTATAAAACAAAGACATGGATCATTGGAACAGGAAAGGGACACACCCAGACAGATCTCATCTATCTACCTGGTCTACTAATCTAAGTCTGCTTGTATGCGACTTTGCGGCAGTAGGTTTTGGTTAAGAGCCAAGATTTGCCCACGTTCGTGCGCCCAAAGCTGAAGGAGCAGCCAATTAAAGGGCAAAGGCTATATTCTTGCTTCTTTTTATGCCAACGTATGTGACGTGCTCGCGCCTCAAGGAGTGACGCGAAAGCAGCACTTTTGTTTCGGGTTTCGAGGCTGCCGGTGCCGGGTGGTCGCACAACACACGCTTCCATGAGACCAAACTTCTTCTAGCCTGTTCCTACTTGTTTATGCATATCCGCTGCAGTACCCAGAGGAAGCAGTGCACATAGTAATAAAGCACTGCAGCATATACACTGTAAAACTTGATCTAAACCATTGGAGAGATGATCCTAATATAGGAGATTGTTCATCATCTGCATTTAACGCTCTAATGCAGAGGAACCGAGTCCACACATGCATGCCACACCGTCGGTTTCATGTGGTAGTATTTTGAGTTCTTCAATCGAGGCGTGAGCTCTTGCAAATACGAATTTTTGGTGGTCTTACTATGTTCTCATACATATTTGTGAAAATGGCTCTCATTCTATCGTATTTACAAAAATAGTCCTCATTCAAACGGTGATCGCGCGTTTTTCCCTATATCACACAGTCACCATGCAGCCCATGTTGTTTTCCCTCGGCCGCAAACTAGTCTCTGCGGCGCCATATCCACTGCCCCTTGTCTCGAGGCAACCCACGGTGGCAGCGAGTGTCGAAGTAGTCAATATCCTGCGATTCCATGATGTAAGTGGATCGTACAATAACAAACGAATAATGATGTAAATTGTATATAACTCACGCTCTTTGATATAGAGTGCGCCCAGACGACCGGATACGCTACGGCGGCGATCGGTCTCGCCGCAGAGTCTCTCCTTCCCCTGTCCTCGACTCCCCATGTTGGTGTAGTATGATGAAGTCGTCCATGTCCTGCAATTCCATGATGTAAGTGCACTGTACAGTAAAAAAACGTAAACATAATGTAAATTCTACATAACTCACGTCGTCGATATAGAGTCTACCAGCGCATCGAATACGCTATGGCGACAGCTCGATCAGAGGAGCCTTCCCTTCCCTTCCCTTGTCTCCGGACTCCCCATGTCGGTGTCGTGTGTCGAAGTCCCTAATATTCTGCGATATGGGCTGGACGATTGCATGTTGTTAGAAGAACGAAATAGCAAATACAAAATCAGGACGTGAATTGTACGTAATTCACCTCTTCGATATGAAGTGCTCGGGCTGACGGAGAAGCTAGGACAATCGCCGGTCTCAGTAGAAAGAGCCTTCCCGTTGTCCGTCGGGCGGGTCCTCGGCTCCTTAGCGCCTCCTCAATAGGGCCGATGACGTAAGGTTTCCACGCCGACGAGGGTCTCGGCCCAAGATCGAGTAGTTCATCATTTATACGCTAGATGAATGTCATAGCGTATATCTTGGTCGTCGATCCATTGGAAGAAGTGGCAGCGCATCTTGAGCTGCCATTACACGCAGACAAAGTTAAAAAATTATGGCAATCAACGTGAGAAGTGGAGAATCGATGTGTTGGGACCCCGAGTATGCAACCTCAGGGTCCTCTGTGTATTCTGAACTAGTCCCATGATTAGTAGCTAGCACACACAGTTGCAACATTTGTGTAATCATATCCACACAACCAAACTAAAGATGAAGCAGATAAATTAATATTATTTAGCAAAAAGACCTTATGGTCAAGTCTTACAACGCTTGCCACGCAGGGCTTAACAACAAAAGGTAGCTTGCAGCGAAAACCAAACATCTAGAGGAGGTCACCTAATATGCTCACAGGCAATCGAGCAGAGGACGCGGCCTAATTTGCATAGTCTTCAAAGTAGTCTTCTTCGTAGAAGTCGGTGCTTCCTGGTTCTTCTTTGACGGCTGATCAACCAGAGGGCATAAAGTCGTGAGTACTTTGAATATACTCAGCAAGTCGCAGAGAAATGTATGCAAATAATATTCATGCAATGTTTGACAAGGATAGCTTTATGGCTATTTTGCAGAAAGCAATATTTAACATTAAATACAGTAAGTAGATTGTAAAGCACAATTTAAAAGATTAATACATATGTAATCAATTTTCTTTGAAACAACTAGTGAACACCCTGTTCACTTCCCAACCATCAACCATCTATGAGATTCGACCAATCTATTCCAACATTTTTTAGAAAAGTCTACCCCTCGTGTGAAATCACCAGACATTGTCTATAGCAGGGGACACGGCTATTGAATAGTTTTACACTCTGCAGAGGTTGTGCAACTTGACCCACAAGACACGAATTCTCTAGTTTGTTCAGCATATATCTATGTGTCAGGACCCCGGATCTCCGGATCCAGGACCCTCTGTGTATATCCGCACTATTCCCTGGATCAATAGCTAGTGAACACAATTGCAACATTGGTGTAATCAAAACCGTACAACAAACTATAGATGAAGCAGACAAATTAATATTTAATAACAAAAGGACCTTATGGTCAAGTCTTACAACGTTCGCCCCGTAGGGCTTAGCAACAAAACATAGCTTGCAGCGGAAACTAAACAACTGGTGGAGGTCACCCAATATGCCCACTGGCAATCGAGTGGAGGACGCGACCTAATTCGCATAGTCTTCAAAGTAATCTTCCTCGTAGAACTTAATGCTTCTGGTTCTTCAAATGATCGATCAACTAGAGGGCACAAAGTCGTGAGTACTTTGAATGTACTCGAGAAGTCACAGGGAAATGTATGCAAGTAATATTCATGCAAGGATTGACAAGGATAGCTTTATGGCTATTTTGTAGAAAGCAATATTGGACAATAAATCTGAAGAAGTAGATTGCAAAGCACAATTTTAAAGATTAATACATAAGTAATCAAGTTTCTTTGAAACAGCTAGTGAACACCCTGTTCACTTCCCAACCATCAACCATCTACAGGATACGACCAACCCATTCCAACAACTTTGACAAAAGTCTACCCCACGTGTGAAATCACCAGGCATTGTCCATAACCGGGGACATGGCTATTCGAATAGTTTTACACTCTGCAGAGGTTGTACAACTTGACCCACAAGACACGAATTCTCTAGTTTGTTCGGCATAATTCTATGCCACCGCTCACTATCTTAAGTAAGCAGTCTAGAGTACGTGACAAGGCTTTTACAAAGTTCTATTTTCACTCGGTTCTGTTCGCTAAGGTTTCCACTACTACAGGAAGTCTCATCACAGATGGTTCGAAACCATCATCACAGACGGTTTCCGAACCGTCTATATTTGTTGGTCTGTGATAACAGGTAGTTATCACAGACGGTTCAAAACCGTCTCGTGATACGCACTATCACATATGGTTTTTGTTGAAACAAATGCGTGAAGGCTATTATCACCGAGCGGTTCTTATTCGTAACCGCGTGATGAAGTTTTCCTGAGCGGTTCGCTCAACAAGAACCGCTTTGTGATGAGTTTTCCTGAGCGGTTCTTGTTCGTAACCATCTGTGATAGCCTTTTTCGTGGCAAAAAAAAACGGCCGCTAAAACTAAAAGAGGTCGCTTTTGAGGCCCTAAACGACCTTTTTTGAGGGTTTTCACTTTGTCCGAGTCTGCTGAGCCTCGCGAATGAATTTGATATGAACTTAATTATTTTGAATTGAACTTTTGTTAGCTTTCCAACGAGCCAAAGAACGCCATAATCCGAAGTTCGTATGCAAAAGTTATGACGGTTTTACCAAACGGTCGCGATCTACCATCTATATTTTTGCCCAAACCAAATAACTCAACATGAACTACACATGCACAGAGAGCCTCCAACAATAAACCACAAGATCACCCACATCACAAGAGCATCAACTCAATCCATTTACTGAGCACTAACACTAGCTCTTAGTAATCCACATCACAAAGCAAAGGGGAGTAGAGAGTGAGGTCGTGGGAGGCAGGCGGCGGACGAGGCCGAGGGTGACGAGGTTGTGGGAGGCCATGACGACAGGCCGGGCGAGGTGGAGGAGGCCGGGCGACAGTTCGGAGGAGGCCGGGATTGATGAGGTCAGGCGAGTTGGAGGAGGCCATGGTGACAAGCTCTGGGAGGCAGGCGCAAAGTGTGAGGAGGAGAAACGGCAGAGGAGGAAATGGAGGTATGAGGTGTGAGGAGCAGAGACGGTAGAGGCGCAAGGTTATATGAAGCGAGTTTCGGCAGCCCGCCCATTATGTCCAAATTTTCGTTTCCCGCCCAACAATCAGAGACGGTTCTTGTTAAGAACCGTCTGTGATAAGTAACTATCACAGATGGTTTTTTAATAGAACTGCTCGTGATCATTCCTGACGATTCTAGTTACAAACCGCTGCGTGATAGCGGTGATTATCACATACGGTTTTTAATAGAACCGTGCAGGAATGATCCTGACGTTCTATTAAAAAGCGTCTGTAATAAATCGCGTATCACAGACGGTTTATAATAAGAACCGCTCGTGATAGGCTATGCCCGGCCTCGATAGACCCAACAGGCGATTCCATAGGAAATGCGTGATGGGGCGCCTACTATAGCTTTGTTTTGTAGTAGTGTTTGCCTCGTCGGCCCCTCTTGCGCTGTTCCCAACCAAAAGCAGAACCAACCAAAACTTTGCTAATTAGTTGGCCAGTCCACCCATAAATAAACTTGTGGATGCGGTATGGCCCGGATCAATGGCGCACAAAATTAAGTCCTTAGTGGTTACTCAAAGTGAGGCAACCTCATCCCAAAATCATCCCTTTTATTGCAGGATCACTCGCCCGAGTATAAATCATTTGGGTTCAACCCGGCCGAATGACCACCCTAGTCATAGCACAACAAATTTTAGTTAAGACGACAACGAATGTCGTGGTCTCACACAGGACCACACTTCATTTTAATCAGCAACACTGGCTGCTACTACACAAGCCACAAACCGGTGTGCTGGGGGTAAACTAATATTGAATGATTCATGGCGAGACCGACGTCTACCAAAGCATGGCTAAGCAAACACGATACCCATGTTGGTAGTACAATAATGTCCAACTAAAATAATTCATCCTAGGGTGTCCAAGGATTTATGTCATTCAAGGATACATGTCAATTGCAATTTATCAAGGGCGCATAAGGCAATTAGGTAATTAACTAATCCCGAAACCATTTGTTATAAAATTAGCAATGCATGTTTATATCAAACAATATACTTTTATAAATTTGGTTCAATATGATCAAAGCTCTACGACTTGCCTTCGTTGAAGAGTAGAGGTGCTTTGGTCGTCGGATCTGCGAAGTCGTCCAAAACACCAAGATCTATACGTGCGAACAAAGGTAAATAAATAAAACAACTCCAAATAAAATCTAAATAAATACCAAATAAATACTAATAGGAAGATAACGAATTTAGATGAATTTAGAAATTTGAATCACTCAAATCGGAGTTTGAATGGAGAAGTTATGACCAAAGGAAGATAGAGAATTGCATAAAATCAAGAAAAAGGGGTTTTCCTGATTTCTGGAATTATTTTCCAAAAGGAAAAGAAAGAAAATGCCACGCGGGCGCCACTGGACAGCCACGCATGCACATGCGATGATGTGGTGCTGACTAGGCATGACCTGGCGCCACGTGGCTCAGCCATGTCGGCCCGAGTGGTGACCCACGGGAGCCGAGGGCCCGCCAGCGAACGGCGGCGCCCCAGTGACCGGCGAGGGCCCTACGCGAAGAGGGAGCTGTGGCGATCTTGGTGCTCACGGATTTGGGGACGCGGCGGCACGGGAGATCGGCGGCGCGAGGAAAGCGGCGGCAGCGGCGATTGAGCGTGTGGCGGCGGCCCCAGAGGGAAACTCCGGACGGTGGCACGCACGGGAAGCCGTGACTTGGCGATGCCGGGCGAGGTCGAAGGCGCCGGAGGAGGCTCGGCGGCGGCGGCGGATGGAGTGGCTTCGGTGGTGGCGGCGGAATCGCGAAATCAGCCACGAGGAGAGCGAGAGTGAATTGGTGAGGAGCTAAAGAGCTCGAAGCACACGGTCGCTCCTTAAATAGGTCGCGGGATGGCGGAGGTGGAGGAGGCGTGGAGGTCGCTTCGGCCATTAATGGCGGCTTGACCCGGCGCGGCATGGGGAGGAGGCGAGGGCTAGCAGGGCATGGGGGAAAGTAGGGGCGGCAGCGGGCGCGGAAGTCGTCCACCTTCAATCGCACGTCGAGCGACGCGACGGAGCTGGTGCGGCGGCAGAAAGCCGCGCCGTAGCCACGCCGCCATGGGCATGGGCTATCACCGGCTCGGCGATGACGAAGACCAGGACCCGGGGGCCAGAGCGGCTGACGGGCGCGGAGGTCGGAGGTGACACGGCGCGGTAGGGAATGGACAACGGCATGGCGAGGAAGGGACGCGGCGTTGGCGAGATTCGCGGGCGGTCATGGGTGCTGTACCGCCCGGAGGAGGAAGATGACCTGGGCGGCTGACAAGGCGGCCCCACACGGCAACGGCAGCGGGGAGCAAAACGGGGAATTTGCCTTTGCCCCGGTCGGAGTATGATTTGGAGCTGTGAGGCCCCTTGTCGCTCACGGCCAAAACTTATTTTGAGCTTTTGACATGAGGCTTTTAGCCTTTAGTCTTGCTCTTGACCTTCTTGGCCTTCTTATCCTTCTTCACGCTACATCCGCCTACTCCCCGAGTGTCATTATCGTCACGATCAATCGTTCGATTCCATTCGATCGTTTCTGCAGCAGTTGCATAATGGTCGCCCATTTCAAAGAGCTCGGCGATAATGGCTGGAGAATTTAGTACGATACCCTCTATGATTCTTCGATTGTGGACACCCCACTTGAATGCTCTGATGACAGAAGAGTCAGAAACTTCAGGAATGGAATTACGAACCTGGCCGAAATGCTTGATAAATTGGTGCAAAGTCTCGTGGGAATTCTGTTGCATTCTGTGTAGGTCATCCTCCTTTCCTAGATGGTTGTAGGTGCCCCGGAAGTTGGCTAGTGGTATATCGTAGAGGTGCTGCCACGAGTAGATCAACTCCTGTGGTTGATTTAACAACCACGATCGAAGTTGATCCTTCAAGCACAGCAAGAAGGTAGTTAACCATGACATGATCTCCTTCTCTTGCTGCTCGAACAACAGTGGTATAGATTTGAAGAAACTCGATTGGATTTTTTGACCCAACAAACTTCTCCATGTTGACTGGTTGAAACCGTGGCGGCCAGCGAACTGCTCGAAGGTCAGGCGAAAACGTCCAATATCTGGTAATAATGTCATGACGCCTTCTTTGCGGGAAAAAAGGGTTGATATCACCAGTCGATCGTGCTCGACGACACCCAGTGGTAGGTGGATCTTACCTATCATAGGTTTCAACCCTAAGAGGGTAATATTCCTCGTACTTCATCTCGCCGCATGCTTGATTTCTCGAAAGAAGTCGTGAACGGCCACCTTCCCCAGGAATTTGCTGACAACGGTTGTTCGAGGGACTCTTCTCCGACTAGAGTCTTGGTTAGGAGACCGACCAAACCTGTTGTCTTGTCATTCTTCATTAGGAGAGTCATTTGAATTACTAGCGTTCGATGGAGTTGTTCTGGTACGACTACTGGAACAGTTCGTCGAGTTTGCTCAAGCCTGATAATCGTGTCCCGAAGTCTTCGTGGGATGTCTTGAGCGAAGAGGTTGTAGCCTAGCGCTTGTCCAAGCTATTAAGTCAGGTTTTCAATCAGGTCCTTGATCTCTTGAAGTTCTTGAGCTTACTTTGACCGGTATTGGATGTGCCCAGGTAAAGTTCTCCTGGTGGCAATTCTTCTTCTTCGGATGGTTTCAAGATCATCAACATCTGAGTCAGTCGGAGCACGCCACTACTACAGAAAAGGCCTTCACAGACGGTTCAAAAATGTCATCACAGACGGTTTCATGACTCATCTAAGTTTATGGGTCAGTAATGACATGAGGCCATCACAGACGGTTATCGAACCGTCTGTAATACATAATATCACAGATGGTTATTAACTCAAAACCGTATGTGATAGTCGACTATCACAGGCAGTTTGTAGATGAAACCGTCTGTGATAATCGACAATCACATACGGTTTGTAGATGCAACCGTCTGTGATAGTCGACTATCACAGACGGTTTCATCTACAAACCGTCTGTGATATTCTTTTGCATTGCTAAATCTAATTCCATTTATTAGCTAGCCTCAGGAAATGCTAGCCATGCCCTCTGAAACAATCACATCCAATTCACATTCATTTCAGAAGCAAGCACATCAAATTCGCATTCATCTCAGAAACAAGCACATCCAATTCACAAATCAATTAACTAAAATTAACCATTAATGTACATTTACACACATGTACTATTAAGTTCAATCTTATCCCAATCAAGTTCAATCTACACTGTGGAAACTTTGATCTGGATTTATGACCTAACTGTTCAGGAATGACGCAAGGTGTGATCGAACTTTTATGAGCTCGCTCTGTTCCAACGTAGTTTTAGTGATGGTCGCAACTTGTCGCTAGGAAGATTAAATTCGTGCTTATATAAATTGGTAAGTATATATGAAATAATTGTTGCAAGATTGACAAACCTGAGGATCATTAGTGATCGCGGAACCGATGAGTAGTTCCATGTTGTGGCAAACATAGTATCCACAGATGTTGCGGCCCGACGGCTGCTGGTGGCACTGTAAAAATAGAATTGGTTAGTTCGAGAGGCATTACTACGAGGTGTTATATAGGATTAATGTGTACTAGCTAGCGAGTACCGGAATTTTAGATCGTGTGTGACAAATGTCGTTCCTTGTTTTTCCCTCCTTTAGCATAGTACACGCCGAACGCTCTACGTGACTCCAAGAAGTTAGCCTTAGCCATTGCAAAGGAAGGAAAGACTACAATAGAGTTTCTATGGAGGAAATGTGTTTATCTGTTGATTAAATGCCGGATAACTGTGAAGTTGTGAGGGGTCCTCTCTAGAGAATCTAGGTATATTACCGAGCTCTATTTTGGTATAATTATAATTAGAATCCAGTGGAACCTACACAAGTATGTCACCATGGTCATTAAACCTAAGTTCGTGTTGCTTATAAAATATAAATCAACAAGTATAGCCAGTAGTGCAACACTTACTCCTAGTTGTATGGCAAAAGTATGTATTCCTTGTTGCGGCGAGCCAGCAAAAACGCTATAACGTAATCCTCGACGAATGTTGCACTCGCCTTGATGGTTTGCTCGGAGACCACATGTGGGTCAAGGAAACCTATCGGTGAACGCCTTCTTTCGACTTCAGACATCATGTATCTATATACAAAAGCAAGGTGTTATATATAACATTTATCGGTATTACACGAACAATGACCATGATTGTACACACTTACAATGCCCAGCATCGTATGGGTGAGATGTTGAGCTGGTCGAGGTTGAAGAGACAGAACAAGTCCCCGAAGGTCACCGTGAAGACACAGTCTTGAAGCTCGTGGTTAAAATGAACCTTCTTGAACTTGACGGTGACACCTGAGCGTCGTTGTTCACCCGTCTTGTTGGCCAGTTCCATGTACCATGTATGCAATGTCGCATAAGTTTATCCTAGGGTAGGGTTTGTCTAACCTCTCGACCAACGGCTCGCTTATGCAATTTCGGGCCAACAAAGAAGAAGGGATATCGTAATAGGAGTCGACCGTCTTCGATTTGCCCTTGCTATCTCGCTTTGTAGAGGTCGACTTCACAAGAGTCGACTGAGCACGAGGTGTAGATGCATCGGGCCCTTGTCGCGTCAGTGTAGGTAGCTTCAGTGCAGTCAGCTCCTGTGGACTTGATAGCGTTGCAGGACATTCCCGTGAAGTTGACATCGGAGCAGGTAGCTCTAGGCAGATGTCCCGCTTGGGCCAGTGGATGAATATTCCAACGGCTTACGCTAGAGTCATGACCTCGTCGTTTGGGGGAATATGTAGCGGGACGGCCCCGAAATTGGCACAAACACCGTCCACATTCACTTTTGCGAAACCCAGCGTTAGATTTACACCGTGCACCAAAGCCCTGACACCGGATGGATACACCTGGCCCCAAGCAGCATCTAGGGCAACAGAGGCATATCTCACTTGGAGCTTGCACTTTAAAGCCACCTACATAACGATACAAAATTAGCTACTCCAACAGGCCTATCAATGGATCGAGCATTCCAAATATAACAATTATTACCTGGATGTCATCGACAGGAAATCTGTCGTCACCTATTGGGGTAGGGTTAGGGTTGGACGCCTTGACTACTCGAGAAGTTTGGGGGCTAGCTAGCACAAGAGAGGCAGGGCTTGCAACTAATTTGGGATTTGCAATTCCTAAGCCTTTCCTCAAAGCTCTCCGGTTGCCGCGTTCGTCATGACTCGACGCGATCATCGATCTCATCTCTGAGGGATTCACGAATCTGATCTTTGAGGGATTCACTAATCTCCTCTCGTAGCTTTGCATCATACTCGGCTTTGGCTCTCTTCCTACTCCGGTACGATCCGGAGTCCGCTCGGAACCAATCTGCCCATGTAACATAAACATCAACGCCTCTCGTGCGACCCGGATGCTCATTGTTTCCTAGGGCCGCGGAGAGTATATCTCTCTCCCTGTCTGCCTGGAATGAGCCTTGGGAAGATTGTGCACTCATCGTTACCTGCAATAGCCCAACATGTCATTTCACTTCTTATGAAGTTATGAAGTAATTACAAACTAGATAGTTCGATATCTTACCAGGTGCTGGGACACTTCCTAGTCTGTGGGGTTTGGAAAGGAGACTTCAGAGATGCGGTACGTAACCTCCCAAATAACCCGGTTTGGTGCAGAATCGCTGATCTCGGGAAATAGCGGGGAGACATTCGAACGGCTTGCCTGCTGGTCCTGATCCCTCCATATCGGGATTTTACCCGCATACCCAGTGGTGCCGAGTCTGTGGGGGTGCTTGTTTTTTTGCCTGGAGGGCCGTGTCCACCGTACTTTCACTTCTAAATTCATCTGTCGTCTTCTTCGCCACAAACTCGGCCCAAGACTCTTCCAAGAACGGATACTTTTGGAAGGGCCTCAGATCCTTCTCCACGTAGTTCTTGACAGGCGTGCTCTTGAAGTTCTTCCATGCTTTGCATGCCTGTAGCAACGCGTGTCATCGCACGGAGTCCCGGTGTTGCTCCGGGATCTCGAACGATTTGAGAATATCCGTCAGCGGCTCATCTTTATGAGTTTTAGTCAACTCCTTCCACGAATCGTAGGTGATGTTGACTCATTCCCGTGCAACTATTCCGACCGTTCTCCAGAATGCGGACGCTGCTCGGCGAGGATTGATAGGGGTCCCAGACTGATCGACCTCTGTGATGGTAAATCAGCCCATGGGCCTTTTCGATATTCCTCTTCTTCTACCGCGGTTGGATATTCCAGAGGATGGTGCATCATCAGACACATGAGGCAGCGATGACGAAGAATGAACAGAAGTCATCTTCACAAGAAATAGAAGTTTTGACACGCATGAACATATTATCATAAGATTTGATCTCTATGTGTATGAGTATACACACCAATTAACAATAATTGACATAAACATGTAAATCCTCTAAATCATTTAAAAGGAATAATATGCTCAACACAAATATCATGTGAACAAATGAAATCAGCATAAAGCTAAGGTTTAACATTTTGATATTGTTATCAGATGTAGAGTAAGCATTCCAATTAGAGCTCAAGTTCAAACCCGATTATCAAAACAATTTCAGTACAAGACTATTATCATCACAGAGCATTCATCTCAAGTCCACCACACGACATTGCAATATATTCCAATAGCAGTATCAAAACAAATACCATATGAATATCTGACTAGAACAAATACAAATTCCTAAAACAAGTACAATTATCATGAGTTAATGAGGACCATGACAGCATGACAGATTATTGATAGAAAGAGTGAGGGAAAGGGGCATCGGGGTCGGCAACTCGGCATTGGTTTCCTTTGGGCGTCGAGAAGAAGGACGACAGGGAGAAATACCGGAGCAGCAGGGCGGCATCGAAGGGGAGGCGCGCCGGGCTCGGGGGAGAAGGCGCACCGGGCTCGAGGAGGAGGCGGCATCGAGGATGGCATCGACGGGCTCGGGGGAGGAGTCGCGCCGAGCTCGAGGAGGAGGTGGCGTCGAGGACGGCAGCGACGGGCTCGGTGGAGGAGGGAGCGAGGAGTTGAGAAACTTAATCGTTTGAGTGGGGGCGCGGGCAAAGCCTAGAGTCCAAATATAAATAGGGATGGACATCACAGACGGTTCTAAAGTAAAACCGTCTGTGATATATGATGTATCACAGACGGTTCCAATCAACAACCGTCGGTGATATATGATGTATCACAGTCGGTTCCAATCAACAACTGTCTATGATATATTGTATCACAGACAATTTGTACCAAGGAACCGTCTGGGATATATAATCACAGACGGTTTGATCTATAAACCGACTGTGATATTATTTTGTATCGGTTAATCTAGTTCTGCTTATTGGCTACCCTCAGGAAATGCTAGCCATGCTCTCTGAAACAAGTAGAAAACACAACAAGTACATGTATATACATCCAATTCACATTCATTTCAGAAACAATCACATCCATTTCACAGTATAAATCAATTAACTCAAATGAACTAAAATTAACCATTCATCAAAACGTACATATACACACATTGTTCAATTAATCTTTAAAAATTAGCCCTTCATGATGAACAACGCGTATGTAGCTAGTTTCGTCACGTTCTTCTTCCTCAACCCTTATGTCGTTTCCGAAAGGAGGCAACTCGTCAAATTGATTGTATTCTTCCTCGTCCACTACATTTTCAACTTTGAAAATACTCCTTTTTCCATGAAGAACTACGTGGTGCTTCTTATTTGCCGGGTCGGTTACATAGAAGACTTGAACAACTTGATTTGCCAGTACGAATGGTTCATCTTTGTATCCGACACGTTCGAGGTCCACGGTAGTGACACCGTACTTGTCGACCTTCGTCATCTGATTGATTCTTACGCTTGCACACCGGATATGCATGCATATTTGTATACTCGTTACGGTAGAGAATACAGTCATTCGGACATGCATGTATTCTTTCTACTTCCATTCCCAATGGGCAAAGAACCTTCTTGGCTTTGTAGGTGGTTTTGGGCAACTCGTTTCCCTCCGGAAGCATGTCTGCTAAGAGACCTAACAGCCCCGTGAAACTCTTGTCGGACCAACTGTTGCTTGCCTTCAATTTCAGCAGTTCAAGCACGGATGATAACCTTGTGTATTCTAGCTTGCAGCCTGGGAACAAAGGTTTCTCCGAGTCCTCCATCAAGCCCCGGAATTGAACATACTCCCTCTCATCATAGTTTCCTTCTGCATCGCGAAGCATCTAATCTAGATTGTCATTCTGCAGCCTATCCGAATCGGAACCACAATCGACATCATTCGGCGGCATATCGTTGACTTCCTGTATAATATGCTCTTCACCGTGACTGGTCCAACGTGTATAACCCTTTTTGAAACCCCATCAAATCAAGTGTGCTTCGATCTGCGCTCGGTTCTTAAACATCTTAAGATTCTCGCAGTCCATATATTTCGCCCCCTTATTCAACATATCCTCCTCGACAGCTCTTGTAAAAGCACACACGCCATTAATGTACTCTTCACACACACAGTTCTTAGCGTACATCTAGCTTCGGTCCATCACACGGTTCGTGTTGAAAAACATGGAAATAAATAAAAGGGTGACTTCGAAAGCGTATTTCTGAGGCTTAATTACACTTTCCAACAGAGAAAGTGTATTTTTCTCTGAACTAAAGGTGGTTTTTTTTTCATTTTTTTCATTTTTTCGGATTTTATTAACTAACATGTGGGCCCTACTTGTTAGTGACTCATTTTTTATTTCATCATTTTATTTATAAAATCTATGGCGGTCCCACATGTTGTAGACTCGTTAGTTTATTAACTAAATGATTAAAAATAATAGGATTTGAAGCTCAAATTGGGCTTAGGGTGACATCGTATTACTAATAGTCGTGGTTCGGAGCCCTAAGGTCGCCTGAGGCGAACTGACGGTGATGTCCCATGGTGGCGCTATGGGCTTCACTAGCGATTCAGGCGTAAATGACTGAAACTACTCAAATTAAAGGATGCTTATGCTCCAATAGCTATCCTCGATCACAAGGAAGGTGTCAATGAAGTCGGGGAAGGTCCAAGACGGCTAGTCGTCGATCGGTGAACAGCGGCGATGGCGTGTAACATCCCAAAATTTTGGTCTGTTTTAAAGTTTTAAAAGAAAAATAACCATTTGGATTTTTCAGAGTTCAAAAACAATTTAATGTGATTAATATCAACATCAACTATGATAAAAATTATTTTATTTAGATTCTATGTGCTTGGGTATATTTTCTAGAATTTTCTAGAATTTTTCCGAGAGCATTTGCTATTTTCTAAGCTTCATTTGGATTTTCGACTATTTTCTAAAAAGAAAAACTATTATAAATCTAAGATTATCGCTTCGGCAGAAACCCATTCCTATTTCAAATCCGGCCCGCTCCTGTGCGGCCCAAACCTCCCGCTTTCAACTCCGCTCCATTTCGCTTCCTTCTCTCTCCGTAGCAGAAGTTCGCCCCACTGCCGGCGACTTCTGCGTCATTGCGACATTTAACGCTTCGAGCCACATCGCTGACGAGTGGGCCCCGCTGGCCACGTCACCTTCATCTCCAAGCCAGACTCCACCCTTCCGCTTTCCTTCCAGCGCCGCCGCGCCGTGTTCTTCACGGACTCCTCGTCCCCGCCCCTACTTAAGGCCCGTGGGTCCTTGCTTCTCGCATCCGTCTGCGCCTCAAGCCCGACCTCCCATGCTCAAGTAAATCTTTGGAGCCCTAAGCGCCGCCTTCGTCTTCGGGCAAACCGCGAGACCTTGTAAATCACCGCCATTGCTCGGTGCATCTCGTCGCACGTGGAGGCCACCTTCGGGACCGCTGTGAAGCCCGCATCTCGTCGCCGACTGCGCCTTCGTCAGGGAGCCCTCCTAGCACCGTCGCCATCAAGCCTGAACTTCGGTCTCCACCGAATAGTCGCCGCTAGTCGCCGTGTAGGTCCCCAAGCACCTGTGCACACCTCCTTGAGATCCCCGTCGCCTCCTCTACCTCTTCGTTGCCGCCGTCGAGTCGCCATTCGTCGGATCGGTGTGCGCTTGAGCGTGGCCGCCATTGAGCCACCATGGCCTTGCCACCACTACGCCACGTCGTCGCTTTTTGCCCGCGTGTCACTGAATCATCGCCACGTCAGCGCTGACACGGCAGGTCCAGATCTAACCCAATCGGCTGGCTCGGTGAACCAAGTCCACCGTGTGCCATCTCACTTCCAAGTGGGGCCCACCTGTTAGATCTGTTTCCCTCCGGCCAAAAACCCTAGTGACGTCATGCTTGCGTCATAAGTTGATTTTCCAGTAGAAAAATAAATCTCGAAATTCCAGAAAATCGTTTTTAGGGTTATTTCATGGATTTCAATTTTCTAAAGCCCATATCTTTTGCATCCGAACTCCGATTGAGTCCATTCAAATTCCTAAATTCATCTAAATTCAAGATCTATTTATCTAAGATTTTTATTTAATTTTTAGAGTTTGTCTTGCCTCTATTATTTATTTATTTGGTTTATTTGTCTTGTTTGCGATTAGACGTTGATACTTCGGGAAGCTTTGAGCAAGGAGAAGTCTACCAAGATCAAGATCAATCCCAAGATTTATTCCAAGACAAGCCATAGTCCTTTGATCATATTGAATCTATGATTTCAAAAGTATATTGTTTTATACAATTGCATGCTATCTTTATATAAATTGTTTTGGGATTAGTTATTACCTGTTGCCATTATGTCTCCATTGATTATTTGATTGCCATGAATCCTTTGTCACCATAGCTGGGATAATTTTAGTTGGACATATTTGTATCACCAGCATGGGTATCGTACATATGCTTAGTTACGATGGGTTCATCATCACATGTGTCCTAATGATTAATCTTGACTTAATGAAATATAGAATCGTGGTGGTATCCCACTGTTGTTAAAATTTGTGTACCATGACGGGGTGTGTCATTGGTCTTGGTTAAACAAAACTGTTTTCGCTCAGGCGAGTGGTTGGTGGTTAGTGGTGGTGTTTCTACACGCTGTGGGTTTGTGGTATTCTCGCTTGAGTAGCTGGTTCAAGACTTAATCTTTTGCGCCATTGAACTGGGCCTTTCGTACAACCACATGCCTGATGGGATGGGCCTAACCTAGTAGGTTGTTGAGTTTTGGCTTTTGACATCTCAGGTAGTTTATGGGTGGATGTGTGTATCCTTTTCTAAGGCCACATCGCGGGACAGTTCGCTACATCCCTGTCCAACGTTGTACGTCAACCACGATGAGGTTTTGGGTGGCTGTAGGTACAACGAGAGAGTCAACTGTTGAGATGAAACCTCTTAAAGGTTTTGTTATGATTGGTGATCGTTACACTAATTATATCTTGTGGGTAAAGTGTACAACATCTGCAGAGTGTTAATTGATCTATTCGAATAGCCGCGTCCTCGGTTATGGATATGTCCGGGGATTTCACACGGGAGATAGAGTTTCTTTAAAATGAGTCAGAGTGTGAATGAGATGTTCACTGGATGAATATAATGTTTGTTGGTGAAGAGGTCATTCACTTGGTAGTTTGTGTCGATTGGTGAATTGGGGATTCACTTATCATTGGTTTGGTTGGGAAGTGAATGGGTAGTTCACTGGTCATTTCAAAGAAATTGTTTAATTATTTATTATTATTTTCAATTACGCATTTCAATCTATTTATTGTATTTATCGTAAATATTGTTTTCTGCAAAAGAACCATACAGCTAACCTTGTCAAGCCGTGCATGAATACTATTTCCATACATTTCCCTACGGTTTGCTGAGTACATTCAAAAGTACTCATGGCTCGTGCCCTCTGTTTGATCAGCAGTTGAAGAATATCAAGCTGCCCAAGAGTTCTTTCAGAAGGAGGACTATGAAGATTTTGCGGATTATGATGCGTTCTCCACTCGATTGCCTGTGGGCATGTTGATTGGCCTTTTGAAGAGTTTCGTTCCGCTACAAGAGTTTATTCGTTTCTTTAGCCCTGTGTGGCTAGTTAATTAAACGTTGACCATAAGGTCCAGTTATTATTATTATTTGTGTTCTGAGATCTTTTTAGTTAAATCTAATAAATGGATGGTATTTCATCACTGTTTCCTGTGTGAGCTAGCTACTGATCTGGGACTAGTTCAGCATACACAGAGGGTTCCTGATATGTATTTTTGGGTCCCGACAGAGATGGTATCAGAGCCATATTGACTGTAGAACGCAACCTTAGTTAGCATGGTCATTTTAGCTAAAAGCTTCAAATTTTATTTTCTAAATCAAATCAACTTAACTTGATTAAGTGGTTGTTCTTTTCTCATCTACTCTATTCTGTTCTCATCTGAGTCTATTCTATTCTTATCCTACTCTATTCTTTCTCATTTTGTTCTAGAAATCTTGTTCCTCATCTTTACTAAATTTTTTTTATGATCTTAAATTGACTTTCTCACGTCATTAATTTCTCTAGTCCAGAAGAAAGAAGTCAAGTCATCGGCAGTCGTCAAGAGTATCTTCATCGCTTCGTTCCAATTGAGTTTGAAGAATCTTCGTTCTCTAGTCCAGAGTAAGAGCCATCAGAATAGAGTCTGTAGTAGCGTTTTTAGATCGTTGTTGCATAGGTCTTTATTTGGGTTGTGTGTAAGTGGGAGCTGCAGTTTTGCTGTCAAGCATTATGTTGCAGTCACACTAAGGCTTTAATTTAAAGAGTTATTTGTGCTTTCATAGCGTTTCAGCTATGTCTTCCTTGTCTTTTGGGTATAATCTGTTTCCCCTAATTAGGTTGTTTCTATCTTTCTATCTTGTTCTATCTCGTCTTTGGTGCTATTCCCTCTCTTCTACATTGCTTTTCTATCTTACCTATTAAACCTGTGGAGAATCATCGCAGATGGTTGACACTCGCAATACATCAAGTCGTACTCAGTCAGATGATGCCAACACCAATGTCAATGCTAGTGGCCAGCCACCAGTACCTGAAGCCACAGAACCCAACATGACACAACTTCTAGCAGCTCAGACTCAATTCATGAGTGCAATGATGCAAAATATAAATGTCATGATGACTCAGCAAAGTCAGACCGCCGCTGCAATAGTCAACCTATTGAATCAAAATAGCCAGAGTAACCAGAATAATCAAGCAGCAGCTGTTCCGCCACCAGCTCATCATCATTCCAAGCTATCAGAGTATATGAGGACTCGTCCGCCTACGTTCTCTCATTCGTCAGAACCTTTGGACGCAGAAGATTGGCTTCGTTCAGTCGAGAAAAAGCTCGCCATTGCTCAATGCAACGATCGTGAGAAAGTTCTTCATGCTTCACATCAGTTGGAAGGTACAGTCGCAGAATGGTGGGAGAACTACACCGTAGCTCATAAGAATTCGCATGCCATTACTTAGGAGTAATTTTCAATAGCTTTTCGTCAAGCTCATGTTCCAGATGGTATTGTGGAAATGAAGAAGAATGAATTTCGTGAACTACAGCAAGGAAACATGTCTGTGGGTGAATACCTCAACAAGTTTACTCAACTTTCTCGTTATGCTCCGGAAGATGTTGCTACAGATCAGGAGTTTTCACCCCGGATTGACGGTACCAACACTTCAAGACCACACCACAGCATGACCTCGTCGCTGGATCCAACCAATGAAGACCACATCGCCAAGACGACGTCCGCAACATCCCCAACGGCCAACTGCCGCCAGCACCAAAGGAAGACGACGTCCACCGCAGTCCACGCGTCAGTCGGTTGACAACTGTCCGCCGGGGAGGAGTCGAGCACCGCACAAGCCACCGCCACCGAGCTGTCGCGGTCTCTAGCAACTGTGCCAAATCTGGATCTGCACTGCGTCACCTTCGTCATCATGACATCGACGAAGTCGCGCCGCCGAAAAAAGCTGGCGGAGATGGGCCCCAGATCGCCACGCTCGAAGACGAGCCAGTGGAGAAGAGCCCCAGATCTAACCTCGACGAAAGTCCACATCGTTGGAAATCGACGGACAGACTTCGGGCGTCGGGTGATACAGATCAAACGCCACCATCGAGAAGAAGAAGCCCCACCGCTACCGGCTAGCCGACGGCGACAGCGGGGAGGAAGGGAGGAGGAGAGGGGGGGCTTGTTTGGTAGCGGCTAGGGTTTTTAGGAGGAGGAGACGACTCCGTGACCTATACTTACGAATAACTTGAAAGTATTGCTATCTATAATTACAAATATAGATAAACAACTTAATTATGAAAATATTGATATCTATAATAACAAATATAGATAAATAACTTAATTAATTGATAATTGTTACCCTCATCAAATATTATTATAAAAAAATCTTCCACCTTGCGCGGCCATCCAAACAGCCCCGATACCGATGGCGAAGTGTTCAGAGCCCTAGATACAAGTGTGATTTTTTTATAAAAAAAATTGGTCCTATGCTACCACCTTAATTGCAAAAATAAGTCTTTTAGCACCGAAATTTCAAAAGTAACCCCCTCCTGAGCGCGAAAGCACCAGAGGCTAACACGTGGCGCTTCAGCGCTCAGTATGCCATGAACCCGGTGGCGGCATGGCGATAGGCGAAGCGCAAAACCCGGGCGCACGAACAGCGGAACTAGCGGGCTCGACCGCCTTCCACGCCACCGGACCGTAGAAAGTGGCTTAAGCATTTTTTTTAATGCATGAACCGAAAGCTTGAATGCTTAATTCATTTTTTTTAATGCATGAATAGATGTGTTAAGCATTTTTTTTTAATGCTGAATGCAATCGATGCTTGATGTGTTAAGCATTTTTTTAATGCCGAATGCGCATGCATGCCTGGTTCCCGTGCTCAGATGGCGCGGTAGCCCACCATCAATTCTGTCTTTGCGTTGGCACGGAAGGCGCCGAACTTCTTTGGTACCGCGCCGCTGGTTTGTTTGTCTTTGTCCTTTGGGGTTCCGTGCCTCTCGAGTCTGAAAAAAGCCACGTGTCAGTCTTCTGTGCTTTCACGGTCGAGAGAATGGTATTTTTTAAAATTTCAATGCTAAAGGGTTTATTTTTGTAATTAAGATGACAACACAAGCCAATTTTTTTTAAAAAATTCTACAAATGCAAGCAACCTATTTCAGCTGGCTATGCAGCCTATCCTAGCTAGGACTGGGGTGCTCGCAATTCTAGGCGCTGTCTAGATGCATCGTGCCTGCCGAGGGAGCAGTAAAAGACAACCTCAACTCCACTGCTGCAATGCTGTGGAGTACTAGCTATAGGCCGTAATGGCTTGTAGCTACTGCACTTACAAGATGATGGCTTCTTTTTGGTGCTGTTGCATCTGTACAGCGATAGCTCGTTTGATTTCATAGAGGAGGATCAAGAAAGCCTCTCGGGTTTGGTTGGACTCACGGTAAGGAGGATCAAGAAACTTTATCAGTTGCAATACAGGCCTGTGGTTTCTTCACATGTGGTTGTCTTCAAAACACCCCAAACTCTGGCTAAGGTTGATTGATTGGTCTTATGTTTGGATTATGTGTGCGTGTTTTACTCGCCAAGTTGTAGAAACTAATTAAAGTCGCTAAACCCACCGGATTGAGATGGTTTGGCGGAGTAGCCAAGAAATGCACACATGATCCACCGTTTCCGTTATCTTTTCAGCTTCAAAAAATACGAATGCAGGCATCGGCTGCAAATGCTGCGATGCGACCTTTTTTTTTGTGTCACAAGTCAGAACTGAACTGAGCGTGCGTAGTGAAACCCTGCAAAAGTGCATGGCACGGCTGCCATCTTCTGATGATCTTAATATCTTATCCGTTGCGTCGGCTGGCTGGCCGCCGTTTCTACGGGGGAACAGCCGTTTGCCGTACACCGATTGCCTCCGGCTCCCTCCCTGCCCGTGGTTAAAAGCCTTGCTTGCCGTTGAATCTGCAGCTCTGCGCACCTATCCATTCTGCGCCATGTGTAGTACGTAACTGTACGATGTAGCGGCAGCAGCAGCTAGCAATGCGAAAGAAGATTTGTTTTCTTGCGCGCGTCTGTGACGGACGCCGTACACTACGTCGCATGATGCTCAACAGTGACGGACCCAGCAAAAGATTGGGTTATTCCCTAATCTCCCTCGCGCCAAAACCTTATCCATAGTACTAGTCATCGTGGTACTGTTTATCATGACACTGTTTATCACTGTGCTGTTCATCGTGACTATTCACCCGCACCGTCCACCACGGCGTTACGACGCAATCCTCATCCTCCTAAGTTGATTCTCCCCTTTCGTCTCCGCTCCCAACGCTCATCTCCTGACACATACAAAGATAGGTCAAATGTAGAAAATGTACCTCATCAATGAAGTTTACATAACAATTTGCCACCAAAATACTAAACTATTGAATTACTAGTAATAACCTGTCAAAAGTAGATGGATGGTGAGTATTCAGATTAATTAATCATAAATCATAAAAAATTATTGAACATGACAAACAGAAAGACATACCACTAAATTACTAATTACGTCTAGGAAACTGATGCAATTTCATCTTGAAATTTTTCTTAATTCTATCATGATTAAGTCCTTTAAATATCTCTCGCTCGATGTAGCACACCATCAAGTCATTGAGCTACTCATCGGATAGTCTATTACGCAAATCGGTCTTAATAATATTCATAGCCGAAAAGACTCTTTCAACCGATGTTGTTGCCACCGGTAGGAGCAATGCTAACTCAATGAGTCGGTAGACCAATGGAAAAAACAATATGTCTTTCTGTATCAACCATCTTGATAGCCAAACTTGCAAAATCATGACAAACAATGAAATCATCTATTCTTCGGACATGAAGAATGAAGGTTTCAAATTGATCCCTTATAGTTGAATGATCAACAGTGGAGAAATCTATATCATAGATCTTCGCAAGTCGAGCAATCTTATCCATATCAAACTTAGAGAATAAGTCTCTTAGATCAAGACAAAAAAAAGCAAACAAGCAACTCCGAAGATACTTCATTGAAGCGATGATCCTTCTCTGTATTAATAGCATCAACAGCAGCAAAGAAAGTATCAACACGATAATAGTGGTCTTGAGTGATCGTGACCCCATCTAGCCTTGATCGGCCCCATCTTGGTATCGCTTCATCCATATTGATCTTTGGAATCTTGTTTGCATCACAAAATATTTTGACTTCTGCAAATAGAGGCTCCCAACCATGGTTCCTCAAGCTGATCAAACGTGTTTTGACATCTACCTCCAATCTCATCCAAAATCACCTTGCTGACCTCTTGTGCACAACATCTTACAAGATACTTGCCCGTTGATTCTTAAAAACATCACTACATCTCCTTGCATTGTTGTGAATACTATTAACCCTACCAATATGAAGAGGTAGTGATGCATATGTATTTTTCCAATTGTTGTACCCTAATTTAGTGAAAACATCGTGACCAAATTTTTCATCTAAGGGTTGCTGCCTAAAAAGAAAGTAATAGAAGCAATAAACAGCATCCTTCTCTACACTATATTCCAACCAATCGTGCCTCTTAAACCATGTTTCACGACAACACCTAAAATCCTTTCCGTACTGTTTGCGAGGAAAATTGTGACCAAAAGGTTGAGTCGGACCCTTCAACAAATAAGCCCTTCTCACTCGATCTCTAACATCCGGATAAAATTCCTTAATTGGTATATGAAGTGCTGGATCGGCAACAATATGAACATCCGGGTTAAAATCCTTAATACCTTCAGTTTCTTCCCGCGGTTGTGGTTGTTATGCTACTTGTGCATCTTCAACATTGATAGCTTCAACCGGTAGTACTTGCTCTTCTGTAGCTACCACATCATTCCCGCTTGCACCAGTTCTTGGGGTCGACACACTCGACGACGATGCAATGGTAAAATAGATCTTCAAATTTAGCAAATCAAGTAATCAACCAATCACAATCCAATTCACCATCAATTATACATCAGTGTCACAAATTCACCATGACACTATCAAATTCACACATCATCATTTTTATTCATCAATAATAAATTATACATTTATACATCAAAGTGATTCAGATTCACATTTCACAGTTCACTGATTCAGTGAGTATCACAATTCACACATCACAAATTCACAATATTCACCATTTCATTCAGGGATTCACAATCCAATTCTTACCTTTGCCTTTCAACTTAGGAGGAGCCATCTTGATTAGTTGATATCTATTTTCTACCTGGGACCTGCCCTTCTCACTTTCTCTTAGCCTTCTACTCTACCTTCTGGGCTTCTGGCCGAGCCGAGGCCGACAGGTGACAGCCTTCATGGCTCAGTGGCTCACGCCTCACGGCACGGCCTCACCTCATCGACACGGCGACGCCGGCACACCACCGTCCCCCAACGTGCCCCCCTCTGGCCTCGCTTCATGAGCGCAGCAGCAGTGCCTTTGTCATGTTCTTGGCAAGTTGCGCTGCCGCCGGTGGCTCGCGCCCTCGCCTAGGGTTGGAGAGTGAGAGGAGACTTGGGTTTGCAAATTGGGGAAGGGAGGAGTGCCATACCAATTCTAGTCTCTTCTGGAGAAAAAAAAATGCAAAAATAGCATCTCATCATGCCAGTTGTGCATTCTTGCGCCCTTCGCACGAACCTCCCTTCGTGTTGCCACCATCAAAACCCCATTGCCGCGACGCCCCGTGCGGCGGCTGGCATCAGCCTCCACAGTGTTGTGCAGTGGGCGCACTGCGGGGGATCTGGGCGGTGGGGAGTGGCACAAGGCACGTGTCATCTGTTGGCACGTGTGCAGTGTTATTTTTGTTAATTTACTTGGAGTCTATATTTTACTATTTCGTCGTACAACCGTGTTATTTTAGCCAATAACTCGTAGTACTCCTCGAATCAAGTACCATACAGTACTTCTCTGATAAAGCATCAAGCAAGATATTTTGGGCACGGATCAATGAGTACACCTACCCTAGTTGCGCCTCCCGATCGATCCGCAACGTGGAGTTAACAAACTTTGCAAAGCGACAGGGGTTGCAGGTAGGTCCGATTGTGGTTTGTCGATTGGCCAAAACCGGTCGGGGCGTGGTTAACAAGGGGAATAAGCTCCCTTCCTTGCAGCCCCGGCTCACAGCAACAACAGTTAGACCGACGGGGATGAGCCAGAAATTTAGGATTCCCAGACAAGGACTACTCGATCCACCTCCCTGCGAGCGATTCATTGAACCGTAACAGGAGGTATCTCCCTGAGTTTATTTCCCAAAGGTTACGAGTTGCAGCTGGATACGTACGCCTGATGATTCATTGGACTAAGAAACTAAGACACATGCACTAGCTGATAACTTCTTCCAATATACCCTCTAAGTGAACATATTATATTTCTTTATCACTTTCAGGATATAGAAATACCCATTATAAGATACTTCAATCCGACTTCATTGGAGCCTTTTATTTTTGGTATATAGCCTTTTTCGTATATAAAAGAAGTATATACACAAATTTTACTATAAAAAATGGGCTTTAATTACAGAACTCACTTTGGGGTATCTTATAATCATTATGAGAGTATGCTCAAATAGATAAAGAGATATCATCATACGATTTAAGCAGTGAATGAGAAGTAGGAGTACGTACTCCTAGGAGTACCATATATATATGCCGAGCGTAGAATAGTTCTAGGCTAGGTGTGACACGCTCACGCGCAATCCTATACGACTGGCCCACCAACTGCAGAGGTGGCCCAGGAACGTCCGCGCCCGTGAGGATCTCGATCCAACGATAAATATCAAATGTCGTAACAGTAATAAGCGTATCCCTTTTACTGCATGTTTCAGGGGAACGCGTTTTTTTGTGAGCTCCTACGCCACTTAGTAAAACTTAACGTCGTACACAGTAATCGGCTTCACTTTTTTACCACTGCTTTTTTTGCAATATCTTTTTTTATAGTAAACATTTAGTGTCGTGATAGTAAACCATAGCTATCTTGTAAGGTAATTGCATTGGGGGTACCAAGTAGGTCCAATGAAGTAAACAGACGTTTGTAGAACATTAAATGGTTTCATCGTAGATAGTAAACGGTTTCACCATAGACAGTAAACACAAATTCAAACCGGATATATCGTGATGGCAGCAATATAAAACATGCCACGCACTAAACGGTTTCATCTTAGATAGTAAATACAAATTCAATCGGTTTTTTTTATTTTCGTATTTATATATGGCCAAGCAGTGTGTCTAGTTGCTTCTTACAAAAAAAAAGTAGAAACCTAAATAATCAAAGTTTTTCTATTGGCAGAGTTATCATGCTATCTCCGTCTTCAAAACTTTGTAGCCGACGTCGTCAGCATCGGACGGTTCGAGATCAGCTAACGAAGCCTGAAATGCATCAACCCACTAACGCTCCCGTTTGAGTGTCGCGCAAAGACGCTCCAACTGAAGAATCAAGCCGAAATGTTCCCATAGGCTTTCTTCTCTTGCTCGAGGGGTCTCGACGAGGTAGACTCGGTCGCCCACTGCCTCGATGAAGCAGTCGAAGCGACGGTAATCCTCCAGGAGACATGCAACGTTGTTCTAGAGGACCACGTCGATGGTGAGGTTAGTTCACTGGAAGCTGGAGACGACATGGAAGACGAGGCGGAGGAGGATGTCCAGACGACAGAAAGTCATCGACATGTGCCTCGGCATAGCGTTCAGTGGAGTAGGTAGGACACTGTTAGTACAGTGCCCCTCAGTAGCATCTGCCAGCGCACGACCGGAGAGGTGCTCATACAGAATGGCCAAGTCGGCCATCAATGCAGGCGTCAAGGGAGAAGAGTGGGCAGCCATTTTTTTTAACTCTTCTAGTTGTTGATGGAGGGTGCGAAAGAGAGTAGAGCGATGTGGTAATCCATCTTCCGGTGGCGGATGATCATTCTTATAAAATAAGGAGTAACGTCGGCGCACGAAAGGAAGAGACGCATCAGGAGCCGAAGCGGCCTTGATGTGCTTAAGGCATCGTTTGGTCAATGCTTAATAGAACATTCTACTCACACTCAACGTTGACAGTAAAAATGTTCTCACAACTTAGTAAACCTAGCCGGCCATATAGTAATTAAGAAAACGAAATGCGTAATAGTAACGTCACGAGCACTATATAGTAAACGCATTAAACCATTGCAGTAAAAGTATGAGGCAGTAATATCAATGTAATATGCAGTAATTGGTACTAGCGTTTACTGCGTATAACCCCTTAGTTTTTTTTCTTTTTTTGAATGGGCTTAGAACTCTCATATAATACATGCGTGGGGGTACATCGTCTGGGTCATTTCCCCGCACTACAGCAAATCATATTTTTCTCTTTCTGGTGGCACGCTCCACCCTCAAATGAACGAAAAAAGCAAGGTTCCCGATGAGCTATTTTGGTCCGCATTCCCTTCAGGAGCAGAGGCAATCTTCGTTTTCAGCACCTTCCAACCCACCTGTCCCCTGAAGGTTAGGGAATACAGCTGTTTCTTTATTTTTGGATTGCTTCCTCTCTCGACAAGTCGGGTTTTCTATGGTTCCGCACAGTAATTTACCCCCATTTTTTTTTCATGATATCTTGCTATACTTGGGTGATTTCTTCCTCCATATTTTTCTGGAGCGTTTTTTTTTGGGGATAGTTTTTCGTATCCAGATTTTAAGTAAAACAACTCCACACATGCAGTAATTCATCAGATCCACTTTTTTGTTTATCTTCTTTGCTTTTTTGTATCCCCGCTCTAAGCAGTAAAATGAGGATAACCGGCAATGCACCCTCCAATGTGAGGAAGATCACCATCGAGGGAAGCCAGTCGGCGTCAGAGATTTACTGCGAACCCTCCCAACCCGAACCCATCACGCCTCAAGAGTAGAGATTGAATCTGTCATAGGCGAACACACGGGTGTTTCTCGAAAGAAACACCAGAGCAAGAAGATGAAGGCAGCAGTGCCCGTGAAAGAGGATGTCGTCGCGCTGTCACCTCGCGATGAGACCGCCCACGAGATTGCAACGGTAGGTTTATGCACATATAGCAGTAAACACTCAACATTTGTTACAGTAATTCGATAATATTATAGATTGTTATTTTTTCCCTATCAACAGTAATCACGAGTCATGCCGCAGTAGTTAGTAAACATGCCGTTAGTGAAAATGTTGTTACATCGAATGCAGGATCCGCGCGATGGGAGTAAGGGATCTTGGACGACGTGCATCAGGTGCTCTCCCGCGCTCGTCGTCGCAACCATCGGCGAGCTGATGATAGAGCAAGAGGATGGGGTTCAACAGTCTGCTGAAGTTCAACCTCGAGGGTTTGGAGAGGAGATATGTTGTGTTTCCTAATGGACAGGATTGACCCGGTCGAGATGGTCATCAGCTCCAGTGGCGGAAGGAGCGTCCCAATCACCCCTCACTCCGTTAAGTGCATCCTAGGGATCTCTTGCGGCGGCGGCGACGCTCTGATGGTGACCTAGGTTTTAGGGACCTTGGAGCTAGCCAAGGTGAAGCGTCTGCTGGGGGTACAGCAGAACTCAAACATCAAGGTATCAACACTGATCACGCGGATTAAGATTGGAGGCACAGACGCTCTCACGATGAGGTGCTTGTTCCTCATCGTCTTCAGCAAGCTCCTTTTCCCAACCACCAACATCAACTTAACTGGAAAGGATGATGTGATGACAAAGGAAATAGACAAATTAGCCGGCATCAACTGGTGCAAGGCCGTCATTGATAACGTTTGGGAGTCCATCTGCAACTGGAACAACAAGAAGGACAGCACCACCAAGTCTATCAACGGATGCACCGCCTTCGTGCTTATAAGTTACTCAGTAATCTTATTCGTTGTATTTTGTATTGTACACATCAATAAGTAGTAAAATATGTAAAGCAGGATCACAGTAAATTTTATCGCACACAAAACGTAGTCTACCACACACAATAACAATATGTTTCAACTTCAGTAAAATAAACACTAACCAGTAATAGTGTCTGCACATATCGCATACAGTAAACACATGAACAATGTTTAGTAATATGTATTTTAACAAGCAGTAAATTGTACGTGTCAAATATACAACCTCGCAACCTGAGGTGCGTCCATAGTATCGGTGCCATCGAGACTCCATGCACCGCATACTTGACGTCCGCTCTCGTCGACAAGATAGTCACGACCAATAGGACTTAGGCAACGGACCGTGTCGACACATTCGGCAAGCTTAGCGTGAGTTACTGATGTTTGTCTGCAAGTAGTAAAATACGATGTTCATTTCAGTAATGTGATTAATGTACGACAGTAATTCATTCGTGTCGTTTGAATGGCCAGTTTAGGAGAAGGGAGCGGACCTGTTACTGGCACAGGGCAGCGAAAATGCCACACCCACCGGAGTTACCCACACAACCCTTCGTGGGGCATTTCCCGAACTTGCGCGCGCTTCTCGACGACACTGCTGGATCATTGGGCAAGGGGAAGCGGCGCCTGGCAATGGAGGCGCTCGAGAAGTTCGACGGCTATGCCGGGAGGGCAATGAGGCAGACGAAGAAGGCCATGGCACAGATACAAAGGGTGTAACACAAAATTGAGACAGTGTAGATGAAGGTAGCCAGCATCATCGGGAAGCTGCTTAGGGTGGCAGATGCATCCAAATCAGTGTCCCGCGTGGGCGGGGCGAAAAAGGCGAGGAGCGGCAAGAAGGCGCAGGTGTCAGAGCACGCGAGCACAACCCCCATATGCCGACATAGCAGTGTTCCCGGACTCTTCTTCACAGCTGACAGAGGCGGAGACCGCAATACGGTCCGCAACAGCGTTTGTAAGCTCATGCTCCATTAAATTGGTTTGGTAATTAATGACAAATCTAAATGTGAGACTAACTCGTTTGTTAAGTATGATATTGTTTAGTCTTATTTAGATGAAAAAGTGAAATCATGGAGGAATGCACTCGACATCACATTCTTATATCTTGTTGCATTCCGCGGATCCAAAATATTGGTTGAACTTCACTAAAAGTTTAACTTGAATATGTGCATATGTTTTTATTACACATTTATGTATGCACACATTTAGGAGGAGTTCACTCTATATTTTGAGGATTTGTTAGTATTGATCCTTGTTATTTATCCACTTATATTGGAGATCTCTACTTTGAAATATATCTTTTGAGTATATAAAACTTGTGTAGTTTATATATACTCATATTGCTTTATATTCAATTATCTGCAATTGTGGTGGTTGTCATCAATTACCAAAAAGGGAAAGATTGAAGAATCTAGACCCAGCATTATGAGTTAATGATATATTTTGGTAATTAATGACAATTACATTATGGGACTAATATTTTACATGAGTTGGGTAAATAGGTTATGTTCCATAATGATGAAGGCTTTGGATGACATCATAAGTTAATCATCAGCAAGTCAAGGTTCACGAAAATGATGCATTATGTGTTGATGCATATTAAGATCTCGAAGAGGAGATGATCATGAGTTGATCATCAAATCAAGAGAAGACCCATCATGGTTGATGGAGGGCACATGAAGGATGCATAATGGGTTGATGCATATCAAGGTAATGACCTAGACTTGAAGTGAAGATGTGCGTCATCATGCTTCAAGAGGATGCTTAAGGCAAATGTACAACTAGCTAGGGCTAAGGATGTGTTCCTAGTCTTTTACTGGTCTTGGTGTTCGGTTGAAAGACCAGATTGCTAGTATAGAATTATCGTACTGTTAAGAGGGATCTTGTCTAGTAGCTTAAGTCAAATCTTGTTTTCATAGCTCAATTCCATTTGCTATAGCTTTTCGTGGCATGATGCTATTATTTGTGAATTTGTTTTGTAAATAGCTGAGGCTCATGCCGCATCTAATTCCTGTAGCATGTGACTATAATTTGCAAATATGTTTTACAAATGGTTGAAGTCCATGTACCTACTCCTTGTGGCGTGATCTAAGTTTGCAAATGTGTTTTGCAAATTATTGGAACTCATGCATTTTTTTCTTGGCATGGTCTAAGATTGCTTGTTGTTATTTCTTTGGACTTAGACCATAGTAGTGACTCTTTGGATTTCTTATGCTTTCTGGTTTGATATAATTTGGTTGAGATCATGAAAATATGTGGGTTGTGTAGCCCTTTGAATAAGCTTTCTATAGAGTCTAAAATAACTCAATTCTGATATTGGAGTCAAAAGTTATGATATTTTTTCCAAGCATCGTTTGTGCTGAAATTTGCCTGCAGTAGTACCGCCCTTATTCCTGCGGTATGACCGCCCAAAGGTACATCTGGCCCCTCATAGTGCAGTAGTACCGCACCCTGGTACTACTGAAACCTACATGGCGGTAGCTAATTTCCAGAGAAGTGTTTTTGGGAGCTTTTCCCTCCCATGAAAATCAGTAGTACCACATGAGAGGAGTGCTACTACCGCTGTGCGATAGTACCGACCCATGTGAGTGTGGTAGTACCGCACCAGACTGTAACGGCTAGTTCAGAAACATTTAATGAACCCCAAAATAGCCGTTGAACAGTAGGTGTGGTAGCACCGGCCGCCCTACGACGGTAGTACCGCAAATGCCTATTTTTGCTAATTTTTGTTTTCAATGGCTAGTTTTTGTGGTGTGGGCTATAATTACCCCCTTGGTCGGTTGTGAGATGTGGATATCATGGGAATATGTGCATGATCTTAGGATGATGATACAATTGGCAATGGCTTTTGTGGTTTGTCAAATCACGCGTTTTTGGCGTAGTTTCAGGTTCTGTCAAGTCTCTAGCGGTCTGACCGGCCAGGGTGGTGGTCAGACCGGCCATGCCTCTGACTACTTGGCTGTTTTGGTTGCTGGCGGTCTGACCGGCCAGTGTGGCGGTTTGACCGGCTATTGCTGAGCGGTCAGACCGACCACTTTAGGAACTTTGGATTTTGGAGCTGAGCCAAAAATAGAAGGTGTAGGTGAGTGAGAGGATTCTTCTGCATTTAGTATCATAATTTTTGGAGCTTCCAATGAAAAGTTCTATTCATTTGAAATTTCCAGAGAGTTCTCGGGTTTCCAGGTTGAAAAATTGGCTAAGTCCCAAGTGGGCGATCAGACCAGCCTTTTGTTGGCGGTTAGACCGGCCAGTGGGCGGTCAGACCGGCCAAGAGTGGCGGTCTGACTGGTTTTGACTTGTTTCGATCGTCAGTGTGGCGCGATGTGTGTTCATTAGGTCAAGTTCATGGATTTCATTACATATGTGTTGCATATTGCATGTTTTGGCTAACGTGGGTCAAGTTGTGAAGAACTTGTTCCCGAATTCGATTTCTTTGTCTATTGTTGTGCAGGACGCTTGGAGGTCAACGGCAAGGATGATCGGGACTAAGCTAGGAGAGCTGAGGTCCAAAACGATCGAGGATGCCGAGTGAGGTCAGGAGACTCAAGCATGGTGCAGAATGGACAAAGGTGACCGAACGGGCAGTTCGGTGCGACGGGTTGGATCAAGTAGCGCGGGGGTCGGTGCAAGTGCCATGGTGGTTCGGCGGGAGCCGGACGGGAGAGACTTGCCGACAAGATGAGAGCCGTTGATCAACCTACACGTGGCGAAGCAGGCGAGTGCTTCACCAAGATTGGACTTGGTCTTCGGAGAAAGATCAAGAAGGGGTATTTTGGTAATTTCACCAAATACCGTCTTTGTGACCTTGGACTAAACTGCGGCGCAAGACGGTGTGTGGAGAAGCGGTTTAGGTCAAGAGAAGATAAAGACGGTGCTTTAAGATGCGTGCGTGTGTCCCGTTTGTGTTGGGCCTTAACGGGAGCCCATTAGGGTTAACTCTTTTAGAAGCTAAGCCTCACTATAAATAGGAAGGGGTGCTGTCATTCAGCCTCTAAGCACTTCATTTGAAAAATCCTAGTTTGTCTTAAGGCTTAGAGAGGAAAGGAGAGGCTTAGGGTTTTAGAGAGTTGATTTGATTTGAGTGCTCATGGATTGAGTTCTTGTCCTCCTTGAAGGAGTGGCTGTAACCAGCAACAATCGTGAATCAATCTATGGATGATTATTCAAAAATGAGTCTTTTTGTGTTCTTCCTTCTTATTTGGTGATTTTGGGTGTTTCTTTGATCCAATGAGTTTCTAGTGGTTTCTTACCCCCATCTACCTTGTTGTGACATGTAGGAATACATCCAGAATCATCTTGTTCATCAATCTCCCACGAGCAAGGTTTGGATCAAGTTTTTCGTTTTTGCTCGGTTTTGAACCCTCTTTTGGTAAAATGGAAAAAGGTCAAAACTTTGACGTGGATCTACTCGATCATCGCTTGTAATAGGTTCCAGATATCCTTGGAAAGGTGTGTTCCAAGTTTGGTTAAGTTTGGCCGTGTAGATCAAAAGTTTGATCGATTTTCGTTTTGGATCCCGAGCTGTTTTTCCTGTTCATCGTTAGGTCCGGTCAGACCGCTCCTTTGCCGCCGGTCAGACTGCACCCCTGTCTGGCCGCTCAATGAACGCCGGTCTGACCGCCCAAAGAAGCTTGAGCCCTTTTTGTTCTTTACTTTGGGGATTTTGGTTTGGACTCAACACAAGTCTTTTGTTGTATTTGTATGTTGATTTTCATAGCTCCCATAGCTATTGAAGTGAACCTGGTGTTGAACCTGAACAATGTGAAAAATTAGGAGAACTCCTATTCACCCCCGTCTAGTCGCCTTTCCGGTCCTACATGAGACTATCTCTTAGCACTCCACTTCATTCTCTTGAGCTAGTGTGAACTTTCCATCTCGATTGTGCATGTGTTGCACCTTATGAGCAAGGAGAGAGGTCTCTAGTTGCATGTGTTATATCTAGAGGTGGATTTTGTATTCACTTGAGCTTGTGCATTCGTTGCACATGATGAGAATCAAGTAAAGGGCTTGACTTATTACTCTTGGAGGTTGCCGACTCCTTGACAGTTTTGGAGGCGTCGTGTCCAGTGATCTCTTCAAAGAAGATTGTGAAGAAGTCCGGCGTGTTGTGACAATTGGAGCTCACATACCCGTAGTGGGAAAGAGGTACCACTAGTGGAATTGAGGTGTTTAGCTTAATTCGTGGAGCCGGTCCAATTCGTTTGGGCTTATCTCAACGTGGACCGGGGGAAACTGGCAAGTCACCGAACACCACGGTAAAAATAAGCCATGTCATTGTGGTTTACTTTCTTATGCTCAATTTATATTCAAGCTTTTTATATTCTTAGAATTAAATTGATTGCTTGTCATCCTAGAATTGCAATTCTTAACATAGACTTAGGTTGTTGTAGTGAGACTAGGTTATTTAGGTTTTAATTGTGCAAAACCGATTTGATTTACTCTTCCGCACATAAACTCGGTTTTAGCCAAAGAAAAATTAAAAGCCGCCTATTTACCCCCGTCTCCCCCACCCACTTTGCAATACGAATAGGAATTTAAATATTATCGAAAAATTCGTATTCGATAATATTTAAATTCCTATTCGTATTTATTTTAAAATATGAATACAAATACGAAAAGACTACTATTTAAAGTATTTGATCTGTTGACACCCATAGCCGCAGGGGGGGGCAGGACGCAGAGGGCAGCAGAGCCGTGGGCTGGACAAGACGCCGTGCAGGGATTCAGGGTTGGGAAGGAGACGAGAGACCGATGCTACATTGGCCTACTACATGGCTACTTTATGATGGTAATAGGTCGGACCGGTGCTTCAAGCTATCCAGCAGGAGGCCTAGGTCTGCCCCGCCGCATAGTACTCCATATCGGATTTTAAAATCCGGAAGTGGAGCTTGTTTTCCCGGCAGGGGAAGGGAAACCAACAAGCGGCAGTGGAGACGCATGGTTGAAAGCGCCATTTTCTCACGCGAAGGCGACCGTGCCGCGGCAAACCGGCAAGTGGGTCCATGTGGAATGGATAACCCTTGACTCGAGTAGTCTCGCTTTGCGCCGTGGGATACTTGTGTAGTGGTGGCTCGCTAGACCAGGTTCTGCCGCACATCGATCGCCGATGGATAACCCTTGACTCGAGTAGTCTCGCTTTGCGCCGTGGGATGCTTCCATGGTGGTGGCTCGCTAGACCAGGTTCTGCCGCACACCGATCGTCAATTTTTTTTTTGCAGTATTAACTTTTTTTATCGTATTTACAGAAATAGTAGTGCTCCAAAATTTTTGGCAAAAATAGCATCTCATCCGCACAGCCGTCATGCGGAGGCGTTCTGCTCCCGCCACCTCGCGCTGCCGCACAGCCGCCGTACGGTGGCCTCACCGCCCGCCACGTGCCCCCTCTTCGATTCTCCGATTAGGGTTAGGGTTTCCGTGGATTTCGTAGTATTTTTAAAGTATAGCAAATTAGTTCGAAAAAATATGAAATTTTACGTGAATGGTCGTAACACGGTGTATTTTCTTGTGTAATCTTTTCCATAATTTTCCTCCTTGTGATTTTATGTAAATACTCTTAACACCGATTAGGGTTTCGGTTTCGGTTGTGGTGTTGGGATTTTTTAAATATAGCAATTGAGTTCAAAAAATTATAAAATTTTACGTGGAGCCTCCTGTCACCGTGTACTTGCTTGTGTAAATTTTCTATAATTTTAGATTTTTTTCTCTGAATTTCATATAAGTGTACTGTTTGCACGAATTTGTAAATGTAAAATTGGGGCCCAAAAATATGATTTTTTTAGGCTCTTCACGTAGTGAACTTGATTGCGTATTGTTTTGACAATTTTATATGTTTCAAAAATGAAGGATTTAGATCGCGAAGATTAGGAATTTAGGTTTTAAAAATTAGAATTTTATGATTTCATGTGACTTAGACTATCTCTACATTTCTATAAATCGAATCGAATTTCGGTCAAACAGAATTGACCGATACAGTTCAAATTTCTTTTGTTTCGGTGCGGAACTGAACAGCCTTGGCCCGTGCTCGCTCCTTTACTTCCTTCACAGGAACCTCAACAACAACGTCAGAGATGGACAAAAACAACGTACGGTGACTCAGTGAGTTAAAAGAGGAACTACGAGACCAGCTGACAGATTGTTAATCAATTCTACACCGTTGGTAAGCTGCCAATGAAATTTTGTGACGGTGATCCAAAACTATTAACATGAATTTCCGGGCAATACCACGGTGTGTGCAGCCTGAGGGCGAGGTGATTGCTCCTGACGTAAACAAGAAGGATCGAAAAGGACAGTTTTATCCCAAAAATAGAGAGAGAGGAAAAGATACAAAGCAAAAAAAAAAGGGAAAAGAAAATAAAGAAGCCCCTGTCTCGTACAACCGGACAGGCCCTGATATTTCCTCCACGCAGAATTGAAGACCCACCCACCAAACAACCCGATCCGATCGAGCGCAGTACAGCGAAACCAAAACGAGACAGTACTACTAAGCAGCTGAAGATCACAGCACAGCAGTACGGGGAGACTAGCTAAAGAGTACAGGGTCTCTGTGCTGTGCACGGCAGAAAAGTGAGGTGTCGCCGGAACGAGATCCTCTACGTTACACGATTAAATGCATTAGGATCATTCCAACCATCAGATTGGAATTAAACGGCTAACATCCTGCGCCACAGCGCACGCGCTACAGTAAAAACGGTTCCGTGGTACAACCCGGTTACCTTTGATGCAGTGCCGTGGATTATTCACTGTCGTTTTAGTGTAGGCGCAGTCGTACAGTATGAAGAGGATCCGGTTCCGGAGTCGCCGTGATCCAAACATCACATCAGCAGCGTCGCGCTCCCGATCCGCACCGCTCCATTATTCCTTAAGCTCGCCTCGCCCCTCATTAGATTTGGGTGACACGACATCACCCGGCCCCACTCCACTCACTCACCCGATCTCCTTCGTCGTCTCCGGCACACGACCAGCAGTAGTGTACTAGTCTTCGTCGCGTCGCGTCGCGTCGCCTCGCCTCGCCGCACTCTCCTTACACAACATCGGCCAACTGCAAGGCAGCGACAGCACAAGCAACAGCTGATACGAGTGCCACATGTTAACATCTGGACCGCTGCGTAATTACGAGGTGCATGTATGTATACGATGAACTTCCTAAACAGATTTTGGTATGAACAGAACTGCCAAACCACTACGCGCACAATGAACTTCCTAAAGAGACATAAGCTAACCGTACTGGCTAGCATTTCCTCCCTGCTAATCGCTCAAAGAAATTTGTACTAGGAGCTCGTGAATAAAGAAGAGATCTTTTTGTGTGGTGAAGGACTTGCAGCGGCAGGGCGCATGTGCAACGGCGACAAGGACGATGCGCCCGCGGCCGTGCCAATCTTCTTCCTCCACCAAAGAGGAAAACGACCGGCCGGCAACTCTGGTGCCGTCGCACTCGCCGGTCTCACTCATGGGAGGTTCCACAGCCACATCTCCCGAACTGTTTAATGTTCAACCATCCACACACCCACACAGGCACACGCACGCGCATATCGATCGATCACTAGTTCACTACCAGTCTACCACTGCACTGCAAACATTTTGGCCATCACAGGCAAAAGACTCATTCAGCAAGCTCTGATACTTCCAAGCAGAACCAGACATGAAACACTCAGAAGGCAAGCAAGTAATGAACAGATGATACCGTATTATTAGGATGATAAGATCATTTACTTGAACAGAAGATTACATACATTACATGGGGGGACTTCATCACCATTGGTAGATGAATCGGAAAATATTTAAGCTGCTAACGTACAAAATATGCTGTGGGGGATCCTAAAGATTATACATTAACAAAATGGGAAATCAACAAGGGGAGTAGAAATCGATCCATCTTCAGCTAGTCGATGCTGCACAACCGACGACGATGAAACAACATCAAACTAGGCCACTCCGGAATCAGCAGAAAATATGCAGCACCGGTGCCTGACACCCAAATACGGCCATCTTCCATCTTGATCGTCACCATCAGCTTCCATGCTTCACCACCGCATCCTACGCGCAGGGGCGTACACAACAACCTCCAAATTCCATCTCTGCACCCTTTTTTTTTTGTATTTTTCTACTACCGCAAGAACCCCAAAACAAATCCACCCCTCCTTCCATTCCATCTTGCCTCCCTTCCACCAACCAAGAATATTCACATGGAGATAGATATGTACAGGAATGAGCAGAAACTGGAAATATCAAAATAAAATTGCAGGATTTTTTTGTGCCATCCTTTTCTTCTTACCACCAACTTCTCCATTGCCATCATACAACTCACAAAAGACTCTTCCAAGAACGACTTGCCGCCGTCTCAGTTGATGAGATCGCAGACCCAGCCAACGTCGGGGCCTCCAGCTCCGGCGGCGGCGTTGCTGGAGCCGGCACCGTCCCTGCTCAGCCGCTCGAACACTTTCTCGCGGAGGGCTCTCCCGGACTCCACCCTCTCAACTGGCTGCTCCTCGTCGATGAGGCCGAGATCCAATGGCTCCAAGTTGGGCATGAGGCTGGAGGCGGTGGTAACGGTCGCCGTAGTAGCCCTCGGGGTGGAGGGGAGGCTGTAGAGCCCGGCGGCCTTGGGCGACCCGTAGGAGACAACTGAGGAGGGGTAGGCCGACCACCCGCCGGACGGCGCCGAGTGCGCCTTGCTAAGGCGTAGCTGGCGGAGCGAGGCCAGGACGTCGCTGACAGGCGACCCCACGCCGGGCCAAGAACCGCGAAGGATGACGCCGGCCTCGCCCGGCGACAATGGCGGGGACTCCGACGGGGGCGACTTGGGCGGCGATATCAGGGTGCCGGTGGGCGACGAGGACATGATGCTCTTGCTGAGGTAGCTCTCGAACGCCTGGCGCCGCAGCGGCGAGCCGTCGTAGGATTCGGCCAGCGGCGACGAGGCCGCGCTCCTCGGGCTGGACTGCTGCGGCGGGAGGACGCGGAGTTGGTCAGGGGTGTGGGCGAAGAAGCAGACGCGGCGGCGGCAGGCGGTGCCGTCCTTGCACGGCTGCGTGCGGTAGCGCGCCGGGTGGAGCCAGCACTCGAACACGCCGTGCGCGTACTCGCAGGCGTCCCCGCGCTTGCAACCGCCCTTGCGGAAGTCCGGGCACGCCGTGCCGGAGTAGTGGTACTTGCGCGGGTCGCGGCGGCGCGCCTTCTCCCCGGGGTGCGCGAACGGGCACTCGGTCCAGTCGTGGCTGCGGCCGCGCGCGCACCGCCGCACCTTGAACTCGTACATGCGGAACTCGTCGCACGCGTACGCGTCGACCGCGGCGCCCAACGCCGCCTCCTCCTCGTCGTCCGCGGACACACCGACGTCGTTCGACGGCAGGTACTGCCGCAGCGCGGCGAGCAGGTACGGCGTCATCTCGTCGCCGGCGGCACCGCCGCCGACGTCGACGCCGCTCACCGGAAGGCTTCCCCACGGCGGGACACTAACCCCTTCGCCCATCATCATCATGGCGGCCGTGGCTAGGACCTCTCTCTCTCTCTCTCTCTCTCTCTGCTGGCCTACGTGAGATCGCGTGGACTCGGCTTATGCGAGTGTGGGTTTGGGGTGGCTTGGGAAGACGAACCCGGAGCGGTGCGCGCTTATAGACTGCTCCGCTAACCGTGGTCACCGCAATTGGGCACTGGGTTAACCGAGGTCAGCCTAACCAGGGTTATCAGAGACGGCGGAGTCGCACATAGGCCTAGCAGCAGGTAACTGACGCCGTTCGCGCCCTCCACGGCACTGGGCGGGCAGCTACTCTATTGAACTCACTGACAGCTATGTCCTACTAAATGTTATGACCCACTCCCAGTGAGTCAAGCTGGTAGGGTCCCGGGGAAAATGTTGGGAATGGAGCGGGGCACGTGGCGGGCGGGCAGGGACGGGGTCAGACAAGCGGAGGGCGAGGTGGAGGGAGGGGGCGCAGGTTTGGGACAGGTCGTGAGGTGTGGGGGAGCCCTTCGATTTTTTGGGGTAGATTGGGGTTTGTGCCCGTCAGGTTAAGATATTCGTGTAGGTTCTGGAAACCTTGGGTAGGACTGGGATGACAATGGTCCATTCTTCGTTCACACACGGAGAATTCACGTATTAGGGATCAGTAGATACTAATATATAAATACAATTTTTTTATCGGATAAAGTGGGGTCGGTGTTATTTTTCTACTTTTTATCTCTGCTACCTGTATGATCACCGATAACGCTATGACATGTAGGTCACTAGTCCACTACGAAGAATTCACCCATTATGCTAATATGCTTGGGAGCTGAGACACCATCTTTAATAATATTGTTAGAATTCTTTATTTAGAACACTGATAATTATTGTTTAAATTATTTAGAACACTGATTCTGTCGTCTCTATATGTGTCTGTGTAGAAGAGGCTGGGATCTAATTTTTGGATCTGAGTTCTTGTGAGGTCCTTGTAACCCGATGGAAAAATAGTACAGAGACGAAAATAGAGACATAGAATAAGAATTTTTTTTTCTTTTCACCACTACCCAAAAAAATGACTCTGGTGCCATCCCAGTAGGGACTGGGCTCTGCTTGGACGCATGCAGTACTACTGCATTGCAGTGGGTGTGGATTCATGGAATGCAGCTAGTATGAGTTTTTTTTAATGCAGTTGGTGGTATGAGTTGGGTTTGCCTTTCCCATGCATGGAGCCCTACCCTGCAGCTGCTTGTTTCATCTTTGGCTGCATCCCCATTTTGGGATATGGCAATATCAAAAAAAAAATTATAAATTTTAATACGAGGGAAGTAATGGATAATCTGAGTACAACTTCACTTTTGGATAATGATCCCGTCAGCGCACTCTGATTTTTTTAGTTTGTCATGGGTGTTTTTTCAGAGTTGTCTCTTTTTTTTCTAGAACCCGTTTTTTTAGTTATCATGGGTGATTTTCTTATGAGCTAACTGAAAATGCTGGATTGTTATTAAACTAGGCAAATTTGATTTTATATAGCATTTATCTAATCTACCTTCTTTTTTCTTTTCGAGTTACTAACTCTAGGGCGCATAAATTTCAAGGCTGTCAATGTTTATGAAGTTACTAATATTAGAGTGACAATGGCAGGTTACATTTTACCAAACTTTTTTTCTTGGTTCATATTAAGTTCTCAAATCTTTTTTAAAGAAGGGTGCATTAATTTATTTGAGATAAATATCTAACTAAATCAGAGGTAACATATTCGAAACTTGTGCACGAAATTTGTTTTATTAGCTTCTTGCTAATATAGTTTTTTTTGGGGAAAAAAGAGTAAAAATGGCAGCGCAATCCATGGGAACGGGGGACCGGTCAGGCGGGCAGCGCCCGCAAGCGGTAACCATCAAACGGTGGTCCCGGTTGGGATGTCATGAGCCACGTAGGCACGGTGCCCATAACCGCGCCCACACCCTCGCGCGTGATTCGCCATGGTGGCGGCTACGTGGACAGGGCCACTAGCTCGCTGGTGTTGTAGCCTTCGTACAAAAAAACTGAAGTAGAGGTGGGTCCTGCATGTACAGGGAAGAGGAGAAATTCTGGAGTAGTACGATACAAAACAAAATACGGGAAGTATGTGGTCTACGAACAAAATCAGACGGATTGCACGCGTAATTGTCACCAAGACATTCCATTTTCTTTGGCACGCTCACACTACAGTCCAATACTGGCATCCAAGGATTCTGTCCCATTCTTCATTGATGGACGCTTTTTTTTTCTCACTGAAGAACGAATTATCGCAGAAAACAATCAACCAATCACTACATAATAGATAATTGACAGAGAGACGAACAGAGTTGACACAATATGTGAACGTCTTTATTAATGAATTGATCTTTTTCTTAATACAAGGAAGTTCTATTTAAAGACTAAAACCCACCGAGTATAGTTTCGTTATTACGCTCATCAATCCCTAATCCAGGGTTCCTTAACACTCCCCCTTAGATGAATACCGCGTTATGCACATGTCTTATTAGAAACACTTCCCAAAAACCCAGTGGAAAAAAAGAGATCGAAGAAAAGAGTACATTGCATCTGCAAGTTGTATTGCATCGTTGCTTCTTTAAAAACCTTTATGTGATAAATCTTCCGTAAAAATTCATTAAGTCAAATAGAGTTCAACCTCTCTACATTCTGGGTTAATTTTTAGAATTAAGGTAAAACTTCAGGACCATAAGTGGATTTTGATTCAGCGGATTCTCCCCCTGATCCCTCCCTGATCCCTACAACTCTCTAAGTCGCTTCATTCCAATACCACGAACGCATCGTTGAAAATTGGACATAGGCAAAGACTTGGTGAATAAATCATCCAGATTTTCATAAGATCTAATTTGCAGGATCTTCACCTCATCGTTCTTCCGGAGTTTATGAGGATAGAAGAATTTGGGAGCAATATGCTTCATGATATTACTTTTAACATAACATATCGATGGTTTAGTGTCGATCTTCCAAATGGATGTTGGGGACTTTCCTTGATTTAAATCAAACAGAAAAAGACACGGAGATTTTATACAGGTTCGGACCTTCTCTTAAGAGAATAATAGCCATACTTCTATGTTGTTGTAATGACTATACTTTACAACAGGGGAGAAATCACTAGAATTAGGACTTAATGACTTCTGTCTTGTCGTTGTTGTCTCTCTTGTTCCTTATATAGCATCTGAAAGGGTGACCGTTGTCTTGTGTCAAGAGACGCCTCACCGTTTGATGAAATACGCACGTTCTGTGACGGTTATTGTCAAAGACTGGTCCTCCAATGTCATCTTGCAGTTATGTTAGAGACAGAGACTTAATATGAGCAGTTATTCCAGATAATAACACATATTAACTACTGTGTGTACTAAACACAGCGCATAATTGTCCCTAGTCTATTGAGCTCACATGTCTGTAGGCTTTGTTGACTATAGGGGTGGTCGTATTAAGGCTTACGATCATGAGGTGGTCGTAGAAAATCTTACGACCACTAGGTAGTTGTAGGAGTACTTACGACCATATAGTGCGGTCGTAAAATAGTTTATGACCACTCAGCTAAGCTTCTCCCTTATTAATGATAAGTGGTATTCTTATGAATAACATGAAGATATCACTATCTATAATAATAATTAAAGATAAATAATTTAATTAATTGAGGATTATTAGATCATCGTCATCTACCCCCAACTTCAAGTAAAATTCACTTACTTGGAAAAGAGGTCGTAAAATAGTATTCAGAAGAAGAATCTTTTCGACTGGTATTTCATTTGACTAGAAATCGATTTGGTCAAGAAGGTAATTTTACTTGAGTTGAAAAAAAAAGAATCGCTTTTCCTGAATGGACAGATTAAAAAATATCAATCGACTCTCACAGATCTGTCCGTTGGGAGCGATTCTCGTAGGGGTGGCAACTATTGGGTTCCCACGATCTTTAACTCAGACACACGCTTATAAATATCTACCAAGGGTGTTTCTTAGGATTTTTACTTTCCCTATTTGCTTCAACTGCTCTTGAGCTCTCGTTCTCTCCATCGCCAACCAAGTCTACAATCATTTCCTAAATTCTTCCAAATCCAAATCAAACTCACCTAGAAAAAATGGAATTTTTTAAAATAATATTATTTTAAAGGATAATTACAAAAATAAATAGCCACCCTAAAAAATTACAAAAATGGCTCCCTGTCGCCAGTTCAACTGTTGATAGGTAGTGGCGACAGGGAGCTGAAACCCTAAACTGGTTGGTCTGTTTGTGATTTTTGTATATTTTCACCGGTACAAAATCTGTTAGACTCGCAATAACATTTTGTGATCGTCGTATGTTGTTCTAGCGCGGTGAATTTCTAAAGAATTTTGCGAGGACGATTGAGGTATCAATGATTCGTATGTAGGAAGGTAAGTGATATTGCAATCCGCTCGGGAATTCATACACGGTGGAGAACTTTGGAGAAATGACCTCTTGCCATTACTTGCTCACGTACCTGCACTGCATATTATGTAAGGAAACAAATGTGAATTTGCCATTACTATCAAAACTACGACAAATCACACTAATATTTCATAACATTCAGCAAAACGTCATAACACTTAGTTTATGTCAAGACTACGACAAATCACACTGATATTACATAACATTCAGCAAAATCTCATAACACTTAGTTTTTTTCAAATCAAAATAATAATTCAGAATATTGGCAATAACATATTACAACTGTCTGTGCTTTCCCGTGGCCAGGACCTCAACGTCCCCCATGTAGACTGCCTCGAGTCGGTCGACCAAATGAGGTCCCCGCGGCGATGTTTGGAGTGCCGATGTCTCCTTCGTCCTAAGGATTTCTCGTGGGGCATTTCTTGAAGTGTGCCCAGAATCCCTGCAAATAGGGCACTTCTTCGCATGACGTCCGTTTTATACTTCATCCATGTCATTCTTGATACGTCGTACCTGTCGTCGGCCAACCTATCCTTTGAGCCTATCAATGTCCACGGCCCAGATTAGTTGCTTCCAGGCCAGATGGCCAGTGAAATGGCCAACCACAGCGTAACCATACATCTCTCCACTCCATGTTTGCATCACCACCTCCTTGGTGAAATATCAGAGAGGTACTGACCGGGATGTTGCGCCACCATCGAACATGCGGCCATGACATGGGAGCAGTGCCTATACAGAAGAAGGGGCATGTTGTAAGTGTATATGCAACTACCACGGCATAGCGTGCACTCGTGGGTGCCCCTCTTGCGGTTCATCTGCGGCGTCCTTTATCCCTGCACATTATCACAAAGTGAAGCTCCCTTGTGCCCATCTTGAATGCCTAGTGCATCTCACCTTTCTTGCTCTTCTCCTCCATGTACTTGGTGACCATGGTAGAGTAGAGTACTCTGTCATTTGCCATGTCGAGCGATGCATTGTTGCTTCTGTCAACAAAGTAGTTCGTTGTACTGCGGAGAATTGCCTCCACAATACCAACCAAAGGGAGGCACCTTATGCTGCACATGACCCAGTTATACACCTCGGCAAGATTGATTGTCATGACACCATATCAAGCACCATCCCTATCATGTAATAGTGACCACTTCTCCTTAAGCTCGTGCTCAATCTAGTTCGAGAAGCATTTCACCAGCGCCCCCATCCCCCTCGTCAATCTGGGAGCATCTGTGAGTAGTTGTGGCAATATTTTGGGGGCCTGGTCAGTGCTTGGGCCAGTCCTTTTCGCTGTCTCCCTTCTGTACATCTTGGTCTACTAATCTAGAATCTTCTAGAGTGCTTCGAACTTCCGCTACTGATTCTGGTTGCACAGCCACTTGAACAGGTTCATCAAGTCCTTGTTGCAGAACTGCTTGTAGAAGTTTGCACCTAAGTGCCTCATGCACCACCTGCTCTACAGAACCACCCACGGAAGTGGTACGTTCTCTCCTTGTTGCAGCTGAGTTATTGCACTCAGCAGGCCCGCGTGCCGATGATGTATGGTAATATGTTTGGATGGTTCTATACAACAGAAATCCTTAAATTCTTTAGGAACCACAACCAGCTATCCGTGTCCTCGCTTTCAACGAAAGCGATGCATGGACCAAAGGCGAAGATTGCTTGCTGCAGTATATTCTTATTGGCCCACTTCCGATGTGTGGACTCATGAATGTCAAAATGAGTGCCGGGATTCTTGTCTTGTATCTCTCGGAGTAGCCCGAGGAGGTTGTAGTAGGAGTCCTCGAAAGTACCAAATCTTGATTACAATACCTTCTGTTTTGCCCTTCACGCCCTGACATAGCTGATTGTGTACTAGAACCTTGCCTCAATCGCCCGAATGATAGACCATAGCTCAAAATCTAGATTATCCACGATGTCTCCATACATGAGGTTGGCGATAAAGCTTGATGACATGTTCATGTGGTACTGCACTGACTCAGCGATGACACATGTGTAAGGGACGACTATAGAGCACTTCCAGTAGGTGTCTCACTTAGGTTGAAATGCATGCACTCGCTAAGGGTATCCCTCTATGTTGCACCTCACATCGTAGGATCTTAGGGTAGACTTGATGACTCTGAATGTGCGCCGCACCGATAAGGCCCAAAATTTGACCACGTCCTGCATGGTCTTCTTGTATTTGATCATAGCTCCTTATCTAACCTCGCTTTGGTCGTGCTCCCACGGCACATAGGAGCCTTCGTTGATGATGAGGTTGTCGAACTGGTATGTGTTCCACTCGAATGGAACCGCTTGCTGGTCAGCATCATCCTCGTCGTTGGAACATTCATCTTCTGGCAATGTCATGTAGTCCTGGTCTTCGAGATCCATCCTTTGTACTACGGCTTCCACCTCCTCACCCTCATCAGCAAGACCACTAGCTTGCCTGACAAAAGGAGCTACTTCCGTAGGGTCTTCATCGACAGCATCAACAACTCCGGGAGCTTCAGCCATTGTGTGCGTCGCGCAGTGGCTGGAGTCCCCGACTTCTTCTTCGGCGTCAGCACCTCCTTCTTGTTTAGCCGCAGATGGAGGAGCAGGCTTGGCATATGCCTGGGCTAGAAGGACCAAATTCCACCCTCCCTGCCTAACCATGCTTACATATGACTGCCACGAATTTGTTCCCTTTAGTTGCATTAACTCCCAATATGTGGGTTGTGCCCGGCAGGCAAGGCAGCTCAATGTCAGATTGTACACATCACGATCTACTTGGAATATGTGGAACAACCCCCGCATCACAACGCCCATGCACGCGGCTTTGGTCTTGCTAGGGGCACGGTCGCCGATTAGAAATAACACAAATCAATCCCCTCGGGACCCTCCATAATAATCCCCTGACCGTAGTAAATTTTGAAATTGTCAACGTCAGACATATTTGACTCACTGCACCATAAAGAATATTTTCACGATTAACCACATATCTAAAACTAGAATACGCACCGAAAAGTATTATGTAAAACATACTGCACTACATAACCGTACATCTAAAATTATATAATCCATTCGGTTAAAAAAAATTACCCGACAGGTGGGCAACCCGAATTTTAGGGTTTGAAAGGTTTTTATAGTGTCACGCTTCCCTGTCTCCATTTGAACTAGCGAATGCTACCTGTCGCCATTTGGACTGGTAGCCGCTACCTGTCGCCATTTCAACTAGCGACAGCTACCTGTCATCATTTCAACTAGGGACAGGGAGATGTCGCCAGTTGAACTGGCGACAGGACCCTAAACCCTAGACTGGTTGGTGTGTTTGTGATTTTCGTAGATTTTGAACGGTACAAATATGTTAGATTCGCAAAAATATTTTGTGATCGTCGTATGTTGTTGTACTGCGGTGAATTTATGAAGAATTTTGTGAGCACGATTGAGGTATTGATGATTCGTAAGTAGGAAGGTAAGTCATATTGCATTGCGCTAGAGAATTCACACACGGTGCACAATTATAAACAAATGGCGCAACGATAACAACACGATAGTTGATCCGACAAGAGGGGTTATATGGCACGCAGGCTAATGAACCAAGGACGGTACATGCATCCCTTTGAGGAATTAGAAATACATGGAACATATGGATCAAGAGGGTCGGACTACTACGTGGACTCGGACCATTTGCCCCACTCCTCGCAATTAAGAGTCCACTGGTCGTGTGGGTGGATCTCTAGGTCGATCCACTTGTGGTAGCCACATAGCGGATTCGGATACTACGGGTAAACGGGACATACTACTACCTGTCCTTGCCGGTTGCCGATAGCAGCTCGTGTCCCAACAGCGGTCGGGATAGTCGCAAGAGTTGTTCGCGCAAGCCTAGTAACACATGCCCAGGCTGAGCCGGTGCTTGGACTTGAAGAACTTGCATCTGTCCCTACACCAACAGAGGGGCAGCGTGTCCCCCTCAGACGGGTATTGCGACGAATGCTCGGTTGGGATGTTCTAGTAGAGGTTGCTGCTACGAGGGGCGGTGTCATTGCAGGGAGGTGGCCTCATGGCTCACTTCCTTTGTTCCTCCTAGGCCGCATACTCCCTTTGTAGTTCGCGGATCTCCTCCAAGTGCTTCTCCATCTAAGCGAGATTATGTCGAAGTCTGGATGTAGGAGAATCTGGCGTGGAAGGGGTAGTACTCATATGCCGAGCCGGTACTACGTACGCGACTGAATTGTAATTCGGTTGAAGGAAAATCATGTTCGCGAGGCAGCGGCCCTGACTCGTTAGGTCACGTCGCTATGCAAAGCTGACTCGTCGGGTCATGTCGCTGCGCAAAGCTGACTCATCGGGTCATGTCGTTGTGCAAAGCTAACTCGTCGGGTCATGCTGCTCCGTAAAGCTGACTCATCGGGTCACGTCGCTGTGTAAAGCTGACTTGTCGGATCACGTCGCTAGGCAAAGCTGCTTGGTGTGGTTACTCTTAAAAGTAAGGGGGAGTGAAGGCGTAGAAAGAGGGTGATGTGGGGTGTCCCGATGCAGAATCCCTCACGTGGTCGCGGTTTGCACGCAAAAAAGAGTTATCCAAACATGAGACTAGCATAATAATAGTTATACAGAAACTAATATTTACATAGCATGACTAGTATTTGAAGGAACAAATATCTACTGGCGGTCCCTCTTGGGGCGCACCTCGTGTGTCGGTGGTTGATCTGTGAAGCATGAAGTTATGTATGTAATCATGGCGAAAACCATGAAAAAGGACATTAGCAAGAAAGCAAGGTGGTCATACCTAGTCACACGAAGACGTTCCCCGATGACTCCGTGTACTCGTGCCCCGTGTGCCAGTGGAGCTCAGGATCTGCAAGAGAAGATTGCCGTTAGTAACAAGTGGGGTTCGAAATAAATAAGCATTGCGTTATGCATGTAATCATGGCGATAACCACGAAAAAGAATGTTACACAATCCAGCAATGTGGTCATACCTGGTGGCACGAAGGCGTACCCCGACGACTCCGCGTACTCCTGCCCCACATGCCGGTGGAGCACAGGACCTACAAGAGAAGATTGTCGTTAGTAACTAGGGCGGTTCGAAATAAAGAAGTGGAAGTGAATGTCTCGTGCTCACCTCCAAAATATCCAGCGGTGCTCCCACCACGGTGCTGTTGGAAATATGCCCTAGAGGCAATCATAGAGATGATTATATTTCATTATGTTCATGACATTGGATAATGTGTTATCTTGTTCCTAGAATAATATTGTTAATATTTATTATCAAGTATGTGACTTGGTTGTGAAACTCTATATTTCTGCGATAATTATTCTTACACGATCCCTGGTCGTAAACATATGAGGACACATATGAATAGACTAGCATATGTATTGGTTGATGACTATGTTTCACGAGTCATAGATATAGAGATATCAAACCAATAATATGGACACATGTTAGAGAACATGATGTTGGATAAGACCCACCTTGAGGCACTATTGAGATTGTTATGAATCTATGTGTCATTAGTTGGTCTCAAGCAATGATGATGTATAATCCTTAGACACGAGATCGGCATGGTTTCCTACATGTGTAAGAGCACTCTTAGGGGTTGCCAAACGCTACACCGTAACTGGGTAGTTATAAAGGTGGCTTTCGGGTATGCTATGAAACATGCAGAGGAATGTGATTAGTCGGATATGAGATTTACCCCTCCTAACATAACAGGAGAGATGTCTCTGGGCCCCTCGTTGTGATCGGATAAAGAAAGTGCATGGCCATGCCACTAGTAGTCAAAGTGTTCGACCACGTAAAGTTATCTGATACTAGATCAAGAAAGTATTGAACAGTCCATGGATGACACAACATCTCACCTGGAGTTCAACCAGACATCGTGAGGCAAAGGGAGTATACACGAGTAGGTCGCTCAGTCGAGCGATTCTGGTGAGTCGTATTCAAATCTGAGCTAGTCGTGAGGCGGTCGAACGTAATCACAAAGTGGTCGTAACACAGTCGTAAGGAGTTCTGAATCGTCGTAACCACATCTGAACCGGTCATATCTGAGATGGGACACAGTCGTAAGTGATGAAGACACTGGTCGTAGATCATATTGCATTAAGGTTAAATCGATATAATTTGTGTGTATTCGGAATCGATATGCTCGCTAGGAGCCGCTTCGACTTGTGGTCGAAAATGGTTTCAGACTCACAACCGAACTACACATGAACCTCTGAGGTCACACACTTAGCGGGTTGGAACAAACCAATCGAATCGATTAAATGGCGTGTCCGGATAGGATCCGTCACGAGCACTATATAAGGAGGTGCATGAGGCTATTGGAAAGGCGCGTGAAACACCACCAAAACCCTAGCCGCCATCTTCTTGAGAGCTCCACCGTGCGACTTGGTGTTGGCACACCGCGTTCGGTTGTTCCTTCCCCGACTGGGCGATGTGGATAGAGTAGGCGCTACTACGATTGTTGCGCTTGAGGGCGATCCGCGATCTTCACAAGGAACCGCAGACGTTCTTTGGAGAAGCGATCATTGCGACCATCGCATCGACTTCTTCGGGCGTTGGACGATCGACTACGACCACTACATCGACGCGCTCTTCATTGGACCAGGCTGCTCCAACCCTTCTTCCGTTGTTCTGCGCGTCTGGTGGTAACGATCTATGATCATCTACTTGCATGGCTTCCTGGTTTGCGTGGTAGAAAATTTTGTTTGTAGCTATCGTAGCCTACCCGTGACCCTACAGGTGCCACGATGACACGCCCGCGATGTCCGGGGTAGGAGCCCGTGGCCGCGAATCACCTTGACTGACCTCTCGTCCTCACATTGGTCGGTCCACCAGGTCCCTCAGCGTGCGACAAGTGGCGATCTAGATGCCTCGTCTCGTCTTCTCCATGATCCGCTATAGGACCCCTCTGGTGTCCCCCGGCGTCATCTGCTGCGTGGAGGCTGCCAACTCGAGAACCTCTCGGTGTAGATCTGTCTACACAAGTAATCAATAAGTTGGAAACCTAAATCTTGCAAATTAAATATGAATTAAGGGTCGTTCAATACATATAGAGCGGTAGAATGCAGAGTTCGGCTGGGTGGGGTACGAGTCGGATGTCGCAACCTCATGTCGTGGTGGGTCGACCACGACCCAAACGCAGCAAAGCCTTGTCCGACTAGCGTACCACTCCTTGTACTCCTTGTACGTCCCGAGGTCGTAGAGAGCATCCTCCTGGACGAGGTCGTCGTAGGCCCTGAGCCAAACCGCAACCCAACAGGACATCTTGTCCAACCAGGAGCTCATGCCACGTACTCTCTTCCTAGTGTACCTGTGGATGGCAAGACAATTATTTAGTCGGCACGTAACGCACATTGTACGAAAGAAGTAAAGCCTGAACTTACGCATGGATGTGCGTGGGCACTCGCGTCCCTCCCCCACGGGGCTGGGACCTCCTGCGAAGTGATCAGCGTGTAGGTGACCTGTGGAATATAACAACGAAAACTTATCAACCGAAATTGTGATTACATTACGAAAAATAATAAATGATCATGAAACTAACCCGTCGGCGGCACCACACCGTGTCCATGGTCGGTCGGTCCACGACGTCGTCCTTAGCGTACAAGCTGTGTACGCTCCCAGGTCCAGCTGTGGTTGTTCGATCTGTAAGCGCTCAAATGATCACAACTGCAGAAGTAGCGGGCATCCGGAAAGGATGGAGCTATCTTGGGCCCGGTGGCACACGTTGCATAGTTAAGTGGTGCGTCACGCGACAAAGACGATCAACCCTAGGCATAGGGTGAATCTCGACACCCGCCGATCCAGCTGACTCACGTGTGTAATGAGGCGTAGTGCTTGTAGATTTATTCTTGTCGTGGGACCCTAGGAACATTACCCACCCGAACAACCATAGCAGGTAGACCTCAAAGTGCCTCCTAACAATGACGTCTGCTGCGTTCTCCGCCATACGCTCGGGCTGCAAGAAGACATGTACACGTCAGCAAGGTGGCCAACTGGATCTGATGCTCTGTTAATCTCTCTCCTCCGTGACGAACTAGCAGAGCTTCGCTACCTTCCGTCTCTGCCTCTCCTCCTCTCTTCTATTTTTTCCTAGAATTAAAATGAGTTTTGGAGTGATTTCTAGGGGTTTTTATATATGGGATTCTGTCGTCAGTCAAACTAGCAATAAGGAGCTTGACCGGCGACAGGGGGTCAACAGGGTCCCTGTCGCTAGTTCAACTAGCGACAGCTATCTATCGCCAGTTGAACTAACGACAGGGAGCCATTTTTGTAATTTTTTGGGGCGGCTATTTATTTTTGTAATTATCTTTTAAAATAATATTCTTTAAAAAAAATGGCCGAGGCCATTTCTAAGTGGGAAAAATCTAAGATGGATGTGGAGAAGATGACTGCTTTGGTCGTAGTAGGGAGGATTTCGAGGCATGCTTTGGTGAAGTGGACCAAGGCTGAGGATCATATTAGCCCTCAGGTAAGCAGGACCCCATTCCAGTATTCCATTTGTACTATGAATGCGGTTTTTGACTGCCCATTCACCCTTTTCTGATGGTCGTACTCCAGCATTTTGGATCTCCATCACAATGTTGAGTGTATTTGTTTACCTGTGCGAAGCCTTTCAGGGAATTCTTCTAGATTCGGATCTCTTCCTGTATTACTACAGGATGGGCAAGCACAATAGAATCGCAACAAGCTGCGGACTGAACCTCCACGACGGGAAGTCGAGGGAGTACATTCAGATGTTAACCCGGTCATCGTTGTCAGGGTGGAAGAAGAAGTGGTTCTATTAGATCTTGTCCAAGGACGATAGCCTTTTTCTTCACAGGGAAGCCCGTAGAGAAGAGTTTATCTTGGGACTCGGTTGCAAGTGACCTCGACTGGATTGCCCCCTATATCCAAGCCATCAAAGATTTGAGGGAAGATGGGCTGATTGGATGGCACGAGGTGAGAGATTTCATCACGCGCCACATTAGTCCTATGAAGGATCGAGTACATCCCATGTGGAAGTACCCGGGGACTACTGGCCTGACCCGGGATTATAAAGGAGGTAAAGTAATAATCAATTTAGCTCTTTTTTCTTAATTTTGAGCATGACTGTTGATTATATGTTCGTAATTGTAGATCTTTCACAAAAAAGAAATCGACGCTCGAGTCAAGCTTATTTGTTAGAAAGCTTTTACGACCATGGCAGGAACTCCTCGAATCCTGGTGTTCGTAACCAATGAAGAAGGGAAAGAACGCCTAAAGGTAATCAAAAGTTGATTTCATCTTTAGGCTTCAGTAGTCATAAAATTCGACCACTTAACAATATTTGGTTTCTGACATTTGCAGAAAGTAGGCATGACAGATCGTCAAGATGACCAAGAGATCGAATTAAAGGTTGTCAAAGATGAATTAGAGGAAGACAGAATTCCTTTTACCAAAAAGGCGTCGCCATGTGAAGGCTGCCGATAAGAAGAAGGATGGAAGTTTGAGTTCCACCCTTCCTTCGACCACCCCCATCAAGCAGTTCTTTGCAGACATGATTGCTGTAGTGAAAAGGGGCGTGGTTGAAGAACTTAAGCATAAAGCCCCCAAGACAAATGTACCCTTCTATTACGACAACAAAACATTATCATTTTCTCCTTCTCATGGCTTTGTCAAGTAAATAGAACAGGATCATTGGAAAAGTTTTTGTGTCTTTTGTGAAGGCTATATCTGCAACAGGAGAGCCTGTAATCGAGACGAGCTTTGTCCCTCAGGTGGTCGAAGCCGATTCTGACCATCAAGAAGGGTAAGTAGCTCAGGGAGCTCTAGCTCTCGCTCAAGACCTACACCCAGACGTGGTCGTAGAGGTCTCAACTCTTCATCAAGACATTCGATCAAACGTGGTTGAGGAAGTTCCAGCCTCTCAAGATCGTGACACTGGAAGCCTTCCAGAGGCGAAAGGTGTCACAAAAATTGAGGCAGCCGAAGAAGAGAAGAAGAACAAGAAGTCATCCATGGGGAAGGTGTGGATATCCTAGGGATATGATCACGATCTTAGGATGTGGATATCTTGGATATATGATCATGATCTTAGGATGATGATACAATTGGCAATGGCGTTGAAGGTTTATCGAAACACTCGTTTTCGGCAAAATTCATGTTCTGTCAGGTAGTAGGTGGTCAGACCAGCCCTTGTGGTGGTCTGACCGGCCACCTCTGGCGGTCAGACTAGCCAGGGTTTTTGTCTAGTGGCTGGCGGTCAGACCGGCCAATGGGTGGCGGTCTGACCAGCCATAAAGGGTCTTTCAAGTTTGGAGCTGGGCCAAAAATAGAGAGTGTAGGAAAGAGAGGGGATTCTTCTACACTTGGTCTCATATTTTTTCGAGCTATGAGTCAAAAGTTCTATTCGTTTGAAATTTTCAAAGAGGTTTCAGATTTTTAGGGAGGAAATTTGGCTAATTCCCCTTGCTGGGCAGTCAGACCGGCCATGTGGCAGTCAGACCGGCCTGGGGGCGATTAGACCGGCCATGGGTGGCGGTCTAATTGGTTTTGACTTCTTCGCCGGCCAGCTTGGCGGCGATGTTTGTAAGTTAGGTCAAGTTCATGGGTTTCAGTGCGTATGTGTTACATGATGCATGTTTTGACTAATGTGGGTCACGTTGCAAAAAACTTGTTCCTAGAATCGATTTCTTGGTCTACTGTTGTGCAGGAGGCTTGGTGGTCAACAACGGTCAACGGCGATGATGATCGGGACTAGGCTTGGAGAGTTGAGGCTCAGAATGATCGAGGGTGAAGTCAGTGGACTCAAGCATGGCGCAAAATGGATAAGGATGACTGAACAGAAAGTTCGGTGCGACGCGTTGCATCAAGCGGCGCGGGGGTCGGTGCAATTGCCATGGTGGTTTCGGTGGGAGCCGGATGGGAGAGACTTGCTGACATGATGAGAGCCGTTGATCAACCTACACGTGGCGAAGTATAGGATTGCTTCATGAAGATTGGACTCGGTTTTTGGAGAAGGATCGAGAAGGGGTATTTTTGTAACTTCACCAAAATACCGTGTTGACGGCTTTTGACTAAATCGCGGCGCAAGACGGCGCAAGAAGAAGTATTTTAGGTCAAGAGAAGATGAAGACGGCTTTTTGAAATGTGTGCATGAGTGAAACCCGTTTATGTGTGGGCTTAACGGGTGCTCATTAGGGATGTCCTTCTAAAAGTTAGCCTCTACTATAAAAGGGGAGGGTGCTGGTTGTGCACCTCCCAACTCTTATTTGTAAAGAAACCCTAGTTTGTATTTAGGGAGAGAAAAGTGGAGAGGTTAGGGTTCTAGAGAGTTAGATTGATTGTGTGCTCAAGTGTTGAGCTTTTGTCCTCCACGATAGAGTGGCTGTAAACCAACATCAATCTCAAATCAATCCAAGCAAGATTTCTCAAGATTAGTCTCTTCTTTTTTGCTTTCTCTTTTGTGATTTTGGGGCTTTCTTTGATCCTTTGGTTTTCCTTTAATTTCTGGCCTAGATCTTGCTTGCTGTGACATGTGGAAATGCATCTAGGATCATCTTTTACCCACGAGCAAGTTTTTGGATCATATTTTGATTTTGACTCGGTTTTGAAGCAATCTTCACTCAAACGCAAAAAGGTCAGAACTTTGGCAATGATCTTCACGATCCTTAATTGGAATAGGTTCCTGACATCCTAGAGAAGGTATGTTTCAAGTTTCGTGAAGTTTGGAGTTGTGGATTAAAAGTTAGACCAATTTGGGATTTTGAGTTCGGGCTGATTTCACAATTCATCGTGCTAGAGGTCAGACAGCCCCTGGTAAGAGGTCTGACAACTAGGCCAAAGGTCAGACCGCCCATTTGATAGGTCTGACCGTCTAACTCATTTGGTTTTGAGTTTTTGGTGATTTTAGTCTATTTTCTTCGGAGTTTTGACTGGGTCCAATACAAGTCTTCCGCTATGCTTGTATATTGATCTTCATAGCTCTCATAGCTATTGGATTGAAAATTGTGTTGAATCCGATCAAGATGAAAAAGAGACAGTGCTCGTATTCACCCCCCCTCTAGTCACCTTTTCGGTCCAACAGAAGGTTTCTTCTGGATTCAAAATCGTATCCAGGAAGCCAAGGTATGTAAAATTAAAAGTTTAGAAATTGCATTTACCTTTTAATTCTACAGTTTGACATGTCTTACCCTTTTCTTATTGTTTTAGTCCTGCTTCTCGAGCCCCCAGGGATGCTTCTGTTGAGAGGTACGTTGTTGTTTTATCTACAGCCTTGGGAGTATTGGTTTCTCCTACGGTCGTAGAGATAGCAGCGGAGGTGGTCGAAGATTCAACCACTATCCCTGATGTGCGCAATGGAGGAGGTTACTGCCACCGAGCGAACCACGACCATTGGTCATAGAGGAGGAGGCAAAGACGGCGGAAGACCAAGACGCTCTGGCGATTGAGTCGATTGTTGAGAATCTCAATAATCAGAAAAGGGATTTGGTCCTACGATGACCTGGAGTAGCCGATCAAGTAGGAGTAAGGAGTTTCGACCGCCGTGCCAAGAAGGAGGTCGTGAAGGATGTTCCTCTGGGTCCTTAAGGTGGAGTCGCGTCTTCTATCAACAACAAAGAAGAATACGTTGAAGACTCTTTCGATCTCTTCCCCGATTTCTTTGGACGATCGGTTGTCGGGTCCTCTTCGTTTAGGTCTCGTGATCGACGGTTTCAATCCGTATAGCGACCACTACAGTTTGACACTATACATGTTGCGATTAGTTTTATCAGGATCCAGAATTTTGACTCCTTCAGGGACTCTCATATAGATATCCATATCCAATGACCTATATAAATATGCGGTCATTATATCCACCAACTGCATTGTTAAATTTATGCAAGATGCCATTGATATCAAGTATCGGAACATGGTTCCACTCATGACAGGTGAGTAGGTTTCATCGTAATCAATGTCGGGTCTCTATGTTTACCCTTGTGCTATAAGCCTCGCTTTATATCTTACCACCTGATTGTTCTTATTTCTCTTCGGATGAAAACCCATTTGGATCCTACAAGGAACACTTTAGGAGGTGTTCGGGCAACATGACCGAATTCTTTCCTTTTATTTAGCGAGTGCAATTCTGCCTCAATTGGTTCTTTCCATTTGACCCAATCTAAACGCTTCTAGCACTCTGCCATGGACTTAGGTTTTGGATCCAGTTCAAGAGTTTTTGCAATTTTAGAGGCAAAGTATATGTCCACAATTGTAGTCTTTCTTTTATATGACTCTCGTGACTCCACATAATTTGTGGAATTTTTTTTATTTATTCCTTCTAGCTCCTTGTGATTTCCCACAACGGTGGAGTCTGGGTATTCTGATCTCCCAGCGTCAGATTGTGCACGTAATTTTTTGTTAGGGTTACCATCCTCAAGATGAATAACTTCAGTGATTTTCTCAACATAAGGTTAAGGCTCTTCAACTGTCTTATAGAGTGATTTGTCTTGTTCGGTTCTTTTTTTTCTGTGGATATCTCAGCGGAATTAAGTCTCGTGTGTCCGAATGTCTCCCATTTTCTTTGTACGAGGGGAATGAGTTGGTTCAGTATCCTTCTAGGTTCTTCTACTTTCTCCTGTACATTTACACTAGGTATTTTTCTGATTTTGTCGTTTCCTTAATATTAGTGACGGCATTTGACGTATCAATAGTAAGAACACGAAAGTGAAGCACGCACGCGTCCGGACCACGGCGAGAGGGGACATGCTATCCTATCCTGATTTACAGCGAGCAGATGAGCAGTTATTATGACGGAGATCTAGCGGCCGGAGAGGATAAAGGAGAGAGGCGAGGAAAAGAAAGGAATCAATGGCGGCCTGGAAGGGAGTGGGAGGCCAGTGGAAGGCGTACGACGTCGCTCCACGCGTCGGGGGCCTCGGGGCTCATCACGAGATGTGGCGGGCGCGCGTACGGCGAGGTGCTGCCGCTGGGTCCCGCTCACCCCCGTCCGACCGAGCCCTCGAACCACTCCCGGCGCCACCACAACACTCCATCTACAGCGCCGCGAGTACTTGCTACTGGTGCCCATTTGTTTGCTTTTAATTCCCCCTCGTCCTTTCTACTGTACTGTATCGTGTTGGTAAAATGAAAAAACTTACTTAACCGTGCGTAGCGTACATTACCTTTATATTTCCATTCATCCCCCAATTTCGTTTTGTTGCATGCAGCCTGCAGGTACCGCTGCGTAGAAGAAACTTATCTTTAGGCATTTACAATGCCGCGGACGGTCTATAATAATTTTTTATATCACTTGTAGATAATATTAAAAACAGTTCATATAATAGGTTATGGTGATACAGTCATCTACAGAATTATAGACAATACAAAGTCTTTCAATGATTTTCTTGGTTCTAGTGATACAGTCGGCTACAGAATTGTAGACATCACATTTCTCTCTCTTTATTTTCTTTCATTCACATCAGCTTAAATCTTACGTGACAGGTGCTATAGACAGCTGATGTAAGCCTATTATATATGACCTTAGTATCCCATTGAGGGTACGCACGATACGAGGACCTGCACTAAGAAATGATATATAACACATGTGCTTGTTATACTTTTTTTTTTCTCGAGTGCGTGCGGCCTGGGAGCATCTCCCTCGCGTGCGGCGGCGACAGCGACGCAGGAGGCACTGGTGGTTTAGACGTCGGTCATTGGCAGCAACTGCGTCGCTCCTTCTTCTTCCTCTTCTTCTTAAGGCAACTCATCCCCTCTCATTTCTTCACCCGAAAACAGTGAGCCTTCTTTCTCAATTTTGGTTCTTATTTTCCCCTGATTTGCCTTTAGATTTTGGGGCTTCGAGAGCCGCTGTGCCGCCATGGTTAGACCCGGCGCCGTCGGCGTTGAGGATTGGATTCCCCTCCTCTTTGCGTATCACGATTTTCCTCTTGCTTCCTCTTCTCTGTTGAGGTGCGGTGAGGACTCGGACTTGCGCTGGGAACCGGCTAGCTTTGGCTTGATCTTGTGTGGAAGAAGAACTTCAGTTTTGGTGTTCGGTGCTATGTGGGTGCATTCGGCCAGTGTACCCTGGTTGGCTCTTGTACAACATTCTCTGTACCTCGACTTCGTACAATGGCGTGTCCTAGTTTGTGAATTGGTTCGCACACTGGCGTTTCCCGGTTTGTGAATTGGTATTGTATCTCCGACAAACTTGTCTATTATTCACGGCACAGCGGGGTGATTGATTTTCTAAGACATCGCATTTCGCGTGCCTTGCTCGGTTCTACTCGGAGGCTTTGAGTGCCACCCGCACGGTGAGTTTGATTTTTTTTCTTCAGTTTTTTGCATTGTGTGTTGTGCTAGTTGAATTATATTCTGTAATTTTTGCCGAGTACTAGGAGACTTTGCTAAGTGATGATTGTGGGATCGGTTTAATGCTCGATGAGGATAATTGTTATATAATGAAATTGAATTGATAACTAGATCAAACTTGAGCTAATTGTGTTTCTTACTATTGTCAGTTTATCTCTAGTAGTTCGGTTTTGATACTTTCTGTAGTTTAGTTGTGACTAATTGAACCAGATCATTTGGTTATGTGATGTTGTTGATCTTCTGTTAGCTGATAGGCTTACGTGCTAGAATCTGTGATCTCTTTGCACTGTGAGATAATTAATATCTTGTTTGCTGAAAGGCTAATGTGCTAAAAATGTGATTCATTTTGCACTGTTAAACAAATGATTCTCTGTTAGTCGAAAGTATAAAATGTTGTTTATGATATAATTCTTGACATATTAGTAAAGCATTAATTTGAGCCCCAAGTCTGATATATTGTTGTCATTTTTAATTAGTGAAGAATATTGACAAAAGTAGCGAGGAGACCATGATTTCATCTTGAACAGCCCGACATATGAAAGCCAATAAACAAACATTTAAATCTGAGCATTATGTTGATTTTGTATGTTTTCAAGTTCCATCTTTCGAGCATATTATCATGTTTAAATGTCATTAATATGCTGCTAGAAATGTGCTTTAATTGTGATAATTACTGCTGGGACTATTGCTGAGTATTTACCAAAACTGCCAATTTTACAACAAACACCTCGCAACTCTCTCTCCCCACATTGCCCACCCGATCCCACTCTCTCCCTCTCGACGCTCTCCCTCCATCGCCGAGCCGGCGATCGGCTACGGCAACGACGACGTCTTCGACCTCAGCGCAACGACGACAGCCTCCTCTTCTTGACTGGTGAGCTCGGTCTGCCTTTTTTTTCCTTGGCTTCGGTACCTCAGCTGATATCGGATGCTTGCTTACCACCGGCTAAAAAACTTACTGTAGTGTGAAGCACCGATACCAACATACTCCCTCCGTTTTTAAATACATGACGTTTGACTAACCGTGCAGTCAAACTTATCTAACTTTGACTAATAATATATGAAAAACTATTTAGATTGATCATGAGTGAATAGTATCATTAGATTTTTCATGATAAATATTTTCATAATATAATAATTTTGTAATTTTTTACTAACAAAATCATATGAAAAGTAATGGTCAAAGTTATATAAGTTTGACTGCACGCTTGATCAAACGTCATGTATTTAAAAACGAAAGGGGTACGTTCTATCCTCTTGGCACCGGCTAATTTTGCACATTGGAGATGCTGTGCATCTTCGTTGCACAGTAGCTTAGAGAGAGTACTCTAGAATACGTCAAGCTAGAACTCAAAACATAAACTCCAATGCATGATAGCTTCTTAACGGTCCCGCAAAATCTAATACAAACCTATACCTCTAGCTCCAATACGTAGTTGCTTTACGGCGAGTTCACAAAAAAACCTCTTGCCAATACACTAGAAAAGTAGTTGTTATCGGCTAGACCCATGCAAATTAGTTGAAACTGTCTAGCTCGGTGAAGTTCACTGTAGCCTCCTTTGAATCGTTTGGATTGAACCTAAATGTACTTTACCAAATTTTGATAATACCTATAAAATTTGGTTAGCATTTGAATTGATTCCAATATATGGCATGCTCTTGAAAATTTTGGCCACGCCAAATATTGGTAATGCCCATAAAATTTGGCTACAATTTGATTTGTTGCCAAGTTTTGGTACTACCAACGAAAATTTGGTAAAACCAATTTTTTCTTCACAATTCTTATGCAAATTTTGGGTGGCCAAAAAGCTAACCAAATAATTGGTAGGGCAACTAGCCCATGAGTTTGCTAGATGGCATTATTTCGTTGGATGTGAATAGGGACATATTAATCAATATCGGTATTGTCCGTGGGTCCCACGTGACATCAATTTTTTTTACCCCAAAATATGTCAACTTAGGTCTTGTTTTGTTGATAAAATAACGAGAAACACAACGGTTTAAACGGATCGCAAATCGGATACTCGGTTTACGAGATATGATCATTTCAAACAGATAAATCAATCTAACCATGCAATTAATATCAATCTTACCAAATTTTGGTAATACTAAAATCTGGGCAATGCCAAACCAAACACTACCAACTACTTTTTTTGCCCATATTTTGGCATTGCCCAAAAATTGGTGCCAAACCAAACACTAGTCAACTACTTTTTTTACCTATATTTTAGCATTGTCTATATTTTAGTATTACCAAAATTTAGTTTGACTCACTAGGGCAACAATCCAAACAGCCTCCTCTGAGGCAACCGACAGCCTACAGTGCATCACCAAAGATGCTATAAGAATAGAGACCTTGCGACTTGCGAGGAACAATGTCTCTTCCAAGTCGCTCTCCTTGCTACGCCAAATTTCAGTTTCCAAATCCTTTTCAGACAATTTTCAATAGCGTGGTCGGCCGGCGTCCAGTACACGGCGACCTCCATGCCTTTGGAATTTGACAAGTTATCTAAAAAGAAGGAATAAAAAAGGAAATAGCAGATATTAGTAGCACTACTACTGTGTGGTTCCATCAGAGCTTTAAATAGACACACCGTGCTGCCATAAATCGGACCATTCAAGATAAATGTGGGTTACTGGGGAGCAGCAGCACGCACATTAAGATGGGGCCATGGTAAGGACCATTAATTCAAGATAAATGTGGGTTACTGGGGAGCAGCAGCAAGCACATTAAGATGGGGCCATGTTACCACTGACATTATCTCCAATTTGGTGCGCCATTAAGCTCGCAGAGCTCACCGCGGCGTGTCACATGAATCCTGACTTGCCTACGTCCTGGTTTCCGTCGAGCTAGATGAGATTTTTTCTCGCTTCTTAGAAGGGGAAACAACATTCATCTGTATCCGCTCCCACATTGTAGAGCTGTTTTCCAAACAAACGAGGCTAGACAACATTAGTTTGCACAATGGTGTCTGAACACTTGCCACGCATATATAATCTTGGAATTCACGCGCATTAAAAATGAAGGTTTTGCAACGTGCCTTCAGCCCACCCGCGCTCGAGTTGTCCAGAATGCCTATTGTAGCTGGATACTGTAGCTGATTTCGGAAAATAAGCTCCTCTTTATTAAAAAAAAAGATGAGATGTGTCCAAAACACCCTAGCTAGGAAAGTAGCTAGTAGCTGCTAGAGGGAGGCTTCATCAAGTAGCTGCTGCCTTTTGGTCACCTTGAGTCAAGCTTAGCCAGCCGTGCCATCCCCAGCTCCGGCATCCAGCAGCAACAAGCAAGGCACCCTTTGCTTGGCTTGGATGGCTTTGCTCCCTGACTAGGTTGTTCCCTCATTCCCTAGCAAGCCATAGCGAGTACTACTCATCATTCCAACCCATCTGAGCTCCCCTCCCCTTTGCATCAATCTCTTTTTCAGTCTTTATCCCCTGCACCTGCACCTGCACCTGGACCTGCATGCACCGATCGATCGATCTGCAGCTTGAGACCCAAGGCTGGTGACAGTGCAGGAGCGCATATGTAGCTTCAGGCATCTGTACTGTAATCACTGGTGCAGGCAGGGACGGGGTGGTTGCGTGCTCCGAGTAGAATTTCCGGAATCTTCTTTGCCCGGACGTTTCAGGAAATTTCCCGGCTTTCTTCTCCACGCACGTTCTTCCTTTGCTTCAGGAAGATGGCTAACCAGTAGCCAAGCGATGGATCTCACTCCTTTAAATTCTCCTTTTCGCTTTCCTTTCGACACCATATACCAGGGCCCTTTACAACACGGATTTTTTTCCCTTCAAAATTCCTGCAGAACCGAACGGCTAATCATCGATCACAAATTCTCAACGAGGCAAGAGTACTCCAATAGACAAGATGGTTATTGGTCACATGCAAGGTGCATGCATTCATAGTACATGTGCATGCACCATACAGCATACATCGGCGCCCCGCCGGCGCCGTTAGCCGTGTTCCGCGTGCCTGGGACTGGGAGCAATGCATTGCCACGCGATGCGGTGCGGTGCGGTGCGGTGGAGATGGATGTGGACCACGCACCAAACGAGCACCGGTCGGGCGATCCAATAGTATGCAGCGCTCCTGCATGCCCTTGCTGCTTTATTCAAAGTGTGGTGATCTAGCCTAGCCACAAGAAGCAACGCTTAGCCCTTTGGTTTCGAGCTATGCTTGCCCAAATTTCTTCGTGGTTATCTGCTAAGCAGTAGTAGTAGATCGACAGGGAGGAGAGGAGATGGATTTATTATGCACAGTGACTTCAGAAATGTAGAATGGATTCATGGCATTTGTGTATAAGTGGCCCTTCGTGCACGGTAGTTCCCACTTTGCAAACGAAGGACTTTTTACTCTTTTTGTTGTTGTTGTTTTTTTGACGGTGTGCGAATTCAGTGTGTAGATGGGATGCATAATAGACAAGAGAGTTCACTTTTGTAGCCAGGCTTGTCCTAACCCGAAGACCCAGCCGAGAGCAGTCTGGTCCATACAAGTTCACATATATAACATATGCTTTTACGCCAAATCCAAGCTTAATTAGTTTCTTAAGGTTTTTTAGCAAGCACCTGTTCCCTACTCATTCTCTGACCAGCGGGCGCCCGCAGATTAGCGTGCATCTCTGATAAACAAATGCCCAACAATACTACATCCTAGACAGCTAACCCCTGCTACTCCAGAACCAAAAGCAAGAAAGTATGACAGGCTGCGGAGCTTTCAATTTCAATATTTGCCAAGGTGCTTAGAGGCCAAGGTTTGACCGGTCCCTTCCTTCCCGGTAGTAGATAAAGATCAGCTAGCCTCAGCGACCAAGCGACTTTATCTGCTTGGATCTTTGGCCTCGTTGCGCATCACATGGCCCTGCCCCTGCATGCACGCTCAATTTACATTAAACGACATGTGTGTAGCACCAGTGCTGGCTACTAGCCTACTACTAATTTTGTAGGTCCAAGTCGCAATGGTAACCATTCATTCGTTCGCCTGCTGGTGTATGTTTTGCCTCCGCTTTGGGATTCTCAGGCTGCACGTGTGCGCGGCTCGTGGGGTTTAGCTTACTACCCCAGATGATGCAGTAGAGTGCAGATTCTTCCTTATCCTCCATCCACGTCTTAGTGGTCTATAACTCTATTATCTATCTATCTAATGGTCCATGCAAACTCACAAAAAATACTACTGACTGTACTATCTGTCTCTTGATTCTTGAATGATACGGTAGCTTAATGGAAAGCCGTCTCATTATTGCGCGGGCAAATTATGTAGTGTTTAGATAGGTGAGTCATGCGGTACTTGTATCGGATGATTCAGAATATGCCATACTTCATGTGTTTGGTTGGAAGAATGGAACGAAGCCGTCCGGGACGAGATGATTCAAGTCAAGGGAATATACCTCAAATATGCTGAACTAACTCGTTTCACGAAATCGGTGGAACCACGCGGTCCAAGACGTGCTGCGTCCGCATTCAAGGTGATTAATGACGGCAAGGTGATTAATGCAGCAAGGTAATTAATGTTGATAGCATTCAAATAATATGATGTTTTCGCTGCTCATTGTCTTAATAATGTATCATATGTTTTGTTGTTCTTCAGGTTAAGTCCTTACAAAGACCTCTGTAAAAATAATTTATTCAAATACTGCAATATTTATCATGATTAAATATATTTTTTCTAAATTTTTGGAACTTTATTCAACCCACGTAAAATTCAAACTCTATCCAACAACCTAAGCTAGGTTTGATTTTAGTTTAAGCTAATAATATTTGAACAACGAGGTTTCAAAATTTATTTGAATATTAGCACATCCCAAGAACCTTCCTCAATTATTTCAGGATTTTATGATTTTTTTTTGGCTATTTTATAGAGCCCGGATCTGTTAGGACCGTCCGATCGGAGGAGACGTTCGGATTGTCCGAACGTCTCGGTCTGTCTGGGTCCGATCGGAGGAGACGTTCGGACCGATTCCGATCAGACAGTTCGAATAGACCCGAGCTTTATAAAATAACAAAAAATAGCAATTTTTTTTCTCAAATCCTCAAATAATTCAAAGTGGTTTCTAGGATGTGCTAATACTCAAACAAAATTTTAAATCTCGTTGTTGAAGTGTTATTTGCTTAAACTAAATTCAAACATAGCTTAGATTGTTGAATAAAGTTTGAATAGAGGTCCAATTTTTTTACACTAGAAAATGCTTATAATTTTGGTCTTGCAATTTTATTTTCTATTTATGTATGTAATCCTTATCTCCACCACTGTTCTACAAAATTTTACTAAATAATTAAAATTGGATGAATAGTAACCGAAATGTATTTTTCAGCCTTTTTAGGAAACCTGTTTTTTAAACTATAACAACTTTCACTTACTAACTCCAAATGGAATAATTCTTTCACCTAAATTTATCTAAAATCATCATCTAGCCACTGTAGAAAATTCATGTATTTTTTAGCAGTTTGAATTTTTAGATTTTTCTCGATGTTGTTTTTGTTTTGTACAAAATCCAAATATTTTAAATGAATATAATAAACTTCAATTAAATTTAAAATTATTTTTATTAAAATTTTATGTAATTTTCTTGAGAAAAGAAGAAACAAAATTATGGCCATTCAAATATAACCTCATTTATCAAACCAAATACCATCTTGACTATTCATGATCATTCTATCCAGGGGCGAATTCACCGTGGGTGCTAGTGGGGGCTCGAGCACCCCCTCCCCCCACCACCGGACCGCTAGTAGTACCCATGAGGGGACCGAGCCGGAGGCGGAGCCATGGGGGCAGACCAAGCGTTGGCGGCGACCGTAAGAGGCGCAGGGAGCCAGGGCTTGTGAGAGCAAGGGAGAACCAGGGGCACGCGAGGCGGGCCGAGCCAGAGCGGCGCAAACCCGATGGGCCAAGAGGAGAGGTGGCACTGGGCTGGGCAGAGGCGCACGGGCGGGCTGCACCGAGCGCTGGTGGCGGCAGGCAGGAGGCGTAGCGAGCCGAGAGGAGGAGCAGACTAGAGGCACGAGCACAAGCAGCTGGGCGCGGGCTAGGTCGGAAGCGGCGTAGGTGGCGCCGTGCGCAAGAACTCTCAGTTGGAGCAAGAACTGGAGAAGAAATTAGGGATAGAAGCAATGTGGGAGCAAGAGAGCAAGAAGAAATGAAGCTGGGGTTTCGGCGTGGGAACTGGGAAGAGATAGGAAGGAGAGAGAAACAGAAATGAGTAAAGAAGGAAAGAAATGTGTGGCCAAGGTCTCCCGGCCAATTGGATGGGTAGGTAAGACAGGGATTATGTGAGAGGGGATTAGGATTAGGGGCTAAGTAAAGTAGGATTAGGAATTATGGGTAGAAATTAGTACTTAGGGATAGAATAGATAAATAAGTCTGATGAGAATTAGTAGCAATAAAATTTGCAGTAAAAATGAGCAGTATTAATTCGGGTCAACGTTGTGTAAGAAATCGAACCAATGTAAATAGCCGGTAGACCGTAGAACGACCACAGTTTGGAAGTGCTCAGAATAGCTATGGGTAAAGTGGTACAAGCATGCGCAGTGCTATATCAAATCATGAATCCATGTCAGTTTCCTGGATTGGGGTCTACGGGAACTGCTAGGGGTCTATCTTCTCTCCAAATGACAATTAGTCTTTTATGAATTAAAACTTGCCCGGAGGGGGAGGTCGGAGGCAGTCGGCGACTCGGTGGTCGGCCAGCTTGGCTCGAGTGGGAGCCGGCTGCGTGTCACAGAGGTAGAGCATGCACTTGCAGGCAAGGAAGCTGAAAGGAGCCTAGAGCCGGAAGGGAGGCCGGAGGCGGGACGCGGAGGCCGGTCGAGCGTGGCAGGGGCGGCCAGCTGCGGACATGGTGGTCGGCGCTGGCGGCGTCACGGATACTTGTTCAATTTTAGAATTGCGGTCTTGCGGATACTTATCTATCGAATAATATCGATTCATGTTTATGTTGTGCTATAACCTCAACAGTAGAGCCCCCTCTATTTTCACCCTGGATTCGCCACTGATTCTATCCAAGCAACCAAACAAAATTCTGTATTATCCTATCCCACCAATCAAAAATCATACTTGTATCATCTCATCCAGGATCATCCCATCTATCCTGTACCATTTTATCCTATTCACCCTGGTTCACCTAACCAAATGCACCCTTAAGCCGCACTAGCTTCAACTTGGAAGCAGAGGATCTGACCTCGGCGAAGGCGAAGGGACCGTCCGGATGTCCGTCCATCCAGAACGCGCACAGTAGGAGATATGAGGGATCAACGGTGCTGGAGACGACCCTCACCCCCAGAAATTTTATTTCCCTTCAACTTTCACACAACAAGTCGAGTTGCTTTGTTGGATTACTGCAGTTGCAACATTTCTCCGCTGAGGGGAGAAGAACACACACGCTGATTTGCGTGCGCCTCGATCCGATTAAACAAAAGTAAAGCCCGTAAATTAGTGTGTTATGGGCCACACGGTTGTTCTGTAGAGTCAATCAGTTATGGTGTGCAAACCAAGCCTGCAATGTCCAAGTTCGCGCCCAATGGCCGCCTGCATTTGTGGACGCAATTATAGGGAGCTTGGTTTTCAGCAGCACGGAGGAGCTGAGGTGATGGCTAGTTGAGCAGTGTGGTCGTTCCCTGGGGACAAGGTTGTGTTTGAAATATTTTGATTGCTACTATGGAGGAAGAAGACAAACAGATCGTCAACTATACTGGTAAGCTACCGAGCTATATATCTGCAACGACAAGATATACAGTGGTATGGAGATGCTTGTGCGAGTCAGCTTCTTGCTAGGCTCGACATGACAGTGTACTGTAGTAGTCGACTTTGTGAGTCAACACCTGCGTACATTGCGTATTTTCCTACCACTGTAATACACAACAGGTGATGGTCATTGTTGCAAGGACATTTAGGACTTGCCACACCATCTCGTAAGCCACTGGCCAGATCCTAACAAAAACACTCGGTAGTTTTTCCTTTTAGGATAGACGTCCTCGTATCGAAGAGTCTATGGTACTAAGGAAATAGGCCGAGAGCAATTGCTTGCTGTTGCTACTGTACTATAGAAAATTATTTACTCTCTCGTGAAACTCGGTATCCTTATTTTACCCCAGCACCTTCCCTATCCCTGGAGATCTTTTGTGTCAGCTTTTGTTGGTGACTGCCTGGTCGCCAGTCAATCCGTTCGCGTCTGACCAGTCAATCCCACCTACTACTAGTAAAAAGTAAAAACCGATGGCCATCAGCCACGTGTTGTGGAGCTCGTGCGTGACGTCGGGCACCTCTACAAGGACGTTCACATCTCAACCAAACAAAGTATTAACTTAAACTCGTCTTAGTTTTTCTCGTCCAAACAAAGTAATATATAGACAATAAAAAACCTGGTTTCCTAAAAATCATACTAAAACGAGCTAGCTGGAGATCGATGGAATGTTGCTACCTGTTCTCCCAATCTTTAGCTCTTCGCAAGGACACGACTATTATCAGTCAATCAATCCCGTTCGGCCACGTCTCTCTACAAGGATAAAAATACGCATCAAAACTGAATGGTCAGTTGATGCTGTTTGATTAGTTGGTCCCTACAGTATGTTGGAACCCAAGATTCGCGGAGGTTGTTATCACGTGATGCGGTGAGTCAGCAGCGAAGCGAGAGGAGAAAGCGATAGGGCGTACGCGTCTTGGACCAAGGATCACATGCGAGCCCATGCGCGAGCGAGGGGAGGCGACACGCGTCGCAGGGGCTCTGGAAGGCGAGGACGGAGCGGAGGGGGGAACGTCCAGAACGCGCGACGCACAGGGGCTACGTGTGCGCGCGGCGCGGGTCGACCACTCGCACCGGCACGTACGCTTGCGGGGGTGTGGGCGCGCAGTGGTCGGATCGGAAGAAAAGAACGGGAGAAAGCGCCCTAGGTCACGTGAAAGGGGAGCAACTCAACCGCGCGCGCCGGACACGTCGCGGCGTGCTTACCCCGGCTAAATTTTCTTGTGAGAGACGGGCTCGCTGGGCACTGTGGCCGTGGGCTTTAATGAGCCACTGCACTGCACTGCACAGTTGGAACTTGGACTTGGGACGGGTGCAGCTAACGCAGTCCTCTCCTGTTATAGTTGTGGCAACGGCTGGCCGTGGCTGACCTGCTTCCCGTTTGGAGACACATGCATTGGAGTAACAACTCTAAATCGATCCAGCGAGTACGCAAACGGCCGCGTGCAATAACCTCTGCCAAGTAGGCACCCAGCCCCAGGCCGGCGCTAGCGATTGATGTCTCCTCAGTGCAGGGCTCCTAGCCTGCGACAGTGGTCGGTGGTGCTTCTTCCTTGAAAAGTGACAGTTCTTCAATTGCTTATTTGCTTCCAGAGTTAGTTCTGTCACTGGCATAACAACGGAACATTGCCACTTGCTAACTGCTAAGGAGAACAGAACAACACTGCCTTCGGCTGCCCTGTTCGTAAAATTAAAATTAAAATTGCGCCTTGGGGGGCGGTGGACAAGGAGAACCTGATGAACGACGAGGACAAGGAGAACCACAAGTGGCTACATGCGTTCAAATAAATTACAGCCCAGACATCCCACATATCTAAAACAAAATTTAGTTCCACAATGCTAAACCAGTGCACTTTTATAACCATTGTTATCTTTGCTTTTTTTGGTGTGTGCAGTAACTATGACTTGTATAGCAAGAGCACGTTTAGGATTGATGTGGATAAGGTCTGAAAATCTCTCCCGGGGTGGAACCCTACAACGGAAATCCATGATGCTGTGAAAGCCACACTACCTATCGCTCATTGAGAAGGTTTCTTCCGGCATATGAACCTTTTTCAGGAATTCTTTTTGTTGATTAATGCTTATATCTATGCTAGATTTACCCAAGCATATCATGATACTTTGTTGTTAACAAGAATCACAACTAAAAAGGTTAAATGTAGCTCAAGAAGCATGGTTAGTAGATCATCTTGGTAATTAAAGTATGAAAATGACTAGCATCTAGAAGTATACTATGAAATTGTCCTTAAATTGTGTCATCTTAAAACTGTCTATGATTGCATGTAATACAGACGGTTTTGGTCAACCGTCTGTGATGAGGCGTCCAGTATTAACCTTTTTGTAGTAGTGAATCATCAGGACAATCAGGGAGATCCAAGAGCAATCAGAGTCACAATACTGTAGTCTTTCTTTTGATCTTGTAATCCAGCACACTCAATACATACACACAGGAGTAGGGTTGTTATTCTCCCAGGAGAAGGCGCGAACATGTATAAAAATCCCTGTGTCTCCCTCCCTCTCTGCGTGATTTTGAGCCTAGGGGAACCTCCGAATCAAACAGTCTTTACGTAAGTTCGATTTTAAAACACCGACAAGACTACACACCGAAGAGTATTATGTAAAACGTACTGCACTACGTAACCGTACATTTAAAACTATGTAATATATTCGGTTAAAAAATTACCCGAGAGGTAAGCAATCGGACAGGCAGCGCTTCGCTAACTTCTCTCCTCTCCTCTTTTTTCTGAATAAAAGTGAGTCATGTGCCGAATTTTAGGGTTTTAAGAGAGTTTTATAGGGTCAGTCTTCCTGTCGCCAGTTGGGACGCCTTGATTGAACTGGCGAAACTCTCAACCGCGCCAGACACGTCATGGCGTGCTTACCCGGCTAAATTTTTCGGTGAGAGACGGACTCATTGAGCATTGTGGTCGTGGGCTCTAATGAGCTCTTGATCAAGACCTTTGTTGGACGGGTGCAACTAACGCGATCCTCTCTGTTAAGGTCTCCCGATGCTCCACCCCGCCGGTATCTTAAGTCTGCCATGTAGGCAAAATGATGATGTGGCACCATAGTTAATGAAGAGAGAGGGTACTCTAGTATCTAATCTGGATACCGATTCGGTCTCGAAATCTAACGCATAAAATTTATTGTGATCGATCCCGTGCATTAGGAAGATCATGCATGTATTGCTTTAGTACATGCCATAAATAGACTACAATGCTCAAATACTAGTAAAGATCATGCATGTAATTAAATAAAACAGCCTAAGATACTACACCATAAGAAACTATGCATTAGAAACATAGTATCCTAATACTCCTTATACACTAAAGAAATTATACTAAGATACTAACTATTAGAAGCAGCCTTATAGTTGTGGCAACGGCCGGCCGTGGCTGACCTGCTTCCCGTTTGGAGCCACATGCATTGGAGTAACAACTCTAAATCGATCCAGCGAGTACGCAAACGGCCGCCTGCAATAACCTCTGCCAAGTTGGCACCCAGCCGGAGCCCCAGGCCGGCGCTAGCGATTGATGTCTCTCAGCGCAGGGCTCCTAGCCTGCGACAGTGGTCGGTGGTGCTTCTTCCTTGAAAAGTGACAGGTGCAAATAACCACTTCGTTGAGTACAGTTCGTGGGTGTAGTTTGCGAAAACGAAATATGTTTTTTTGAAGGGGAAGAAAGAAAGAGGACAGGTGCAAATTACCACTTCGTTGAGTACAGTTCGTGGGTGTAGTTTGCGAAAACGAAATATATTTTTTGAAGGGGAAGAAAGAAAGAGGAATCGGGTGAGGCCTTGATATGCAAGTTGGGCCAACCCAGCTTAATGTTTTCCTTCCTTTTTTTTTGGTTTACTTGGTCCGGCCTGTAGTTTGCACCGTTTTGGGTCGGCCCATCCTCTCCCTGACGCAAGTATGCACATCAAGTCGAAGAAACCGAGACACACTCCACGTACGGTTACCGCAACGTGGGCCCCGACAATCGACGGGCCACGGATAGAGACGTACCAGCACAGGCCTTTGTCTCCATGCCTCGCATGCAATCACAGATTCACAATGCTGAGTCGGCGGCCTGTCTTGGCCCAGCTCGAACATGTTCTGCAATTTTGCTTATTTGCTTCCAGAGTTAGTTCTGTCACTGGCATAACAACGGAACATTGCTACTTGCTAACTGCTAAGGAGAAACAACACTGCCTTCTGCTGCCCTGTTCATAAAATTAAAATTGCCGGGAGGGGGGGGGGTCTAATCTAGCAGGTTGCAATTTTCAGCGTTGCACAGTTCCGGAGCACCTGATGAACGACGAGGACAAAGAGAACCTCAAGTGGCTACATGCGTTCAAGTAAATTACAGCCCAGACATCCCACATATCTAAAAAAAAGTTTAGTTCCACAATGCTAAACCAGTGCACTTTTATAACCATTGTTATCTTGTGTGCAGTAACTATGACTTGTATAGCAAGAGCAGGTTTAGGATTGATGTGGATAAGGTCTGAAAATCTCTCCCGGGTTGGAACCCCATAACGAAAATCCATCATGCTGTGAAAGCCATACCACCTATCGCTCATTGAGAAGGTTTCTTCCGGCATATGAACCTTTTTCAGGAATTCTTTTGGTTGATTAATGCTTATATCTATGCTAAATTCTCACACGTGGGTTGCAATATGCAGGATTTCCCTGCAAAGTTGAGAGAATGATGTGATCATTTAGGAGATTTATCAACACACGAGCAATTAATTCTTCAGTCATTCTGCATTCACTCTGTATCACTGATTTGAAATAAGGATGAACTTCTGCATCTATTGAGTCTCAGCTCAGATGTAAGAGATCCCAAGTCGCAATAAAAATTGTTGTCATGTGCTGATGCCAAATCTTGAAACATTGATGTTTCTATCCAGTTACTGCTGCACAATTGACAGTAATCTGCATCCCCGTTACTGCTTCAGAGTACAGAATAATCATGGCATATCAAGTCTTCGGCGCTAATCAATTCTTCTACTTTCGTATTCCTCACTATACATCCTCCTGTTGCTCTTTAATAGTAACAACCACCCTGAAAACAACAGTGGTTCAGATGTCCCAATACTTGAAAAGTCGCCTTGTTTCGTTCGTGCACACAAGATGGATGTATCACCTTTCCTTTGTACTGAATGAAAGTAGCAGGTGCGCGACTAATATACTACTTTGGATTAAACACTAAAGGATTGACTATTTACTGGCAAACAGATCCTAGTGCGTGGCTTCTTTGCTCAACTGTCGCCATCAAATTTCTTATCTCTGCAGGAATCTTTAGTTATTCTTTGTAGCGTCTTTCTTATAGTAATCAGTGACGTTTAGGTAGACATTTTAGTTTAGCGCTGCTATGCATACGAACACAAACTTTCTACGATGCAGATGCAGATAGTTGTTGATACGTTTCTTCTGTTCGAGCATAGGTAGGGTGGGAAAAAAAAGCTCGTTAATAGGGTTCATTGGCTCAGTTCAAAATTGCTTTAATTACACTTGTTAATTAGTTAAATATTGAAGTGAGTCGATTTCAAATGAAATTGGATTTCGCTCAGGCACATGCTCGTTAGCTCGGTTCTAAAAATACTTACAAATTATAAATAAAATAGTATTAAACCAAACTATGTCAAATTTAAAAAAAGCTCGATAAGACGAGCATCTGGCTCGATATTTACCTAGGCTGTATAGCCATTTCATTTGCAGCAGGGCCATTCTAAATTTCGTTCTGTACGAACGTACACTGAAAAGAAATGAGAACAATATGGTTGGTTCCATCAAGTCAATCTATCTTTCAAATGTAGATGCAACACACACACGCTACTCCGAACAATTCAACGGAAAGAGGGGGAGTCAACCATGACTGCATGAGCGTGTAGACATTTGTGTTTCTTCTGCAAAAGATAGCTTTAAGAAAGAAGCAAACAATCATCGTACAGGATAAGTCACAGCTACATACGGAGTACTTAATTTCCTGAAACAAAATGGTCTTGTCTTTGCCGTGTGGCACACTTGCGAAAGAAGTGGATCTCACCGCCTCCACTGGTTCCATCACTCCCCAAAATTAGGTTTCTGATCACATCCCCAGTTCAGATCACAGAGCAACAATTCTTGCAGGCCATACAGCATCTAAGGAAAAAGCTTAGCTTATTTGATCTTTGGTTCTACTTTTTTTTTTATGAGCCATTATTCTACCATCCTTCTATTATTATTTTAGATGGAATTCTTGAGAGAGAGGAATCCACCTTTTCATGGTGATAAGTGCATCATGAAAAGACCCCAACTTGAAACCTGTGTGTAACAAAATAGGGTCGTACAACGCAATCTTTATTGCTCAATTGGTCGTTTCTCTTGTCTTGGAAGGTTTCTTTGAGCCATTGTTCTACCATCCTTTTATTGTTTTTCTTTTCTTTGTAGATGGAATTTTTGAGAGAGCGGAATCCACCTTTTTATGGTGATAAGTGCATCATGAAAAGACCCAAACTTGAAACCTGTGTATACCAAAATAGTGTCGTACAACGCAATCTTTATTGCTCAATTGGTCGTTTCTCTTGTCTCGGAAGGTTTGTTTCTCCCGGTCAGTTAGCGCAGTGTGCAACGTCTGCGAGAGACCGAGCGACCAATGGGGAGCTGACCGGTGTTTCGGCCTCTGCCTCATTCTTCGGTGGCTTGATTTGACGCCGTGCGAACGTGTTTGCCCAGGTCGCGCGCTGCACGAGTCGCCGTCCCCACAGTCCGTGACTTCAGCTGATTGCGGTATCCTCCCTCCAATTAGTGTGCGTTCCATGTCCGTTTGGAACGGGGAAGTTTACAGTAACTTTATAAAATTCTCATATAGTACAGTTCAATTTCGAAAGAATCGCACTTATCACGACGAGGTCATCAGTCGTGACTTAGAAATTTGGGTCTAGACCTTCCAGGTCTAGTTTACGATGAACTCCTTATTTATTTGTAGACTATATATAGAAAAAGATATTTAATCATTATACGTGCTTTTGAGAAGAGAAATAAAGAGAAAAAAGAAGTCCCTCTATATCTCTGTGTTTAATCTACTATTCTATACTTGTGTTCTTATGTGCGATTCTACGCTTGTCTACGAGGTGATCGCTCAGACGGGACTCGCCAGTGATAATTCCTCAACATGTTATCCGCACCATCAACTCCGGCCTACTCTACTCGGATCGAAAGATAACCGTCGTAGCATGACGCTTGTAGACCGAATTGCATTTTCTAGATCGCTTTCAATTCCGCAAATTTGGCTTTCTAGATTATATCCTACGGTGCAAATCCGCTCTAATCTATCGCGAGCCGACTTGAAGTCGTCGGCACAATGCCGATCGGTAGGTTACATGAAGGAGTAGATGATTGTAGATTGCAAATCCGCTCTAATCTATCAAGAGCTGAGTTGAAGTCACCGGCCAAGCCGATCAGCAGATTACATAAAAGGGTAGATGATGATTGCACTATTCATGAATGAACAGTAAAAGAACCCCGACCGACGCAGCCCCGTAAGGCCACGCCGCCGTCGATCTGCCACCACCCGCGACGCTGGCTGCTGGCTGCCGTCGATCTACCATTACCGTGACGTGGTCAGCCACCACCGCCTTCGCTTAGAAGCCGCCGCCCCAAGACGCCAGACGCCAGGCCACTGGCCTGCGTTTGCGATGCAAATTGCCGCCCCGTGCTACCCATGATGTCGCGACCATCGAGCCAGCAGTGTGGCTACCCACACCTACTGCCTCGCAGACGCTACAGATCCGTTAGTCTCGCCGCTTCCCGTGATGAAAGCACCGCCTTCGCCCATAAAGCTCGCGCTGCCAGGCTTTCAAGAGCGCAAGGCGTCCGGCCGCCACCCATGACCCAAGACATGCGGCCTCCGTCTGAAAGCCAGCGCATTATCTCGGTGGCGAAAGGTAAGCAGGGAAACCCTACCCCCTACACACCTTTTGATCTGGCCATGATGTTTCTTTTCGGGAAAAAAAGATAAAGAAAAAAAACCTAAAAACGAAATTTTGCAAGAAGGCCCTCAGACTCTGAAAATTGCGCGAAAAATTTCTTAGAATTGAGATTTAGCGGTTTAGCCCCTGAAAATTGCAGAATTCACTGAAAATTCATATTCCAGCAGAAAAGGGCCTTGGAAATTCAATTTTTGAATAATTTTGAACTTTTGAAGCATATTTGACTTTGTTATTATTATTTCTATGCAATTTATATATTGTATTTACCGTTTTGATTACCTGTGATTGTTTATATTACTTTTAATCGCTGAAAATAACAGTAAATCATAAAAAATGCATAGAAAAATAGAGGAACATTATGAGAATTTTGCAACCATTTTTTTTGCAAATTACCAGCAATAATCTTATGAACTCTTTGCATAAATATGCGGATGACTGGCATCACGAATCGGGAGTTCGAAGAGCTAGCCCAGCATAGCCATAATACTTGACTTGAGCATCAGACGTCGAGATCGTACTTGGGGCCAAGAAGCTCAGTGCAGCTATCGGATTTGGCACCTCGTAGGATGCAAATCCAACTGCTGAGGAAAATGATCAGGCACTTCATTTCCTCAGACACCATCTCTGCCTAACGCTCAAGAATGAGTATATAGTGGAGAAGAACGCACTAGCTATGTGGACCGCCCTGAAGAAGTGGTTCGAGAAGCTGAAGTATACCATTCTTTCTCAGGCAGAGTAGGAATGGACCCGACTATGTTTTGCTGACTACAAGATCGTGGGGGTGTACAATTCTGCCTTGCATAGAATTTGTACCAGTCTTCAATTCTGTGATAAGGTAACCACAGATGAGCAGAAGATTGAGAAGACTCTCTACCTTTCACCCCGAATGCGGTGCAATCCGCACACAACTATCGTCAAGATGGCTACAAGGAGTATGCCGAACTAATTGACATCATGCAGGTTGCGAAAGCTCAAGATGATGTTATAAGAAAGAACTACATCTCATAGTCGCCTAGTAGCAATGTTGTCCATGAAGACAATGCTAGCAGCTACAAGGAGAGGAAGCCCCACTCAAAGGAAAGAGGCAAGAAGGGCATGGTCATGGGTCTCAAGGCCAAGCCAAATGCTCAAGCCAAGAAGGGCAGACAAAAGAAGTGCGATGACAAGTCCTATGGCCAGCAGGACCAAGAATGCCACAAATGTGGCACATGGAGGCATTGGTCATGGGTTTGCCGTGAGCCGCAGCACGTCATTGATGCATTCTAGTCTAAGAAGAAGGGCAAAGGACATCATGATGCACACCACACCATTGCAGTCACGGAGGATCCATAACCATTGGTTGTGCTCATGGATGTGGACAGCCTAGTAGTAGCCCCCATCAGGCCATCACCTCTTATTTGGACATCGCAGCGGCCGCAGCCGTAGTTGCCGAAGAGGAGAAGATGAACATAGAACAGATTCAGGCAAAAGTGTAGGACCGAAACAGGCGACTAGAGGGGGGGGGGGTGAATAGGAGCTCAATAACTTTTCAACAAAGATTGCATTCAATTCACAAATCACTCCAATAACTATGAGAACTATGAAGATCAATGTTCAGGCACAGAGGAAGTCTCACTTGAATCCAATCAACACTCCCAAGGCACAACAACAAACTACCCGAAGAAGTTCTGAAAAATCAGGACAATTGGTACTACCACAGTGTAACCAGTGGTACTACCTATAATCGGTACTACCGTAGTGTATAGAGCGGTACTACCGCACCGCGGTACTACCGTAGGCATATGAAAGGTACTACCGATTATCCTGGAGTTCGCCCCGACAGCTGAAAAACAAAATCTAAAATTGGCACAACTTTTGATCCACTCGGTCAAACTTCATGAAACTTGAAACAAAGCTTCTCTAAGAGGTTAGGAACCTATTTCAAACAAGAATCGAATAGATCCACATCAAGGTTCCAACCTTTTTGGATTTGAGTGAAGTCTGTTCCAAGAACCGAGCCAAAACCTAAACTGATCTAGCAACTTGCTCGTGGGTGATTGATGATCAAGATGATCCTAGATGTATTTCCACATATCATAGCAAGCCAAATATAGGCCAGAAAGGAAAGAGAAACTCCCAGATCAAAGAAAGCCCCAAAAACATCAAATAGAGAATAAGAACATAAAGAGGCTTATCTGTGAAATCTTTGCTTGGATTGATTTCAGATAGATGAATGATTGTTGTTTACAACCACTCTATCTAGGAGGACAAAACCCACAACGTGAGCACACACTCAATCCAACCCTAGAACCCTAGCTCTCCTCTTTCTCTCCAAAACCCTAACAAAATAGGGCACACAATGAATGGAGGCTTCATCTGGCACACGCTGAGCACACATCACCCCTCACTATTTATATAGAGGCTAGTATCTAGAGAATATTCCATTAGGGAACCCGTTAAGCCCAACACACAAACGGGTTATCACACGCACGCATTTTAAAGCGTCGTCTTTGTCTTCAATTGATCTAAACCGCTTCTCCATGCGTCGACCCGCACCGCGGTTTAGCCAAAGGTCATCAAGGCGGTATTTAGTGAAATTACCAAAATACCCCTTCTCGATCATTTTCCAAGAACCGAGTCCAATCATCGTGAAGCAATCCCATGCTTTGCCAAGTGTAGGTTGATCAACGGCTGTCATCATGTCGGTAAGTCTCTTCCGTCCAGCTCCTACCGAAACCACCAAGGCACTTGCACCGACCCCCGCGCCGCTTGATCCAACCAGCTGCATCGAACAGCCTGTTCGATCACCCTTGTCTATTCTGCGCTATGCTTGAGTCCATTGACTCCACCCGGCATCCACGATCGTTTTGGACCTCAGCTCTCTAAGCTTAGTCCCGATCCTCCTCACCGTTGACCATCATTAACCTGCAAGCCACCTGCACAACAATAGACCAAAAAATTGTTTCCGGAAACAAGTTCTTCACAACTTGACCCACGTTATCCCAAAACATGCACTATGCAACTCATATGCAAAGACAAGCATGGATATGACCTATCCCAAATCAGATTTTCAAGATAACCAAAATTCACAACAAATGCGGTACTACCGCCAAGTAATGTCCGGTACTATCGCGGCGCGGTAGTACCGCTCTCAACATTGCGGTCGTATCGCTATCCTAGAGAAACCAAAACTCCCCGAAATCATGCTCTCTGGAATTTCCATACCGCAATTCTTCGGTCATACCAATGTGCGGTACTACTCGCATTTAAACAAAGTGGTCGTCTCGCTCCGAGAAAATCCAAACTCAATTTACACTCGTTCTAATATTTTGCAACTGCCATTTCACAAACAGTCATACCGACGAATGGTACTACCACAACCTTACCTCCGGTACTACCGATATACCTGACACTTTGCTGAAACTTTATGAGAAACAAGAAATCGAACAAACCTTCAACCGAATTGCCAATTGTAACATCACCTAAGATCATGAGCATATTCTCATGACATCCACAATCTCCCCCTTGATGAACACATTGGCAATTTCCCAAAAATGAATGTTTTGATGTTTGAAAGTAAAAGAAAATAGTTTTTCGCACAAAGGCACAACTTGGTCCAAAAAGCAAGTGAATGCAATGACAGAGACCAAGTTGGCTTTAGAAAGTGTCAGCAAGTGAGATAAGACAGAAGAAGTCAAGAAAGCTTCAAATTCCAGAAATGAGTCAAAAATCTCACTTAAGGTCCATATGAAGGAACAATAGTTCAATTTGACCTTTGATCATTGTAAGGAATCAAGAGATGCAAATGAGATGCTCCTCCTCACTATGAACATCCTGAAAATTTCATTTTCTCCCTATTTCTTTATTTTTACCATTTCTCCCCCTTTGACAATGTATTCATCAAGATGCATAGAGGAAGACAAAGCATGAATGATATGGAATGGCTGCAATTTAAATTATCCAATTTTTAGCAAAGGGAGCCATGAGAATTATCCAAGAGGATTGTACAAGTAATACACCAAGCCATATTATGTGAAAAAGCTATTGTAAATAATGGAAAATCATATATAGCAAAGCTAAGGCCAAAAATAATAATAATCTGTGATTAAATGAAAGTTTAGTAAGTTAAGGTGCACAAGATCATAGTTCAGCCAAAGGTATCCAAAAATGAGTTAAGCCATGTCAATAAACTAAATGGAACCAAGAAGCTATAAAAGAGTCAATTTAGAGCGCTATGAGTTCAATGTTGAATCAATTTGTTCAAACACTTTGAAATTTAGCACATTAAGCACTTGCTAAAATTTATGGTTTTATCTTAGTAAAGCAAGTCCTGGACTAGGAGCCATCCATCCACAACTGCCTCCTAAGCTTCAACCAATTGACAATTTGTTTTCTTAGCATTGTGCTAGATCTCAAGTCTTGCCGCGACCATCCCAAGCAAGAAGCTTAAGAGAGTGGTCTAGGTCATTCAAAACTCCCCCTGAGTTCATGCCTAGTGCAATGGCAAGCCGTCTCATGAGAAAGAATTGGTAAGATCAGTTTTTTCACACAGAAAAACTCATTTTTCATTTGCTTGACTTAAGAACTATCATAGCTCAATTTAAAACTCAAGGTAAGTTCAAGACTCAATTTAGTCTATATGACTTGGCATGAATCATGAGAGGATTACTATGGCAAAACTAGTCACAAGATCCAACAAGCCACAGATAATAAAGCTAGCATGGCAAAAGCTAAGCTATACATAAAAAGTCATGATAAACCTAGCAAACTAGCACAAGACATGGCAAGGTATAAAGCATGAAAGTATGTCACACAAGGATAATAATTAAAGCTCCACGAGTTTATATTACAATGCAAGTTGCTGAATTTTAAAATGCATTATGGTACAATGAATGCAAAAAGAGAAAACTCCCCCTCAAAACAGGCCAAGAGGACTAATAACCCCCAACTCTCCCCGCAAAGAAGCAAAATGAGAAGAATCAAGAGCCTTAGTGAAAATATCCGCAACCTGCTGCTCAGACTTTACAAAGTGAAGCACAGCATCACCCTTCTCTACATGATCTCTAAGGAAATGATATCGAATGTCAATGTGCCTGGTCTTAGAGTGTTGCACTGGGTTTTTGGCAATGTTAATGGCGCTAGTGTTGTCACAGAAAAGAGGAACAGTACCCAAAGATAACCCATAGTCCCGCAGAGTAGACAAGATCCAGAGAATCTGAGAGCAACTATTGGTCATAGACTACATACTCGACCTCTAAGATGGGATCGGCAATGTAAGACTGTTTCCTAGATGACCAAGAGATAAGAGATGTGTCTAAGAAATTACAAGTGCCAGAAGTACTCTTCCTATCCACTCTGCACCCCGCAAAATCAGCATTAGAAAAAGCCCGAATAGAGAGAGCAGAATCAGAAGAATACCAAAGCCCAAAGTCAAGAGTGTCCTGGAGGTACCTGAAAATGCGACGCACTGCTTAACGATGAGAGGCATGAGGGGAAGCCTGAAATCGAGCGCACAAACACACAGCAAACTGTATGTCCGGCCTCGACACCGTGAGGTAGAGAAGAGAGCCAATCATGCTGCGGTACTCCTTCTGGTCCACAGGGTCTCCATCCTCATCAGGGTCCAGCACGGTGGATGTGGCAATGGGAGTAGACATTGGTCTACTGCTTCCCAAGTCAAAGCACCGAAGAATGTCCTTTGTGTACTTGTTTTGATGAATGAAGGTGCTTTCTTTCAGTTGCTTGACTTGAAGACCAAGGAAGAAGATTAGTTCACCCATCATACTCATCTCGAATTTCCTGCTCATAGAATCTGAAAATTTGGACACCAAAGCATGAGAAGAACCACCGAATATGATATCATCCACATAAATCTGAACCATTAAAAAGTCATTGCCATGCCTGAGAATGAACAAGGTTTTATCTACTATTCCCATTTTAAAATTATTTTTAAGTAAGAAACTCTTAAGCCTATCATACCAAGCTCTAGGGGCCTGCTTCAATCCATACAGACTTTAGAGAGCTTAAACACAAGGTTTGGGAACTCGAGATTTTCAAAACCAGAAGGTTGCTTGACAAAGACCTCTTCTTCTATGAAGCCATTAAGGAAAGCACTCCTGACATCCATTTAAAAAAGCTTAAAGCCCTTAGATGCCGTGAATGCTAGCAAAATATGAATGGCTTATAATCTAGCTACTGGAGCAAATGTCTCTTCAAAGTCTAAGCCTTCTACCTGGGAATAACCTTGAGCTACAAGCCTAGTCTTATTTCGAACTACCAACCCATCCTCACTTTACTTATTTTTGAAAACCCATTTTGTTCCAATTACATTATGATTAGTGGAGGTCCAACTAAGGTCCAGACTTTGTTTCTTTCAAAATTTTCAAGCTCTTTATGCATGGCATTGACCCAAGAGGAATTAGATAAAGCATAGGTGACATCTCGGGGTTCAAAAGACGCCACAAAAGTAGAATGTGCATGAGAATCTGGAGAGATAAACCTGGAGCAAGTGACTCGCTCATGAAGATCCCCAATCATCTGCTCAGATGGATGCTGTCGCTGAATGTGAAGAGGAGGTCCTAGTGCAGAAGTGGCATCTACCTCATGGACTGTGGAGGTAAGAGCAGAGCCACTCGGATCGTCGGTGAAAGTGGGTAGAGGCTGCTCATCAGAAGCTGGAGAAGTAGAAGTAGGCTCTCCAACCACCTTAGAAGTGACTGGAGGATGGATTGGGTCCTCATCCTCAGAATTGGCGTCGACGAAGATGCTTTTAGAAACCTGTGTACCTGCACTATCGGGTCTAGTACCAGGACTAGCCTCATCAAAAGTGACTTCGCAAGTCTCAACAATTTTGTTAGTATCCAAATTAAACACACGATAGCCACGAGAATGAGCAAGATATTCAAGAAAAATACCATCAGAACATCTTGATTCAAATTTATCCAAGTTGCCATGTTTAAGAATGAAGCACTTGCAACCAAAAATCTTACCACTCTTAACAGCTCTCACAACCTTAGGTGGGTGGTTCTTGGAATGCTCTAGGGAATTAAATCTTAGACCACTTTTCTTCACACTCACCTTAGATTGGTCGATGATCATGTTGAGATTCTTCTTCCTATTAGAAAATCTCTCAAGGGTCTTTTTGAAGTAGTCATTTTCTTTGGCTAGATCCTTACATGAGGCACACTTATTTGACTCGATTACCTTATTATATCTTTTTTTAAGAAGAGCTACCTCAACCTTCAAAGACTCACAAGACACACAAGAGGCATTCTTAATCCTATTCACTTGCTCCTTGAATTTAACTCTAAACGCCTCTTGTATCTCATCTAAATTATGTCCAACTTCAATACAAAAGGCACAAGAATTAGAATCAACTACTTTCTTGGATGCAGTCATGGACATGGATTGTTCAATTTTAGCTTTCTCCTCTAGAGTGTTGTTTAGAGCTTCATTCTCAGTTGTGAGTTTAAGGCAATTTTCACATGATGCAGATTTAGAATGAAGAACCATTTCAGTCATTTCTTTTATTTTAATCTTATTATCCTCACAATGAGAGCAAGTGTGACTAGCATCAAATTTCAGCAATTCTTTTGTAGTGCTATCCAATTTTAATTCAAGTAAAGCACAATTTGAGCAAGGTAAAGGAATAGCATCTACAGCAGTCACATCTAGAGCAATAGCATTCATGCAAACAGGACTAGACTTGAGAGATTCTAGTTCATCAAGAGCATCTTTAAGTTGATTCGCAACAGAGGAATGAGTAAATTTTAGATTGGTCAATTTATTATGCAAGCTAGAGCAAGAATCACAAACATCAACAGGATTAACGGATTTGAGCCTAACAACTTCTAGGTTCAAGTTATCAATCATGGTGTCCTGTCTCTTAATCATTTTAGCTTGCTTCTTCAGTTTTTGTTCAGCAACGACCAAAGCACGTTTCATATCATTGAGTGAGGGGTATACCTCATCGGGATCGCTGAAAGGGTCGTCGTCATTGGAGGAGTCGATGTCGTGCATGTCCTTGGCCATGAAGCACATGCTGGTGAAATCCTGAGCCTTCTTCTTGTCGTGAGAATCATCATCATTGTCCTCCGTCCCCGAGTCCACATCGCTCATATCAACACTCTCAAGAGCGGCAAGGACCCGGCTGACGAACTTGCGGTAGTTTGCTTCTTGGCTTTCACATCCCGAGCTTGAGGACGCCTCCGAGAGTCCTTCTCCACCTTGCCCTTCAGCTTGGGGCACTTGGACCGAATGTGGTTTGGCTTACCACACTCAAAGCAAGTGACAGGACCACCTCTCCTTTTATTCCTCACCTTGTTGTAGACTCTCGAGAATTTTGTAGATAGAAGGGCTAAATCATCCTCAGGTAGCTTCTCTAGCTGCTCATCGCTCAAAGAGTGCAAAGCGGACAATAAAAAACCAGATGAGCCAAAATCCAAAGAATCAGAAGAGCTACTCTTAGATGGGTCAACCACTAAAGCCATCGACTCTGTCTTGGGAAGACACGAGATGAAGTCAATCTCATGCGTCTTCAACCTCGAGTAGAGCTTATCCATGGTAAGCTCACTCATAACAGTGTTGTCATTGATGGAAGTGATTTTTATCCCCCAGACTTTCACATCAAGAACACCCAAAAGCTGTCGTGCATTTTTAGATTTAGTGAACACAAGATCTACAGCACGCAAGTTATGAAGGATTTTGGAGAACCTCCCCCACAACTCATCCAAAGATTCACCAGGACTTTGTTCGATCTTTGAGTATTCTTTCTTGAGTTGGTTCTGTCTCACTTCCTTGATAACAGTAGAGCCCTCATGGTAGTCACAGAGGGTCTTTCAGATCTCGTGAGCAGACCTCAAATGAGCCACGCGCTCAAACTCAGATCGACTAAGCCCTTGGATCAAGAAGTTGCGAGCTTTGCTATTAGCCTCTACATAAGGAGTGATCACATCGTCATTGGCCGGCACAACATATGGATTTTTGACTTTAAACCAAATTGCGTGCCCTTGAGCCTCGATGTATGCATGCATACGAGCTTTCCAATAAGCAAAATCAACTCCATCAAACACAGGTGGTTTGGTTGAATACTTGTCAATCGCTATGGCTCTAAAGACCGGTTAAGATCTATGAGAAGAGCTAACCGTGCTCTGATACCACTTGTAGGACCGAAACAGGTGACTAGAGGGGGGGGGGTGAATAGGAGCTCAATAACTTTTCGACAAAAATTGGATTCAATTCGTAAATCACTCAAATAGCTATGAGAGCTATGAAGATCAACGTTCAGGCACAGAGGAAGTCTCACTTGAATCCAATCAACACCCCCAAGGCACAGCAGCAAACTACCCGAAGAACTTCTGAAAAATAAGGACAATTGGTACTACCACAGTGTAACCAGGGGTACTACCTATAATCGGTACTACCGCAGTGTATAGAGCGGTACTACCGCAGGCATATGAAAGGTACTACCGATTATCGTGGAGTTCGTCCCGACAGCTGAAAAACTAAATCTAAAATTGGCACAACTTTTGATCCACTCTGTCAAACTTCATGAAACTTGAAGCAAAGCTTCTCTAGGAGGTTAGAAACCTATTCCAAACAAGGATCGAATAGATCCACATCAAGGTTAGAACCTTTTTGGATTTGAGTGAAGTTTGTTCTAAGAACCGAGCCAAAATCTAAACTGATCTAGCAACTTGCTTGTGGGTGATTGATGATCAAGATGATCCTAGATGTATTCCCACATGTCATAGCAAGCCAAATCTAGGCCAGAAACGAAAGAGAAACTCCCAGATCAAAGAAAGCCCCAAAAACATCAAATAGAGAATAAGAACACAAAGATGCTTATTTGTGAAATCTTTGCTTGGATTGATTTCAGATAGATGGATGATCGTTGTTTACAACCACACCATCTAGGAGGAAAAACCCACCACGTGAGCACACACTCAATCCAACCCTAGAACCCTAGCTCTCCCCTTTCTCTCCAAAACCCTAACAAAATGGGGCACACAATGAATGGAGGCTTCATCTGGCACACGCTGAGCACACATCACCCCTCACTATTTATATAGAGGCTAGCATCTAGAGAATATTCCATTAGGGCACCCGTTAAGCCCAACACACAAACGGGTTATCACACGCACGTATTTCAAAGCGCCGTCTTCGTCTTTGATTGATCTAAACCGCTTCTCCATGCGTTGACCCGCGCCGTGGTTTAGCCAAAGGTCATTAAGGCGGTATTTGGTGAAATTACCAAAATACCCCTTCTCGTTCCTTTTCCAAGAACCGAGTCTAATCATCGTGAAGCAATCCCGTGCTTCGCCACGTGTAGGTTGATCAACGGCTCTCATCATGTCGGCAAGTCTCTCCCGTCCGGCTCCTGTCGAAACCACCAAGGCACTTGCACCGACCCCCGCGCCGCTTGATCCAACCAACTGCATCGAACCGCCCGTTCGATCACCCTTGTCCATTCTGCGCCATGCTTGAGTCCATTGACTCAACCCGGTATCCACGATCGTTCTGGACCTTAGCTCTCCAAGCTTAGTCCCGATCCTCCTCGCCGTCGACCGTTATTGACCTGCAAGCCACCTGCACAACAATAGACCAAGAAATCGTTTTTGGGAACAAGTTCTTCACAACTTGACCCACGTTAGCCCAAAATATGCACTATGCAACTCATATGCAAAGACAAGCATGGATATGACCTATCCCAAATCAGATTTTCAAGACAACCAAAATTCACAGCAAATGTGGTACTACCGCGGCGCGGTAGTACCGCTCTCAACATTGCGGTCGTACCGCTACCCTAGAGAAACCAAAACTCCCCGAAATCATGCTCTCTGGAATTTCCATACCGCAATTCTTCAGTCATACCAATGTCTGGTACTACCACATTTAAACAAAGTGATCGATCAGCTCTCCGAGAAAATCCAAACTCAATTTACACTCGTTCTGATATTTTGCAACCGCCATTTCACAAACGGTCATACCGACGAATCGTACTACCACAACCTTACCTCCGGTACTACCGATATACCTGACACTTTGCTGAAACTTTCTGAGAAACAAGAAATCCAACAAACCTTCAACCGAATTGCCAATTGTAACATCACCTAAGATCATGAGCATATTCTCATGACATCCACAAGAAGTTTCTTCGTACTTCGCTGATTTGATTTAGTGCACGCATTACACTTAGATTTTTTTAGTGATTTGCAGTTTATGATTGCGATGGAACATTGAATTATTGAATAATGGTTATTAGATTCTTATGATGAGTCTTGCAAGCCTTATTTTCCTGTATTAATAATAGCAAGTTATATTCTATTTTTGGAGTATTTTATTTATGTGTGGATTGCTTCCTACCTCATATTAATAAATACTTTATATCAGAACGCGTGTGACACCCTATGGAGGAAGTGTGCTTAGCGGATAGGAGCACAACGAATACTATCTTGAGAGAGACGAAATTTTTTCAGTCGATCAGCAAGAATACTGGTTGTCTTATGACAATCGCAGGTAGCGATACTTGTATAATAGGCTCAAGAAGAGCCACAATTGTACTCCCAATGGGCACAACTTTGGTCATTGAAGAAGACTTATTGTACCCATAATCGACTAGAACTCTTCTAAGTTTTAAGAATATTTGCGCTAACAGTTTCCACATATAGGCTGAAGAAGAGCATGGGAAGGAATACCTGCTCATTACAAAACGTGAAGAAAGTAGAAAAAGGGTATTAGAATGACTTCCTTCGTATGAAACTGGGCTATACTACACTAATATTAAAGCACCTACAGCCTATATTGTCATGAAAACCACATTTAGAAGCTTCTAACTTTTCTATCTCTGGTATGATAGATTAGGCCACCCTGATCTTAGGATGATGAGAAATATAATTAACAATTCTCGAGGACATAATATCAATGTAAATAATTTCCTGATTCACGAAGATTTTATGTGCCCCGCATGAGCCACCGGGAAATTAATTACTATACCTTCTGCTCTGAAAGTGAAGGATGAAATTCTTGTATTTCTAGACCGTATCTAGGAAGACATTTGCGGTTCTATACAGCCCCTGTCACAGCCATTTAGGTACTTTATGGTGTTGATCGATGCTTCCTCAAAATGGTTGCACGTATGTTTATTGTCTGCGAGAAACCATGCTTTTGCAAAACTGATCTTGCAGATAATTAAAATTAAGAATAATTTCCCTGATCATCATGTGAAGTCCATCAGAATGGACAATGCCAGAGAATTTACTTCAAAGGCATTTGATGATTATTGCATGGCAATGGGAATTTCCGTTGTGCATTCCGTACTACATGTCCACACCCAGAATCGACTAGCAGAGACATTAATTAAAAGAATTAAATTTATTGCCCTACCGCTTTTTGCAGAATTGTAATTTACCAACTATATGCTGGGGACACGCAGTCCTGCACGCAGCAACTCTCATCAATTTTAGACCGTTGGGGACGAAAATTTCTCATCTTCGAAGATTTGGTTGCAAGGTTTATGTACCTATACCACCACCACAGTTCGAACTGCAATGGGCACTCTCCGAAAGTCTGGGATATACGTTGGTTATGAGACAACGTCCATAATCAGGTATTTGGACCACATGACTGGAGATTTGCATGTAGCCCACTTTGCTGATAGCATATTTGATGAGGATAGTTTCTCGTCATTAGGGGGAGAAAATCAACCCTTTGATAAAAATACCGAAAAATAACGTGGCAAGCCACGTGAATCTATGCACATGACCCGCGTACTAGTGAAGCAAATAAAGAAGTCCAGAAGATAATTGATTTGCAAGCATTAGCGAATCAACTGCCTGACCACTTTAGTGATTTGAAGAGCGTGACAAAGTTGCATGTGCCTGCGCGCAATGCACCGGAGAGGGTTGAAATACCAATTTTTTTTGAAGGTATCCCTAATCCCATCCAGAGGCCTCAGAATAAAAGGACGAGAACTCTAGCCCCTCGAATCCCAAGTAACCGGGGACGCTGGCGAAAAAGGATAAGAAGGACTTGACACAACCGATCATTGAAGTTCCCTAGAATAAGAAGGGAAGACAGTTGAGATCTGGCACCAGTATAGAACCTTTAGTAAAAGGCATACCGGATTTGAACATCCCCACGGAGGGAGACATCGGCATGGATGTGTGCGCACACATCGAAGCTGAAAAACTAAAGGGACTTGCCCCGTAATTAGAAGCAGCGGTGAGCAAGTAGAAGCATTAGAAGAATCACCCTATAAAGAAATAGCTATAAACTATGTGACCATGGGAGAATCTATGAATAGGACAACAGCCAATGTCGATATTTATTTTGCAAAGAAAATTGCCACAATCACCGATCTTGATCCAAAGCCTGCATCACTCGCTGAATGTAAGAAAAGACTAGATTGGGAAGATTAGAAGAAGGCAATAGCGATTGAATTATTATCTCTGAATAAAAGAGAGGTGTTTGGGCATGTAAGTCGCACGCCTCCCCATGTGCACCCCGTAGGACATAAATGGGTATTTATTCAAAAAAAATGAAAATAATAAAGTTATAAGATATAAAGCAAGGCTCATTACACAAGGTTTCACTCAACGCCCAGGAGTTGATTATGAAGAAACCTATTCCCCGATCATAGGCGGAACTATCTTTAGATATTTAATCTCAATGGTAGTAAACTTGAATTTAGAAATGAAATTGATGGATGTGGTAACTGCATACCTTTATGGAAACTTGGATTCAGACATTTATATAAAGATACCTGAAGGTATCCCTGTCCCGAACCAAGATAGAGCAAATAGAAATTTGTACAGTGTGCAACTCAGAAAATCACTGTACGGACTTAAACAATTAGGCAGAATGTGGTATAATCGCTTAAGCGACTTTCTATGCAAGAAAGGCTACGCGAACAATGAGAATTGCCCCTGTGTATTTATACGACGATCCTAGGATGGATTTTGTATAATCTGAGTGTATGTAGATGATCTGAATATCATCGAGACCCTGGAAGATATTAAGAAAGCAAGCTATTACCTGGAGTCAGAGTTCGAAATGAAAGATTTGAGTAAAACCAAATATTGCCTAGGCTTGCAGCTTGATCATGCCCCTGAAGGGATATTAGTGTATCAGTCAACCTACACTCAAAAGGTGTTAGAAAGGTTCGGCTTTGAAAAGGCATACCCTTCGAAAGTGCCGATGGTCAGAAGATCCTTGCAGCAAGATAAGGATCCGTACATACCTAGAGAAGAGAGGGAGGAAGTCTTAGGACCGGAATTCCCGTACTTGAGTGCAGTAGGAGCACTTATGTATTTAACAAACTGTACTAGACCGGGCTTTGCATTTGTCGTAAACCTATTAGTAAGGTATAGTGCAGAACCTACCAAAAGACATTGGTAGGGAATAAATGGTATTTTTCGATACCTCCAATGAAGCAAAGACCTTGTTCTGTTCTACAGAAAGAACCAAGACCTAAGTATGACTGGCTATGCAGATGCCAGGTACCTGTCAGGCCCGTATACAGCCAAGTCATAAACAGGCTATGTATTCCTATGTGGTGGAATTGCAATTTCATGGAAATAGTATAAGCAAAGTCTTGTATCAACTTTGACGAACCACTCGGAAATCATAGTACTATACGAGGCCTCACAAGAATGTTCTTAACTTCAGCAGATGATTCACCACATCTAGCAGTCATGTGGATTGAATACCACATAAACTCCCACTATTATATATGAAGATAATGCAGCTTGTGTTGCACAAGTGCAGATAAGTTATGTGTAGAGTCAACTTACAAAGCATATCAACCCCAAGTTTTTCTATGCTCTTGAATTGCAAAAGATGGATGAAATTAAAGTACTGCATACGAGGTCATATGAAAATATTGCAGATTTATTCACTAAGTCACTTCCAGCATCTAGCTTTGAAAGGTGCATATGTGGAATTGGAATGATGAGACTTAGAGAAGTGTAGAATTCAGGGAGAGAATCTTCACGAACTCATTATTGAAACTTGATCACGAAGATTGAGTACCCAAAGAATAAATCATGGAGATTAAATGAAATTAGGTGAATTGTACTCTTTTTTCCTTTGACGAGTTTTTCTGAAATTTCTCGGCTAAGGTTTTAAATGAGGCAATTCATGCAACACAGCAGAACGCATTTCGTGTACTCTTTCTCTAAATTTTTCCCACAGGGATTTTATGGAGTTTTGATGAGACATAAACATGTCGGATGAGTGCCCAAGGGGAGTGTTAAGAAACCTAGACCCAGACCTTGTAGGCCTGGCCCATGATAGGCTCCTCATTCATCCGTAGACTATATATAGGAGGGGACCCCTAACTATTGTACGTGCTTTTGAGAACAGAAATAAAGAGAAAAAAAAGAAGTCCCCCATATCTCTGTGTTCAATCTATTATTCTGTACTTGTGTTCTTGTGTGCGATTCTACGCTTGTCTACGAGGTGATCGCTTGGACTGGACTCGCCAGCGACGGTTCCTCAATAGTGACAATTGATTTTATAGCGGCTAAAGTGTGTTAATCAGTACAACGATTGCAACTCGAGCTTAGGTGATCCTACCTGTAATAATTCTGTAAATCGTAAGTTGTGCTGTTGGGGACATCAAATTTAAGACGAATGACGCTATCTAATCTATACGTGTTGGCATTAGATTTGATCTTAGGTCAGAAAAAGACCTAAAATAAGCTTATCCTTCCATATCCTCTATTGATCAAATGATCAAAGATAAGATTGCAGCACACGCTCTCTCTAAAAAAAATATTACAGCACACTGTCGGACCCAGATTTAGCTAATCCAGTATCCTCTATGAATCCACTGCACTATTCTCTGGATCAGTAGATAGTGCTCACAGATACATCACTGAATCATTTCATATAGAATGTAAACTGTACATACATTACATTAGAAAACATCAGAGTTCACATAGACCACATCAAGTCAAGTTTATAATAAGGCCGATCAGGCCAAATGGATATATTACATAAAAGCGGAAGCAAAAGGGGGAAAGACACATCTCGCCACAAGCAAGCGACTGGGGTAACCTGTGTGCGACCGATATTACCCAAAGACTTGGGTTAATTTTGGTGCGCGCAAGCATTGACTTAGCCAGCTAGACTGAGGTGAGACCTAGACTACTAAAGTCTAACCTACTCTCCACCGTCTTCGTTGCCATCAACATCTAGATCCTCACAATATACGTAGTGTCCTTGGTCCACGGCTTCTGAGGGGTTTGGGGAGCAAGAGTGAGCACAAGCAACAGTGCTCCGTGAGCCGACACACAGAATGCAACATTTGCAATTACCATAATTAGAAAATCCTATGACTTAGCATTTTAAACAAACCATATTTCATTAAAGAGGGTAAAAGGTGTGCAATATTTATAAAGGTGCAGGTTATATCCACCTTATGCTTAATTTTGATTAGGGTTACATCCACCTTAATAGCAACACTGGGGTACATCCACACAGCAAAAATCCAAAATCAACGCGACAAGTTTTCATCCCACCCACAAAGGTTTATAAAATAGAAACTAAATCGAGCAAGTTCCCATGCCTGCCCATGACCGTGGGCACAGCTGTTCGAACAGTCTATACTCTGCAAAAACTGTACACTTTACCCACAAGAGGTAATCAGCTTGTTATGTTTTACACGTTTCCTTAGACAAGTGAATCAAGGAGATCACCACAAGGCCTTTACAATACATCCCCTAGTGTAAGTTACACCGGCTAAGGTTTCATCTGAGGGTGGTTACGTCTACCACACCCAAATCCCTTCTTGCGCCACACAGCGGCTTACACCAGCGACACGACCCATGTCCACGATGGCTTAAGCCAGCGACACAACTCGTGGGTCACTCCAATGTTGCAACTCGCACTGGCAGTTACAAACCATTTAGCCAGGTCGACACCATTATAGACTTGTGGTTACACTATTTTACATTGGGAGGTCATCACAGGATTAAGTCCTTAAAGTTATCTAGGCGGTGTATATCACATACTACCATTTCTTGTGCTACATCAGCATCAACCATCATACCATCCGCCCAGATATGGTAACAACAAGTTATTAGGGTTTTGAGAAGCATAAAACTAAGTTATCTCAAATATTCCTATCATTTACCTTCAATGACTGCACAAAACAAGTTTTATGATTAAAAGATGGTGATTAGGGCAATTAATGACCTGGTACTTAAGCAAGACTAGCATGACGCTTAAGTACGGCCTATAGTTAGTAAAGTTACCACTTAATTATCTAGAGTGACAAGGATCATGTGATTCAAAAGTTAAGGGATGGTATATTAATACTAAGATATCAAGTCGGCATATATCTATCTTCAAGTTTAACATACATTTGCATAATGAATTAAGCATGCAATTTTATAATTTAAATAAATATAGATTTGCACAAATGTTGGTTTAATATGATCAAAATATTGACTCGCTTGGTTCAAAAGCAGTTGGGTCTTGGAAGTCTTGCGCTTGATCGAACTGGGACACTTCTGCGTCCTCGAACTCTACTCGGACGATCGCGTCGGAAAACGAACAAACAAACGAGTAAAGGAAATAAATACGAAAGAAAATTCAAATGAACTTGGAATTGAACAAAACCACTGCCAACAGATAGATCTTGAATTTAGACAATTTTAGAAACAAGAATCGATCGATTCGGAGTTCGTACGAAAGAGAACGAACGTCTGGAAGTTTTACCGAAAAGAAAATTGCTGAAAATTGCAAAGGAGGAGAATATTCCTGAAATATTCCATTCTAATTTCTCAATCAAAGCAATAGCATATGACATCTTGGGCCCGCTTGCAAGAGAGATAAGGAGAGAAGAATGAAAGAAATAACTCAGTGCATGACATGTGTGCCTCTTTGTCATAGACACAATGAACAGTCAACAGAGAACTTAACTTTACAGAGCTGAAACAGAGGAATCCACAACCGGCTTGGGCATGGTGACGGCGCCGACGACGCAAGCGGTGGGGTGGCCGGCCAACAACAAAAATGGGACTCCACGGGGATGGTGATGCCACAGGTGGCAGCGGTGGCACCGGAGAAGACCTGAGGCGACGGCGGCGCACAGGGCACACGGTGGAAACGACGGTGTCGTGGCGCCCTGGAGAAAAAGGAGAGAGCATGGGAAGCGCCTGGGTGTGGGGAAGGTGTAGCAACTCTTGGGGAGTCCGAAGGATGACCGAGGTGGCGGCACCACGGTGGTTGGCGGCAACAAAGAGGAGGCAGCAGTGGGAGCTCTCCACGGGGGTGAATCGGCCAAATAGAGGGGGTGGGATAGCAAGAATGACTGGGAACACGTGGTGACGTAGTCAATTCGACGGAAAAATCATCAAAGAAGAAGATCGGGCGACGGAGGTGAATTCGGCCTCGAGGAAGAAACGATGAAATTCCGGCAATTCGCTACACAGAATCCAAAATTGTTTGAGGGGAAGTATTCACGATGCTCGGGAACACGACATGACATGGTTTGGGGTTTGAAAATCTCACCGGAGCGACATGAACGCGACGGTGGTGCGGCGGCCGAAAGCGGAGCTCACTCTCCTTTGGGGTTGAGCTCAACGACAGTAAGGGAGAGAAGGAGGATGACGAGGAGGGGGGGGGAGGGTAAAGGCGAGGCAACTGGGGCTTTTATAGCCATTTGGAAGGAGGGAGCCGTTTGTGCGCGTTGATGGCTGCGCGAGGTCCTGAGGGTGACGCAGCTCGGCGTGCGGCCCGGTGCGCACGGCGGGCGTGGGTCGGGGCGTGCTGCGCAGAGAGGAATGGAAGGCCAAGGGGGTCTGGGCGCAGGTGCAGACCCGGAGGCGAGGGCGGCAATTGGCACAGGCAGGAGCGTGTTCCATGCACGATTAAGCGCAGCGAGGCAGCACGGCCGCCTGGTCGGGCCAGGGCGAGGCGAGGAGGAAGGTGAGCTGGGCTGAGCCTGGGGAAAAGAGATTCGCAAATTTCGAAATTTTGAGCGAAAACTAAATGCACAAATCGAATTCAAATCAAACTTGGACAAACCCAAAAACAGGATGTTACACACACCAACTGTGTCTGAATTTTGTTTTTCTTTGTCTCATAGTCATCCCTCTATCTCGCCAACCATTTCACATATTAATTGACAAATACTTTCTCAGCATGTGCAGGGGCCTACGTGCAACGCCAATTGCAATCTGCGGCCAATTCCAATCTGCGGTTTTGTATCTTAGCCTTTGCCTTTACTCTTCGCACCATATCCTAATATAATCTTCTGTCTTTATCTCCTTGATGATGATGCCTTTGTATCCTCCTAATGGCGCCATTTCTTACTCTCAAATTGGTTAGTAAGTGTGCTTTGTTAGGTAAATGGCTCGATCATTATTAAAGCAATGACTTACCTGATGAGACAATGAGAGAATAGAGTAGAAAATAATTGTGTGTGCCTTGAGCATCCATCCATTCGGGAGAGCGACGCATGTCGCGAGCTCCAACCAACGGTGTTGTCGTGCGACTTTAAGCAACGAACTCGCCGCCGCCACCTGTCAGTTTGGCGAGTTATCAGATATCTGTTCCAGGGATCCTATCTAATCTTTGATGACACGGACCTGACTGGTCGTTCGTTCATGGAGCAACGATCCTATCAGGCGTGAAAACGTATCAGATTAGATAGTGGTAAAACCAAATTTGTAGACTATGATACGTGAAATCATCTACAGACAAAGAGTCAAATCTAGTACAGTGCATGGTTACAAGTTCGGCTCTGTCTTCTGCCTTCATTTAAAGACGCGTAGTCCCTCCTTATTTTTCTCAAATTAAGCTAGGGATCTTTATTTGCAGCACACAAGAAGTAAACTTTACAGTAACATGAAGTCTCAAAAGTGGTGTAACCGCATCAGATATATCCTTTGTTTCAGGTAGGAACACTTTTGAGATGATGAAGTCCATGCAGAGTTTATTCTACCAGGGCAACTGAACCATATCATACTGTTGCAAAAGAAAAGAAAAGGATTTGTGCCCTAGCTAGGTTAGTGATTGCCTGTCCTCCTCGGTATCCACTGCAAAATGAATAAGTGAATATTGTGAGATCATCTTTCACCTCCTCCAGCCCCAAAAAACAAACCCACTCTGCATTGCCTTTGTGTCAACATAAAGAGGCCAAGGTAATGGCAAGAGGGAGTGGCAGCCGCTCTTTATTTTGCATGACTAAATTAGGCCAGTAAAGTTTCATCTTCTGATAATACATGATGGATGGCATTGTTTTGCCAAGGACGCACACATACACCACTGACAAAAGCTCTTCTACGAACTTTCAATCATCTCTGCCATGGTCTTTGGATTAGGTGACCCTGACAGTCCCGAAAAAAGGCGTCTTTGGCGACGAACCGGTCCGATCGGCCTGCCGGGCAGTCGAGATCTTCAGTTCCAGGTCAGGCGTCTGGAGGTGCACCTGAGGCTTGGCCATCAGGGAAGGAAGGAGTTTTGGTGCAAGATTTGGTGATGTGCTGCTCACCGCTGACGAGCATCTTGGCATCAGAGTTAGGCATGGAGGCAGCACAGCTTCTGGCTTTGGCCTGCTGATACCTAGGGATAAAGTAGGGAATTCCATTCCAGACACAGAGCTAGTCTCATCTTTTAGTTTCAAACGTTCATTCACACTCGTCGCCTTCTCACCATTTTCAACCTGAAAAGGGAAGAGTTCGTCCATGACAGGTTATACTACAACTCATGATACATACAGCATGATGTCTCAGAGATGTTGCATGACATGAACATACCACATCAAAGAGGCTGGACCTTCTCTTATTCTGTGTGAGGCTGCTCTGCCTGAGGAAGTACTTCTGAGCATGGCTGGCGACCTGAGTCGGGGTTCGCGTCGTGACGAAGTGCCGGGAAATGCCCCGCCAGTCGCCTTTCCCGAGCTTCTCAAGGCCTGCTAGGAATTTCCGGTGCTCTTCCTCAGTCCATGGAACCCCTGACGACAATTCACTCAGGAGTTAAGTATGGGTGTGATTTTTTTGAAGACTATTATGGATGTAACTTTTACAGCATCAGAGGTAGAACAAAGCACTTAATTCAAGCAAACGGAAATGGTGATTGTATATATGTTAGAAAGGTCAGTGATAGTTGGAAATTCCGTTATTAATAGTTGAAGACTCTGAAAGCAAATGATTGAGACAACTAGGCTTTAGTCCTTGTTTGTGGCAGACATGAAAGTTGCAAGTTGCAACCCCTGCCCTGAGGCAACAGTCTGAATGTTACGAAGTTACTCTAAGTCAGCCATGCATATCCCTGCACCAAGTTGGAAGAAAAAACAGACTTCTATGGCAAAACTGGAGAAGATGATCCAAACAAGTCAAATAACCACGTCCACTCCCATCTACAAAATTCTTCAGAATCTTTTCCTAATCAAACCTTAGACTCCATGATGATTAAATCACTGTCACAAACTATAACTGCTAAACCAAGGCAAATCAAGCATGCATGTAAACCGTGGTATATCAAACCAACGAACTGTTCACGAAATCACCATGTTATGAACTCACCCTTCTTCCTCTCCTGAACCCTGCCCATGAGGCCATCGGAGAGGTACCCGTTGGTCATCTTCTCGGCGCTCTCCTCTATCGAAACAGGCGACGACGACGACGACGCGGACGGGGAGGAGTTGGACGCAGCAACAGCAGCCGTGTAATAGGCCGATGCCGACGACGACAGGCACTCCATGCTGAAGCACTTCTTCATAGGGGAGGAGCCTACGTGCATCTGCACCCCAAACAGCCTCAGGCCACCGCTGCCGCCGCCGTTCTCCAGGCCTCTGTGCCCACTGCAAGTTCTCGAGTTGTGGCCATTGTTTCCACAGCTAGAGCATTTCCTAGCCATGCTGATGGCACAGGGAAACAAGAAGGTGGAGGATAGAAGAAAGAAGGAAAATAATTCTATGGCCCTGAGATAAGATGTTGTGAGATGTAGCATATGGGTGGCTTAATAAGGGAGAAAGATGTTGCAAGGGACTAGAGAACTGTTGGGGAGCTCACACCTGTACCATGGAAGGGGACCCATTGGCATCATCTCCTTTTGTGGTATTGACAATTCAATCCAGATGCTGGGCATGCTGGCCTATTTAACTGCAATTAGAATCCACAGGAATCTGGAGAGTCTTGGATGCTAATAATATTATTGCTTTCACTGTCATGCTATATATATGTTATTGTATGTATGGTTCATATCAGGAATCTTATACCTTTGCTTAAGCAGATTTGCCACTGCTTTTCATTCCGACAAGGTCAACTGATTGGAACAGGCCTGTGTTTGCTCATAGCCTGTATGACAAAACACTATTTATTACGATGTATTGAACGTGTATGCCATGCCACAGAAGACAGATGATGATTTTTGTTTGAGTTAGAGGCGAAAGGATGGCATCGATATCATCAAGATTGTTTGAGACTGGACTGGATTCAGTAATTGTTAGTGTGTTGAGTCATTTTCTGGAGTTTTTATTAACCCTAGCAAGTATCATAGGTTAGGTCATTTACTACTTGAAGGTATCTCATTTTGAGATGTGAAGGTAGGCTACAATGTCTGAAATGTATGCTGATGTTTTTGGAAGGGACTGTATTCTGATGTTATTATCTAGAAAAGTACGTTATGCCCTTTTATATTTGTGCTACCGTTAGCCTATCTTGAGAGAAGAAAATCCAATCGAATGTCATGAATAATAGAGCAGTAGAAAACTGTACCTTGATTCATGATAATATTATGTTCTTTTGTTTCCTGCTAGAAGCTTAGAGCAACTCTAATAGTTAGAGATAACATTGTCTCTAATATATGCTACATCATCTTTAGAGACAACATCTCTAATAGATAGTCTCTAGTACACTTTCCAACATTTATATTTTATAATTTTTCTTTGAAACGGGCTTATATGTTAACTAGAGTAGATTAATGTATCATGTCTTGTTTCGCGTACACGACAGTCTCTTCAGGAAGAGACGATCTATGCTCTCTCTCCTCCCCTCACTCCTCCACGTAGAATTTTGTTGATATGTCATGCATTAAGATATCGACAATAAATATCTTATCAAGACGCCTTAGTGCAGGCTATTTCGTCCAATATGAAGTGCCACAGAATCTACAAACATAATGAGAGAGACTGGAATCCGATAGTCTATTTTGTCGGCCCATGTAAATCAACAAATCACCATGTAAGACATTTCAACCTAACCTAACTGCCTAAGAAAAAAGTAAATCAAGATTCATTTCCAACATACAAGAAACAGGAAAGACACTATTTTGCTCTATCTTGACTGGGAATATCATATTCTAATGCAACTATAAGAAAATTAAAGAGGAGATTTAATGGGATAGGATGTGACCAACAAAAGGAGAATATAAAGTAGTTGGTACGGTGTTGGTGAAGATTTCTAATGCGGTTCTGTAGCTTCTCATTGGCCAATTAACAGGAGATGAAGTGGAGAACGAAGAGCCCATACTACGCAAGTAAGCATAATTATCAAGGTTAGGTGCCAAGATCCTAGATTGGACAAAAAGGTCATCACGACAACAACCACAATGTTGGACCATGTTACCGACTAGAGAGGGTTGAATAGGAGCCCACCTTCTTTTTATGGAATTCCACATTCTTTTCACTCTAGTAGCTATGTGCAACTACGAAGATCAATGTCTTAACATAACAATGGAGGAATTGAACTGAAATAAAGAAAATCACGCTTCAATACCCCTTGGCCGGTCTGACCACCACGTAAAGGGCAGTCTGACCGCTCTGATCGTATCCTCAAGCTGACAACAAAATCAGATTTTGGATTAAAAAGGACCTAACTTTTGATCTAGAGATACAAATCAATTGAGATTTCAAACATAACTCAACAAGAAGGTCAGAAAACCATTCCAATTGAAGATCAAGACAGTCATAGCCAAGGTTCCATGAATTTCTTGATTGAGTGTAAGAAGGCTCAAAATCGGGTGAAAATATAAACTTGATCCAAGACTTGCTCGTGGATGAAAGATGGTCAAGATGGCCTTAGATCAAATATTACAAGTCCTAGCAAGTTAGATCACACCAAAAAACCTAAGGCAAAACTCTTAGAACATAAGAACCCAAAAACTCAAGAGAGAGAGAGAGAGCAAGAACAAGACACAACTCATCTTTGCACAAATTGATTGCATTGATATTAAGGAATTGAAGGTTTACAACCACTCCACCATGAAGGACAAAAGCCCACTCATGAGCACCCAATCCTACAAAATTTCTCTCAATACATCTCTCAAACCATAGCCTCCTCTATTCTCGTCCCTTCCCCCCAAATCTCAAATTAGGGTTTCTACATTTGGTTGGTGTGCAAATCTGTACCACCCTTTATATAGTGGAGGCTAGGTCTAGAGAGAAAACCCTAACGAGCATCCGTTAAGCCCACACACAAACGGGTCTCACACTCACGCATGCTTCTCAAAACGGATGACGATCCGGTGCTCCCGAATCCATCTCTTCATGATCTTGTCCTCCTTGTGACCTAAACCACATCTCCTTTGTGCCGATATGCACCACGGTTCCTCCAAGGTCACCAATTCGGTATTTTGGTGAAGATACCAAAATACTCCTTCTCCATCCTTCCATCCTTGGCCGAGTCCAATCTTATGAAGCAATCCCATGCTTTGCCACGCGTAGGTTCATCAATGGCTTTCCTCATACCGGCAAGTCTCTCCTATCTGTCTCTCACCGGACCGCCTCAACACTTGCACCGACTCAAGCCACTTGATGTAACCTGTTGCACCAAACTTCCTGTTCTTTGTCATTCTTGTGCACCTTGCTGAAAGCATCTAGGCCCCTAAAAATTGTTTTGGTAATTAATGATAATATGTGAATATGGGATTAACGTATTTATTGAATATTTACAAGGTTAAATCCCATTGGTGAACGTATTGATGCAAAGTGGTATGCAAATGGACTACACGAAGATCTTTTGGCTCAAAGACAAGGTACAAGTAGTCCAGGATCTCTTTTTCTATTTTACCGGTCTTAGGAGTTTTGGTTGGAAGACCGGATTATAGGATAAATACCGTACTATTACGAGGGATTATGGTTAGTAGCTTGATAGCATGTTCTTGTGCCATATGGATCAATTTAGGATCATGCATGTATTTGAATTTAAACTTGAAATTAAATTGAAAAGTATTAAGTGCTTCTGTCCAAAATCGGTAGTACCGCAGTTATAATTGCGGTCGTACCGCTTGGTGCGGTATGACCGGACTTTACTTGGCGGTAGTACCGTATTTTGAAGGGAACAACCAACTAAGTGCTCAAGCGGAACGACCGGCTATTTGAACGGTCGTACCGCATTGCGGTCATTCCGAATTTTAGTTGGCGGTTCAAGAAAACCAGAAGCGATGCAATTTGCCTCAGAATCTCTCATGGAAATCAGTCGTACCGCCCATGGCAATCGGTCGTACCGATGTGCGGTTGTACCAAAATTTGTGAGGCGGTTCAATAAAAACAGAACAAGTGTAAATCTGCTCAAAAACTCAATCTGGAAATCGGACGTTCCGCGCTTGGGAACGGTCGTACCAGCCTGCGGTCATTCCGTTTTTTATATGGCAGTACAAAAATTTGAACGCTTGTAATCTTCAGCAAATCGTGAAACCCTACTTTCGGTCGTATCGCTTTCGTTAAAAGCGAACGGCGGGAGTTCAGACGCATCGCTTGTTTGCTGCTGATCGTTCATTGGGTCGCCTAACGCTAGTTTGTTTATTTTAGTATCTGTTCTAGCCGTTGACTATGCTCGATCAGTCCGGTCGTCTGCTTGGGTTACTCATGATCGTTCGATTTTTGTTGAAAAGTTGGGGTTTCGTCCCCAACGGTCATAATTGTTGGTGGGGGCTATAAATACCCCCCCAACTACTCTTGTACAGGCTGCTAGTGCCCATTTAACATCCATAGAGCCTTTAGAGCTTTGAGCATTCACTCAACATTCAAAACACTCTTGTGCATTCATTGTGAGCTTGTTGAGATTCATTCAAGTGCATTCATTCTCCTAGTTGATCCATTTGCACTTGAGTGCCGTCAAGTGAAGACCGTTGGTCTATTACTCTTGGAGTGTTGCCGCACTCCTAGACGGTTTGGTGGTGAAGCACGATGATCTCTTCAAAGAAGATTGTGAAGAGGTCCGGTGCAAGCTTGTGAGTGGTTCGGTGTTCACCATCTCCGGAGCGGAGGAAGAACAACCATAGTGAATCGAGGGAAGACTTAATTCGTGGAGCCGGCTTGAGGTGTCAAGCTTCCTCAACATGGACTAGTGAAGACTGAAAAATCTTCGATACCACTGGAAAAACATCGTCGTGCCTTTGTGGTTATCTCTAGTCTTTACTTTCCGCATTTATATTTCTAGCTTGTTTATTGTGATTGTATTGATTAGCTAGAAGTATAACTTGTTTAGACTAAGTTATTAATTGGCTAAAATTGTTAAATTGTTAAAAAATTTAAAAACCTCCTATTCACTCCCCCTCTAGTCGGTTATCCTTGATCCTACAAGTGGTATCAGAGCTTGGTCTCTCATTGATTTAGATTTAACCGTCTAAGAGAGAAAATGATGGCTAGTGAGGGAATTGCTATAGGAAAGGCTCCTTTATTTGATGGCTCTAATTATGCTTATTGGAAAATTAAAATGTCAATTTATTTAAAGGCCATGAGTCCAAGCATATGGAAAATCATAAATGAGGGTTACGTTATGCCTCTTAATCTACTAGCTCCCACAGATCAAGAGACGCGTAATGCTCATTTAGATGCCCAAGCTATGAATGCTCTCTTTGGCGCTTTGAACGCGGATGAGTTCAATAGAGTGAGCAATTTGGAAACCGCTCATGATATTTGGACCACCCTCTCGGAAATCCATGAGGGAACATCCACGGTCAAAGAAGCCAAATTGCATAGGCTTCGGATCAAATATGAGACATTCATGATGTTGCCTCATGAAAACATTATTGAGATGTATTCAAGACTCAACAACATTGTAAATGAGCTCAAAGGCCTTGGCACTAACCTTCTTGATGTTGATATTGTGCGCAAATGCTTAGGGCTCTTCCGGACAAATATGAGACGTTGGTGACGCTATTTCTCAACTCACCCAAGTTGCCAAGGATGACACCAACAGGGCTTTTGGGCAACCTCATCACAAATGAGTTGTTCAAAAAGAACAAGGAAGAGCTCTTGGAGGCATCTTCCTCAAAGAAAAAAATCACCGCTTTCAAGGCCAAAGCGGAATCAAGTGATGATGAGGATGATGAAGATGACTCCGACGAGGAGTATGCACTCTTTGTGAGAAGAATGAAGAGGGTCATGAAGAGACGCCCCAATAGAAGCTACAACTTCGACAAGTACAAGAAGGGGCAATCCTCAAGTGACAAGAAGCGTTATAGCAACATTCGGTGCTATAATTGTGAAGAGAAGGGGCACATCGCTTCCCGTTACCCTGAAAAGAAGGATGACAAGGGCAAATCATTCAAGAAGAAGGAGTTCAATGGCAAGAAGAAGCTTTTCAAGAAGCTTCACAAAGATGGCAAGCATGAAGCCCACATTGGAGAGTGGGATTCAAATGATGAGTCAAGCGACTCCGATTCCGATGAGGAGGAGTCCCTCAAGAAGAAAGGACTAGTCGACATCGCCATCAAGGAAGCTCCATCGCTATTCTCCACTCCTACTTGCCTCATGGCAAAAGGAGATAAGGTAAAATCCATTAATAATGATGAACCAACTTATGATGAATTAATGGATATGCTTGATGAATTAAGTGAATATCTTGGAAAAGAAAAATCAAAATATAAGATCTTAAATAAGGAATACAATACTCTAAAAGATTCTTATATGGAGCTAAAGGAAGCTCATAACTTTCTTATACAAGAGTATTCAAATAAGTCTTGTTCTAGTGTAGGAATTACATGCAATATTATTGATTGCCTAGTATAAACATTGCTAAGACTAGTGCATCTACTTCATATGATGACCTACTTGCTATGCCATGTTGCTCTAATGTTGATGCTAATCATAATATTGTTGAACAAAATGATTCAAAGCTTGTTCATGAGAACAATGAGCTAAAAGAACAAGTGACCAAGCTAAGCAAGAGCTTGAAAAGATGTTTCAAGGGCAAGGCCACTCTTGACAAACTTTTGAGTGAGCAAAGGTGCTCATTCAACAAGGAAGGTTTTGGGTATATGCCTAAGAAAGGTAAGAAGCCGGCAAACATGCCCACAAGATTTGTGAGGCAAAATGGTAAGTATTGCTATAAGTGCCGGGAAATAGGACATGTGCAACAAAATTGTCCTAAGGGTAAGACTCCATCTATTGGTATATATGATTCTTGCTATATGCTTAGAAAGACTAAAGATGGTAAAGTAATTGCTCGTTTTATTGGCACTTAAATTTTAGGTGCTAAAAAGAATGCTATTTGGGTGCATAAATCATTGGTTACTAACCTCCAAGGACCTAAACAAATTTGGGTATCTAAAAGAATTTGACTTTTGTTTTGTAGGTGAACTATAAAACCAGTGGAAAATATTGGGTGCTTGATAGTGGATGCACTCAACACATGACCGGTGATAGAAAAATGTTCACCACATTCGAGAATGGTCAAGGAATGGAGAAGATCACTTTTGACGATAATAGCAAAGGAAAGGTATTAGGATTGGGTAAAATTGCTATCTCAAATGATCTTTCCATTTCTAATGTTTCTTTAGTAGAATCATTAAACTTTAACTTGCTATCCATTGCTCAAATATGTGATCTTGGACTAATTTGCTCATTCTCTAGTGAAGGTGTAACCATTTCTAATGCAAAAGATAGCTCTTTAGCTTTCAAAGGCTTTAGATTTGGAAATCTTTACTTTATTGATTTTAGTTCAAGTGAATCTTGTTTGAAAACTTGTTTAATGGCAAAAACCTCATTGGGTTGGCTTTAGCATAGAAGGCTAGCTCATGTTGGAATGATTCAACTCAAAAAGCTTTTCAAACATGATCTAGTTGTTGGTTTGAAAGATGTGAAGTTTGAGAAAAATAGACTTTGTAGTGCTTGTCAAGCCGGTAAACAAGTCGCAAACTCTCATCCTTCCAAGAGTATCATGTCAACTTCTAGACCATTGGAACTCTTACATATAGATTTGTTTGGGCCAATAACCCATAAGAGTATCGGAGGTAATAGCTATTGTTTAGTTATTGTGGATGATTACTCTAGATATACATGGGTATTCTTCCTAGATGACAAAAGTGAAACCTCCGGAATTTTTAAAAGATTTACAAAAAGGGCCCAAAATAAATTTGATTTCAAAATAAAGACAATCCGTAGTGATAATGGTTCCGAGTTCAAGAATACTAAAGTTGAAGGCTTTTGTGATGAACTTGGAATAAAGCATGAACTTTCCACAACTTACACTCCGGAGCAAAATGGAGTAGTAGAAAGGAAAAATCGTACATTAATTGAAATGGCTAGGACAATGCTTGATGAATATAATACTTTCGATATCTTTTGGGCGGAAGCTATTAATACCGCTTGTCATGCCATAAATCATCTTTATTTGCACCGTCTTTTGAAAAAGACTTCCTATGAGCTTCTTGTAGGAAGAAAACTGAACATCTCTTATTTTTGAGTTTTTGATTGCAAGTGTTATATTTTAAAGAAGGGTGTTCGTCTTTCAAAATTTGATAGTCGTTGTGATGTTGGTTTCTTGCTTGGTTATTCTTCAAATAGCAAAGCTTATCGTGTCTTTAACAAAAACTCTGGTTTAGTTAAGAAAGACACGATGTGCAATTTGATGAAACTAACGACTCTCAATAAGAGCATGAGAATTTGGATGATGTAGGTAATGAAGCCTTAAGAAAAGCAATGGAACATATGCAAATAGGCGACGTCAAGCCCGAAGACCATCCAACATCTTCCACTCAAGTTGATCCGCCCACCTCTTCCACAAACCAAGTACAACTTAGTGAAGAGGACAACAAAGAAGATGATCAACCATCCAATCTACCACCAAGAATCCACAATACAATAGCAAAGGATCATCCAATAGACCAAATATTGGGTGATGTAAGTAAGGGTGTTCAAACTCGCTCTCGTGTTGCTTCTTTTTATGAACATTACTCGTTTGTCTCTTCTATTGAGCCAAAGAATGTAGAAGAAGCACTAGAAGATCTGGATTGGGTGAACGCTATGTATGAAGAACTCAACAACTTTACCCGGAATGAAGTTTGGACATTGGTGGAACGACCCGAAGAATACAATGTTATTGGTACAAAATGGGTCTTTAGAAACAAAGAAGATGAAAATGGTTTGGTTGTTCGGAACAAAGCAAGGTTGGTCGCTCAAGGGTATTCACAAGTTGAAGGTTTGGATTTTGGTGAAACCTTTGCTCCCGTAGCTAGGCTTGAATCAATTCGGATATTACTTGCTTTTGCATCATGCTTTGATATTAAATTATTTCAAATGGATGTTAAAAGTGCTTTCTTAAATGGTAAAATATCCGAACTTGTGTTTGTTGAACAATCTCCCGGTTTTGAAGATCCTAAAAATCCTAATCATGTCTATAAACTCTCCAAGGCTCTCTATGGTCTTAAACAAGCTCCTAGAATATGATATGAACACCTTAGAGATTTTCTAGTCTCAAAAGGATTCAAAATTGGGAAGATTGATTCAACTTTATTCACTAAAGTCATAAATGATGATTTCTTTGTTTGTCAAATTTATGTTGATGATATCATTTTTTGGTCTACTAATTAAGATTTTTGCGAGGAATTTGGTGATATGATGTCTAGGGAATTCAAAATGTCAATGATTGGAGAATTAAGCTATTTCCTTGGACTTCAAATCAAGCAACTAAAAGATGGGACTTTCATTAGTCAAACCAAGTACGTGAAGGATTTACTTAAAAGATTTGGCATGGAAGATGCAAAGCCCATCAAGACTCCCATGGCTACAAATGGTCATCTTGATCTAAATGAGGGAGGTAAACCGGTAGATTTAAAGCTTTATAGATCCATGATTGGTAATTTGCTTTATCTTACCGCATCTAGGCCCGATATCATGTTTAGTGTTTGCATGTATGCACGATTTCAAGCAACTCGAAAAGAGTACCATTTAATGGCCGTTAAAAGAATACTAAGATATTTAAAGCATTCTTCTAGCATTGGCCTTTGGTATCCTAAGGGTGCTAAATTTGATTTAATTGGATATTCCGATTCCGATTACGCGGGTTGCAAAGTGGATAGAAAAAGCACCTCGGGTAGTTGTCAATTCTTAGGAAGATCTTTAGTATCATGGTCATCTAAGAAACAAAACTCCGTAGCATTATCCACCGTCGAAGCCGAATATGTTTCCGCGGGAAGTTGTTGTGCTCAATTGCTATGGATGAGGCAAACATTGATAGATTATGGAATTAAATTTGATAAAATGCCTCTTTTGTGTGACAATGATAGTGCGGTAAAAATTGCTAATAACCCTGTTCAACACTCAAGAACCAAGCATATAGATATTCGCCACCATTTCTTGAGAGATCATGTGAGCAAGGGAGATATTGAAATTAGCCACATAAGAACTGAGGACCAATTAGCGGATATTTTCACCAAGCCATTAGATGAAGGCCGCTTTTGCAAATTGAGGAATGAGTTAAATATCATAGACTATTCAAATGTTGTTTGAACTCTTGCCTCATGTTTTGTGCTTCATTTGATGTTATTTGAGTATTTTATGAAAATATTTTTCAAATCTTTTATTAAAAATAGCTATGATCATAAAAATTATGTTCCTATATAGACAATAGTCTAATCTATGCATAATGATCCTTAATGATATTTATTTGAGTGCAAAACTAGGGATCATTTGTAAAATAATTTAAGTTTCTAGAAAATCCAGAAAGCTTCAGGACAATCGGTTCAACCGGCGTTATCTGCATGATGACGATCATTGTCTTGATACGACCGACGTTATAACAAATTGGTATGACCAAAGTCTTGAATGACCGGCGGCATTTGGTCGGTACGACCGCGATGGTTTGTGAAGGGAAAAATAACTGGCTACAGTTACTATTCCTTTGCCTTAACTTCCTTGAAGCGGTTCATCCGCCCCCCATCCGTTTCCTTTCTCTTCGGCCTCTCTCTCTCTCTCGCCCGTGCGCCTCTCAAACCCGTCTCCAAATCCACTCAAAATCTCAGCATTTCTTGGATTTCTCGTGTTTCCTGCCTCTCCAGGGTTCAACTCCTCCAGATCTCAAGATGCCTAGGATGAGGGTTGTGACGAGGAAATCCCATGGACCACCTAGAGGACAGTCATCTCCTCAATCCTCCGTAGCTCCTGCACAACAACCTCAACGTCGACGTCAGGCAGCACCTTTGCAGCAATCTCGCTCCGTTCGCCAAAAGGTTGTGCATGGCAAAGGGAAAGGGCTAGCACCAGCATCTGAAACAGAAGAAAGTGAGGAAGATTATTCTAATGACGAGACTCAGTCAAAACCCGATTCTCCAAAAGGTACTTTTGATAATTTAGGAGATCCTCCAGCATCTCCAATTGATTTATGCCTTCTGTCAGTGGATGAATATGCTATTAAGAGACATGCAAATCAGTATCTTTTCAAATCTGACTGCGTTAATCCAAGGTTTCATACCACTTTTCAAGAACAAGTTTATGAGCAACTTTATGGACGTAATAGAAAATTTGCTGATCACAAATGGATCAAATGGTCTCATATAAATACCTTGGACAAATATAGTGGTGTTTATCAATTGTTTCATGAAGTAGGTCTTCATGACCTTGTGACATTAAAGCAAAATTATGATGATGAGCTCATTAGACAGTTTTATGCCACTGTACATGTCTCAGCAGATTTGCAGTCATTTAGATGGATATCAGTTACTAGAGACTTGCAGAGTACAAAAGAAGAGTTTGAGCAAGTTCTAAGAGTTAGGTCCAGCACTTGGGAAAAGATTTTTGATAGTCCAGCTTTGCTAGCTCCTGCTTGGTCTGATTACTATGACTCCACTGTCAAGTGTAAGCTGGGGACCATCACTGGACTTAGGCCCTTACCAATCATAATTAACAGGATAATTAATCATACTTTTTACCCCAAGAGTGGTAATTTTGATGCAGTCAGGGGACATGCTTGGAACATTATAGATCATATTATGAGGGGCATAAAGTTTGATGTTGTGGATGTTATTCTTCAAGGCATAGTTTCCTCCAAGAATGACAGAGTTAAGAGGATTTACTATGCACCTTATATCATGGCTTTGATTACTCAGAAGATTGAGTTTCATGGTGGATTGGGTTTAGTCCATAAGTCCTATAAGCCTCGAGATGGTGCTCCTCCTAGTCGTTCCAGTGTTGAGATTGATACTGATGAGGCACCTGCACCTGCTCCTGCTGATGCTCCTTCTGAGGGTGTTCTTGCTCAGGTGTTTCAAAATCAGCAGCTCATTCTTAGTACCTTGCAAGAAATGAAGGCTGAGCAAACTGAATTTGAGAATGAGACTCGCAATAGGTTGGTTGAGATGGCAACTATTCAGAATGATTTCTTTGAGGAAACTCATAACAGGATGTCTGCACTGATGGAGAGCATTACTGACTTAGAGGGGATTTTGAGGACTCCTCAGCGCTACACTCGTCCTCCTCCTCCTTCTAGGACATCTTCTGCGACACCTATTCCTCCTTCAGCTCCTGCTGTAGTAACAACATCTCAGATTCTAGCATCTGCTCCTGCTCCTGTTGCTCTCATATCCTCGCCAGCTCCGGACTCCACTCCTCCAGCACCAGCCATCGAGATAGTGGCTCAGGATCCAGCCCCAGATACAGAGTCAGCAGCTCAGGATCCGGCACCGATTGCTTCAGTTTCGCAGGATCCACCATTAGCTCCTCCTCCAGAGCAGACCACTGCTTCTCAGGACTCAGTTCCTCCGGCCCCAGAGCCTCAGGATCCAGCTCCAGCTCCTGCTCCAGCACAGGACTCGGCTTCACAGGACCTCGTCTCTCCTCCTCAGGACCCAGCCGTCTGAGTTATTTTTGGTATTTGATGCCAAAGGGGGAGAAGTACGAAGACAGAAAAAAGATAAGTAAGAAGACATAGCTTTAGGGGGAGCAAGCGCAAACTTTTGCTACTATATATGGACTTATATATGTTATGTTCTATGATGGACTTATGTACTTGTGTTGGACTTATATGTGTTACTCTTGTGCTACCTATGTGCTTGTAATAGTTTAATTCTGTGTCCTTTATCTTGTTGAACTTGTTGGATACTATTATGATCTTAAATGCAATTTCCATTATTGTCATATCTTACTATTGCATTTCCTCAAGTTCAAATATGCTAAAGAAACTCCGCCAAAATTTCTCAAAATTTCTACATATGCTTGCAATATTTTCTTTCTTTATATGCACATGTTTAGGGGGAGCTTTCTTTAGATTAGTCTTAACAAGAAAATAATTCTCATACATTCATTTATGCTTATTGCAAGAATTATTTTATTGTTAAGCCATCAAAATAATATACATTCATGGTATATTCAAACCAATCTTTCTCATATATTATTAGTGTTGTCATTAATTACCAAAAAAGAGGAGATTGAAAGCATCTAGGCCCCTAAAAATTGTTTTGGTAATTAATGATAATATGTGAATATGGGATTAACGTGTTTATTGAGTATTTACAAGGTTAAATCCCATTGGTGAACGTATTGATGCAAAGTGGTATGCAAATGGACTACACGAAGATCTTTTGGCTCAAAGACAAGGTACAAGTAGTCCAGGATCTCTTTTTCTATTTTACCGGTCTTAGGAGTTTTGGTTGGAAGACCGGATTATAGGATAAATACCGTACTATTACGAGGGATCATGGCTAGTAGCTTGATAGCATGTTCTTATGCCATATGGATCAATTTAGGATCATGCATGCATTTGAATTTAAACTTGAAATTAAATTGAAAAGTATTAAGTGCTACATCCAAAATCGGTAGTCTGTTGATTATAATTCTTGATCGTATCGCAGCAGCTTGATATGACCGGACTTTACTTGGCGGTAATACCGTATTTTGAAGGGAACATCCAACTAAGTGCTCAAGCGGAACGACTGGCTGTTTGAACGGTCGTATCGCATTGCGGTCATTTCGAATTTTAGTTGGCGGTTCAAGAAAACTAGAAGCGATGCAATTTGCCTTAGAATCTCTCATGGAAATCGGCCGTACCGCCCATGGCAATCGGTCGTACCCAAATTTGTAAGGCGGTTCAATAAAAACAGAACAAGTGTAAATCTGCTCAAAAACTCAATCTGGAAATCGGACGTTCCGCGCTTGGGAGCAGTCGTCACTTCTATGGTCATTCCGTTTTTATATGGCGGTACAAAAATTCCAGAACGCTTGTAATCTTCAGCAAATCGTGAAACCCTACTTTCGATCGTCTGCTCGTTAAAGCGAACGATCGGGAGTTCGGACGCATCGCTTGTTTGCTCGCGATCGTTCATTGGGTCGCCCAATGGCTATTTTGTTTATTTTTAGTATCTGTTCTAGCCGTTGATCGTGTTTCTCGAGTCGAAGTCGATCGTCCCAGCTTGATTACTGTGATCGTTCGATTTTTCGTTGAAGAGTTGGGGTTTCGTCCCCAACGGTCATAATTGTTGGTGGGGGCTATAAATACCCCTCCAACTGCTCTTGTACAGGCTGCTAGTGCCCATTTAACATCCATAGAGCCTTTAGAGTTTTGAGCATTCACTCAATACTCAAAACACTCTTGTGCATTCATTGTGAGCTTGTTGAGATTCATTCAAGTGCATTCATTTTCCTAGTTAATCCATTTGCACTTGAGTGCCGTCAAGTGAAGACCGTTGGTCTATTACTCTTAGAGTGTTACCGCACTCCTAAACGGTTTGATGGTGAAGCACGATGATCTCTTCAAAGAAGATTGTGAAGAGGCCCGGTGCAAGCATGTGAGTGGTTCGGTGTTCACCATCTCCGGAGCGGAGGAAGAACAACCATAGTGAATCGAGGGAAGGCTTAATTCGTGGAGCCGGCTTGAGGTGTCAAGCTTCCTCAACGTGGACTAGTGAAGACCGGCAAGTCTTCGATACCACGGGAAAAACATCGTCGTGCCTTTGTGGTTATCTCTAGTCTTTACTTTCCGCATTTATATTTCTAGCTTGTTTATTGTGATTGTATTGCTTAGCTAGAAGTATAACTTGTTTAGACTAAGTTATTAATTGGTTAAAATTGTTAAATTTTTAAAATTTTTAAAAACCTCCTATTCACCTCCCCTCTAGTCGGTTATCCTTAATCCTACACTTGCGCCTTGCTTGAGACCAACTACTTCACCTGGCATCCTCGATTGTTCTAGACCTTGATTTCACCAAACCAAGTCTCGATCATCCTCGGCATTCACTGTAGTTGACTATAAGCATCCCTGCACAATAATAGACCAAGAAATCGATTTTGAGCACAAGTCTTCGCAACTTGACCCATGTTAGCCAAAAATATGCATGATGCAACATATATGCATCAATTCCATGACCTTAGGTCAATTATCAAAATTCAGCACACCTCTCTATGCACTGAACCGCCTCAGTTGGTCAGACTATTGCCACCAGGCCATTTTGGGCGCTAGCCCTGGGTCGGTCTAACCGCCCTGGCCAGTCTGACCACGCTCCTAGGTAACAGGGGACCGGTCTGACCATCACCGGTTTTATCTCACGTGGCAGTAGTTTTGGCTTATGTGGCATACACGCGTGCATGCATAGTTGAGTCAGCAAATCTGAATTAGAAAAAAACTATTGTGGCCCACCCTTCATACTTAATTCCCCTTCTTCTTCCTCCCTTCTCACTCACTCACTCTCTCTCAATCTCTATCTCCCTTCCATTTCTCTGCTCTAGCCTGAACTAGCTGGGTTCGGCTCGCCGGCCACCACCCGCAGGCCTCGGCGCCTTGTTGACCACTTCCCTCCCCCTCACATCCTGTTCACAACCAGCATGAAGAAATTTGTGATGGTGGTAGAGATGCACATCAAGCCCATTGGAAGCAATAGCAGCTAGCTGCATAGGTTGGGTTTGATTTTGGATTTCAAAGATGTACGAAGGGAGAGCAACAACAGCTAGTTGCACAAGTTTGGTTTGATTTTGAGATCTGGAGAGAGGTAAGGAGGGAGAGAAGGGATTTTGTGCACTAATTTTTGCCCCAATTTGTTCTATGATTTTGCGTACTAATTTTCGGTTGATTTTGGATTTTCCTCCCAATTCTTGTCGCACTGGCGCCATGGCTATGAAGGATGTGATGGGAGGACCGGAGGAGTGAGGAGGAAGGAGAGGGGACGAGGGACAAGAGCGCAGCGTGGATGTTGACCGTGGTGAGCTCCTGTCGGAGCACCCATGGATGGGTATATGAGGTGATCGATCACACTCATGGGATGATAGGAGTGGAAGGATGAGGTGGCAAAATATTATTCAACATGTGGGCTTGGTGGGGTTAAAATTCTTTTTTATTTTTCTAATGCTGATTAGGATCCATGTGGACACCATGTCATGTCAAAACCATCGTAGAATGGGTCAAGGGGGGGTCCTATGACTTGGTCTTGGTAGTTCAGGGTTGTAGTTTAGGCTGTTTTAGACTTGGACGGATGGTAAGTCGGGCGGGTGCGGATGGAGCACAAGAATAAGTAATGTGGTACTTCCACCTGAGTCAATTAAGGATTGAATCTTGTGATGACCTCTCGAGTACTAATAGTGCAACCACAAGTCTATAATGGTATTACTTTGGCAAACCATAGCATTTATGCCGCAGGGTGGGGCAAGTGGTGTTTGATCCACCTGGGGAAGTGTGGAGGAGAGACTCCACGTGGCGGAGGGGCGTAGGGATAATTTTCGACCTAATGGGGGCTCCTCGTCAGAGCGAGGGGTACAAACCTAAGGGCAGACACCTAGAAGCAAGTGGTGTTTGATCCACTTGAGGAAGTGTGGAGGGAGAGACTCCGCATGGCTGAGGGGTATCATTGTTCCTCGTTGGAGTGAGGGATGATTTCCGACTTAACGAGGGTTCCTCGTCGGGGACGAGAGGTACAATCCTATGGATGGGTAAATGCTAGGGGAGGCATTAGAAATGCCATGTTATGATTTTATTAGTCGTGCATCTATGGTAACGTGTTGACCTTACAATATGATGATCTCTTGTGGATAAAGTTATGCAACCTCTGCAGATTGAAAACTGTCTGGATATCTGTGCGCACAGTCATGGGCGATGCACGAGAACTTGCTTGGTTAGCCTCTGTTTTACAAAAGACTATTTGTGGGTAGGATAAAACTATCGGGTAGATGGAACCCTGAATTGTTGTCCTGGGTGGATAGAACCCAATGAATGTTATCGGGTGGATAGAACACTGAATTATTGTACTAGGTGGATAGAACCTAGCGAATGTTACTGGGTGGATGGAACCCTGAATTTGGTCCTAGAAGGATGGAACTCAGTGAATAATATTGGGTGGATGGAACTTAGTGAATAATATTGGGTAGATAGAACCCTAAAAACTGGTATAGCAAATGGTGGATGGAACCATGCCCTGTGCGCAGGTGGATGGAACCTCACCGATATTATACAACAATTACTCAATATCATTATAAACATGTTTTAGTTAAAATGTGTGTCGTAGCATCGAAGACTAGACAGTGGGTAGCGAATACCCTTTTGTCATGATAGGACTAAGTGAGAGGTAGAAATGGCGGATGGGTCGTCTGCCTGTGCCAACCCGGCTCGAGGCTGTTGGCAAGCACCAAGCAACACGGCAGGTGTCTTGTGCTTGAGTCGACACCCTGGCCCAGCGGTGGAGGACGGGAGGAGGGCGTGGGGCGAAGTCGGGGCACGACACGACGGCTGGGTACGAGGAGGCCATGGCGTGGCAGAGGCCAGGGCGCGACGCGACGAGGCTGGGGCGCGACAGGGGCAGAGCGATCGAGCGAGGAGTGGCTACATGCCTACGTGTGTGTTACTCTTATCCTCGCCCAACCGAAGCTGGCTCGAAGATGGCACGAGGTGCCTTGGCGTCCGTCTTCGGTCAAGACCTCGGCCAGTGAGACTGACGACATGACCCAATTAGTTGCTGGGCCTTATCGAGCCGTGCCAACATGAACCCATGACGTGATGTGTCGGGCGTCCCATCGGGCCATCACTGGTGAGAGGAGCCAAAAGCATGAGAAGTATGAGTGTGTTGCATTATGAATGAGAATGAGGGAACCCCTCCTTACATAACCTTGGGGCCATATTTATAGTGGATCAAGAAGTACATTTTCCTTCTTGCCCCTACCTTACAATGGTGGACAAAGGGGCATTTTGGTACAGTTCTATGGGTATAGCCATATGTCCAGCCTTTGTACATATTCGTATTCCCTAGGGCATACCAAGTATTCTTGACGACCTAGGGGGTGGGGCAATCCTATGACAGTACTCCCTCGTCTGCAAGTGCCGAGGTCTCGAGGGGCAAGCGGACACAATTGGCTTTCGCCCTCGGCCCCTCGGGAGTCTGAATACCCTGGGTCTTCTCAGCAAGGGAGCCTTCGAGGCAGCCTTGGCGTGAAGTCGTCGACGCGAGGCTACCACGCTGAGGAGTGACCTTTGAGGCGGGCGACACAGCATAGCGAGGCCCATGAGGGTGAGGTCGCCGATGCGGGGCTACCACACCGAGGCTTGGTGTGGGGACCCTTGAAATCGAATATGTTCCAAGTTAAGAGATTACACCAGAGGCATAACTTTTAACAGGAAACGAGCCCGATTTCAAGTTCCCGGATGTGTGTCTCGCATTAGCTCCCAAGATCAATGGCTAATGCACACATATCCTGAACAACATTGTACACAGTCATACACAAGTCATATATTATTAAAAGTAATTTACAAGAATAGGATTTAAGTTTACAAGTTACATATGTGACCAATGGTCAACTATAAACAAAAGTACGCAGCGGAAAACAACTATAAACACCAAAAGGTCCAACTGAGTGTGCCCAATACCCGAAGGCAACCGAGTGGAGGTGGAAACAACATCATTCGTTAGCGTCGCCATAATCGGCGCTAACGGATGGATCGTAAGCATAATCGGCCTCACTTGCAACAAGTGGTTAATCTGATTGAGTACAGAAGGTACTCGCAAGTCTTACATAAACTAATAAAAGAAGGTGTATGATAGAACCTATTCAATGGATTAGAGAATATACATGCTAAAGGTTGTCCAAAGGATGGCTATATTGGCATTAGTTTTGCATAAAGCGACAAGTTTTATTCCTACACTTTCTAATTTACAAAGGCCATTTTGTAATCAAAATTTGGACTAAAAACATCAAGTAACTTTGACATAATCATAAATCAAAAAATATCAAAGTGGCTGTCCACTTTGACCAGCTAGCATGCATGAACAACCATTCATATCGATACCAAATTATACCCATGCTAATTTTATTTCAGAGTCTAACGATGACGTCTATCAAAACCAAGTATTGTCCATAACCGGGGACATGGCTATTCGAATAGATCGAAAACCCTGCAGGGGTGTACATCTTTACCCACACGACTCGACCAACTCGTAAGCCTCCAGATAATGACACACTTCCTTTGGTATGTCGGCCGGATAGATCGAGATTTGGTACTTTTTAGCAAGAACACCTTATTGAGTTGAAACACCCATGTGTGACGAATCCCGCTTAGTACAAGCTACTGATAGAACCTGTTAAGTGGGGCACACAAGTTGTGTTGGGAATGCCGACCCAATGAACAGAAATTTAAAACTGTGCTCACTCGCACATATTAAATTGCAATCGGATCCCTATGAACATATGATCAAACACATATGTCCTCACACCACCTGTGTTCCAATGCAATAAAATCCTCCCCCTACTTGACCAAACCGGCCCCAATCCAGTGTGTGGAAGTACGAGTAGTTCTTGGTATGACAGCCCAAAGTTCGGTCCTTAATGATCCGGACAAGACTACCACATTACCCAATTCTCGTGCACGAAGGCACCTCACTATCAATCACTTGTCCAGATCTGAATCATATTTTAATAAACAAATTTTAAACTTAAACCTCAGTTTTAAAAATCTGAACAAAGAAACCAAATTTAAAATTTGTTCAGTGTCTCCCATGATTGACAAGATAATCTTGTCAACCAAACTACCGAGCTACTGACTGGCATGGCTAAGCTATCACATAAAGAGTAAATATATCAACATGTGATATCTAACCTAAGCATAGCTGTATGAAATGATTAAAGGTAAGCCACAATAATTAGGACATAACTAACTAGACCCACAAAGTATTGATATAACAAAATAGCATGCATGTAATTATCATTGCATTTTAAAATACTAAATTACCAAAACTGGGATGAAAATAATGCAAGAGGATGCTTGCCTTGATGATATTCCACTTGTTCAATCTCAGGAGTCTCTATATTCACTCGCGTTTGGCAATTCAGAATCTAGAAAGAGCGATGAGAGAAAAATATCAAAATGCCAAAATGCTGAAAAATACATGATAAATTCACATTAATGAGGTTCTGTTTATAAGTGAATTTAGGTGAAAATTTTTAGTTCATTTGGAGTTCATTTGAATTTTCCAAGAATGTTCTAAGGTTAAAGTCCTTAATGTGCAATTAATTTAATTAGCAAAATTTTCTGTAATAGAGACATGCGTGAGAGTTATTTCAGATTAAAGTACAATAAAAATTATAACAAACAAAACTGATTTCACTTGATTTGGAGTTAAAATGAATTACTTATGAATTTTTGAAGTTTAAACCATTTTCAGAGTAAAAGTAATTCATTTTGGGATTTAAAAATGTAGCGAATACTTTTTATACCAGACCACATCTAGCCCTAGTCATTGATGAGAGGGACCCAAAGTCAGGGTTTGACCTGGTCGCTAGTCCCAATCGAAAGGACACTGAAAACGTATTTTATGAAGTACGCCTTCTATTAACAAAGACATACTTTCGGTTTTAAACATATAAGAAATACGTCTTCCTTATTATAAAACGTATTACTCCACTTTACTCAAACACTTAACTAGTTACATGGGCCCACCCGTCAGTGTCTCGGCGCAGAAACTACATAATAAGGCGTTCGAGGAACTCTTTTCCGGTTTGGGGAACGATGCAACTTGCGGCGACCCCCATGTGGTGAGTTATTCGAACAACTGGAAGATGATGAAGTCGTACTACCACGACTCCCAGCATGATGTTGGCGGGTTCGTTCGAGCTTGCTTATCGTGCTTCGTACCTTCGTGCGATCTCTTCAGCGAAGAGGTCACAGCCAGGTGCTCGGGCAAGTTCTCGAGATGGGTTCTCGAGTAGATCGTTGATATGCTGAAGTTCATGAGCTTCTTCCGACTGGTATTGGGTGCACCCCGGCAATTTTCTCTAAACCGCAACTCGTTTCCGTCGGATTGTTTTAGAATCATCCATACCTGATCCTTGAGCTTGCCTTAGTGAAGTGCGATGATCTCGAGAATTTTCCGCACGCTCATCAGAGTATTGACTCTATTCATTGCCGGAGGTGTCCTTGTCATTGCTACGAGCGGTCGTAGGGTGTGATCTTTGGGGAGCGTTCTCAACCCTGTCTCTAGGAGAGTTATTGCTACCTGAGGGCAGGACGGAGACCTCCCGTTGATGATCTCCACTTGCGCTAGAGGCCTCCTCGCTTGAGGAGTCGTCGAATGACACCATCTGGCGACTTGCAGCAAACCCCTCCAGGAAGGGGAATTCCGGATTATCGCCATTTCTGTCCGCAAGTGAGCCCTGCGTTGGGATGGTCGAACTCGCAGGAAGAGCATGTTCGAACGCATCCTTGGCTGAACTAACCGGAGGGAGAGAACCACCAAGTGCTGATGAAGATTCAGAATTATGACTTCTAGGAGTTGTCGCGCCAGGTCAGACTGTCTCAAGTGGACTTGAACATTTGGAGAGGGAACTCTCGCTATGCCTTGAGTCTGCCTTGGGGATGACCCTCGCTAGGTCGATCGACCATTGCCCTCTCGAGGAAGCCGGTTCCCATCTCGACGATCGTTGTGGGGGATAAGGATCCCTCCTCAACTCCGTCGGTGGTAAAGTCTCTTGGAGAAAGATCTCCGGGGGCGACATCACCATCGGATGATGCATCACTCGGCTCGTAGTCGAAACCGGCATCCATGTTGATATCTGCGTAATCGGCCAAGTCGAACCAATTCTCCTCGTTGCACTCTCCTGCCATGAGAGCATGAGAATTGGAAAGACAAAGGAAAGCTGTTGACTCGAAGATCCCCATGGTCGGTGCCAACTGTCAGTGTTTTAGGACCGAACTTACGTAAAGATTGTTTGATTTGGGGGTTCCTCTAGGCTCAAAATCACACAGAGATGGAGACACGGGGATTTTTATACAAGTTCGAGCCTTCTCTTGGGAGAATAACAACCCTACTCCTATGTGTATGTATCGAGTATGCTGGATTACAAGATGGAACCAAAGACTAGAGTGTTGTGCTTTTGATGATCTCTAGATCGCCCCGATTGTCATGATGATTCTGCCTTTTATACAGTCCTCAAGGTATACCGTTGCGCCTCCAGTGTAAAAACTGCCTTAATGTCTCAGATTATTGAGCCGTTACTAAATGTTATTATGAGAGTAGTAACGTTCCCATGCTGCCAGGCAATTATCACCATAACAAAGGAGTTAAAATTGTGCCATTATTCTAGAGAATAACCTCGTAATTTACTACCCATATTTTGAATATGGTGCGGAAGATTCCCTGATCGACTAGACCCACATGTCTATAAGCCCTGTCGATTAGGGTCTGGTCGTAGAAGAGCTTACAACCAAGTGGCGGTCGTAGAAGATCTTACGACCACAGACTGGTCGTAGAAGAACTTACGATTAGGGGATAGTCGTAGAAGAACTTATGACTATAGGGTAGTCGCAAGAGGACTTACGACTACTAGGTGGTCGTAGGAGAACTTATGACCTTCATCTTCTCCCTTATGGCTATTAAGGGGTATACTCAAGAGTTACATGATGTAATTATTATCCATAATATGAATTATAGATATATAATAAAATAAGGATTGTTATATCCTCGTTAGGACTTATATCGGTCAAGTTAGGAAGAACTTGTGCCAGAAAAAGATGTTATTTTGGTCTTTACATGTGCAGTGTAACTCGAAGGCGATCGTGGTCTACTGCGAGAACCGGGAGATAGCTTGGTGCGAAATCATGGTCTAGAGGGTCGAGGATGCTGGAGGAGACGGTCGAGCTCGAGTTGGGGCGTATGGAGGTCAAAGATGGATGATGCGTGTTGGAGCTACGGAGGTGTAGTACAGAGGCTACGACATGTGACATAAGTTGGAAAAACCCATGTTATGTAAGGGTTGCGGGTCCCTTATTTGTTGGAATTGGATTGGAACACATGGTCTTAGGGATAAGATCATGGTTTGGGCCTAGGCTATAAATAGAGATAGGGTTAGGTGCTAACCCTTGGGGGCTTTACAAATGTTATTTTCGTCCTAGGTTTTAAGGGGTGCTATGAGGGCACTTTGTAGTCACCAAAATATGGTCCAGCAATAAAAATAGCTCTAATCCGAAGGGAAATTTTTGGTGGTGGTGCGTTTCGTTTTGCTTCATCACCTCAGCCAGCGTTTATTCCGCACGACACTGGGCACGCATCGGCCGTCACCACTCGTGCTGAGAAGCGGCATCACCTTAGTCTAGCTCCTCACCTCAATAGCTGAGCACTTGAAAGCATCTAGGCCCCTAAAAATTGTTTTGGTAACTAATGATAATATGTAAATATGGGATTAACGTGTTTATTGAGTATTTACAAGGTTAAGTCCCATTGGTAAGTTTGATGACGTGAAGATGCATGCTAAAGGACAACATCAAGATCTAAATGGCTCAAAGATAAGGTACAAGTAGTCTAGGACCCTTTTGTGTTTTACTGGTCTTAGGAGATTTGGTTGGAAGATCGGATTATAGGTTAAATACCGTACTACTAAGAGGGATCGTGACTAGTAGCTTGATAGCTTGTTCTTGTGCAAATTGGATCAATTAAGCATCATGCATGCATTTTAATTTAGATCTGAAAAGCCAACTTTGTTTTTCATGGAAAACGGTAGTACTGACGTTAAGTCGGCGGTACTATCGCTCAGCGGTATGACTGGATTGTGGTGCGGTACTACCACACGTCGGTTGTTCTGATTTTTAGTTGGCGGTACGTTTAAAACAGTAAGGTGTATTTTTGGTTCGGTGCCTCTCCTTGACAATCGGTAGTACCACATTCTTGTAACGGTAGTACCGCTCAGCGGTTGTACCGATTTCTATGTGGCGGTACGTTTTTCCAGAGAGCACCTCTTTTCGGCCAAATTGGAAACCCTACAAACGGTCATACCGCTACTTTGTGCGGTATGACCGGATCATGCGGTAGTACCGTAACTTGGTTGGTGGTCATACCGTTCCACGATTTTCAACGGCTATGTCAGAGTATTTAATACTACTGTTCTAGCCGTTACTGTGCTCTGACAGGGGTGCGGTAGTACCGCTCCGTGGTTAGCGGTCATATCGCATTTCACTGAAAGTTGGGGATTTCCTCCCCAACGGTCATAAATACCCCTCCACCTGCTTAAGGAAAAAGTGCTAGAGTTCATTTATCATCTATAGAGCCTTGAGCATCCTCTCAACACTCAAAACACTCTTGTGCATCATTGTGAAGTTGTTGAGTTCATTCAAGTGCATCCATTCATTCTAGTTGATCCCCTTGCACTTGACTGCCGTCAAGCGAAGGCCATTGATTTATTACTCTTGGAGTTTTGCTGAACTCCTAGACGGCTTGTTGGTGATCGCACGGTGATCTCTTCAAGAAGCTTGTGAAGAGGCCCGGTGCCAAGATTGTGAGTGGCTTAGAGTTCGTCATCTCCGGAGCGGAGGAAGAACTACCTATAGTGATCGAGAGAAGGCTTAATTCATGGAGCCGGCTTGAGTTGTCAAGTTTCCTCAACGTGGACTAGTGAAAACCGGCAAGTCTTCGATACCACGGGAAAAACTTCCTTGTCTCATTGTGGTTATTTATTGTCTTTACTTATTCCGCATTTACAATTTTAGCTTTTATCTTGTGTTGAATTGCTTAGCTAGAATTGTATCTAGTTTAGACTAAGTTATTAATTGGCTTAAATTGTTAAGTTGTCAAAAAGTTTAAAAACTTCCTATTCACCCCCCCTCTAGTCAGTTATCCTTGATCCTACAGCACTCGCGCGAAATCACTCGGACCACGGGTAACAACATAGCACGCGGCGAGATTGCAGCGTCAACCATCGAAAGCGACATCTCTGGTTTTTAATTTGCTACAGTAACACATACTGTAAGTATGTTGCCGCGCATTGTTTAATACAATGCGTCACACTTTGCTACAGTACGCTTGTTGTTTCTACAGTACCGAAAAGAATATTTTTTCCCCTTTTGCTATCTTTTTGTTGAAAAAGCTTCTGCTCCGGATTACAATCATTCACCTACTCTGATTGCCATTAACGATCCTACATAGATCAATTAACCGGAGTACACCAAACAAACCTGAAAGTGTACCACTCTACATGTTTTCCTATGTTTGCAGAATTTATACTCATGCAATGATGTAATTCAATTTGCATTGGCGCTCTAGTAGTTGCAACAGACTACACCCAGAAGATATGGCCAAGAGGTTTTCCTGAATCCTTTTGCGAGGAACACTAGCAAAATGGTTGCGAGTGGAGAATCTAGCGCGAGGGGGCCCCAAGGCAGAGTCACGGAGGCGGGGGAGTCCGAGCCGAGTCAGAGCGGCCGGGGGGCGGGGCCGGAGTCTGAGCGAGCTAACACGGAGGGTGGTGGAGCGAGGCCATGTGGAGGCGCAGGGTGGCCAAGGGGGCCCCAAGGTGGCCGACGAAGGTGGAGCTATGTGGCGGCCGAGGGTCTCGCGGTGTTGGCGAGGAGGCGGGCGCGCTTGCAAGGCGTCTTGTGAGGCCCCCGAGGCAGCCGGTGAAGCGATGTTGAGGGTCTCATGTGCATGTGGCGGGGTTAGGCGTCGAAGGCGACCGCTCGGGGGGAGTCACGACGAGCAGTCTGTGAGCCCTTGTGGGCGAGGCCGAGACCAGTCAAGTGGGTCTTGGGGTGAGCGTGAGCTGGAGGTGTGGATGGCGAGGCGGCTGTAGTGCAAAGGGGGTTTCGAAAGCGGAGGCCATGAGGTGTTTTGCGACGCAAGGGGTGGGCCTTCGGAGCGGTGTTGGCCGACTGCGAGTAGGCCTTAGAGCGAGATGGGTCATGAGTGAAGGTGGGGTAGGCACCCCTCGCTCCTAATGAAGGGGCATGGGCAGCGATGGCTCCTTCAAAAATTGATATTTTCAGCTCCTCTTTCATGCGTAACTTTTTGTTCGGTTCCAACGGACAACGTCAACTATCGTAGCATCGAATACTAGACAGTGGGTAGCGAATACCCTTTTGTCATGAGAGGACTTAGTGAGAGGGGCCAAAAGCATGAGAAGTATGAGTGTGTTGCATTATGAGTGAGAATGAGGGAACCCCCCGCCCCTCCTTACATGCCCTTGGGACCATATTTATATATTTATAGAGGCCCTTCTTGCCCCTACCTTACAATGGTGGTGAAAGTGACATTTTGGTATAGTTCTACGGGTATAGCCATATATCTGGCCTTTGTACATATTCATATTTCCTAGTGCATAGCAAGTATTCTCGACGACTTTAGGGGGTAGGGCACTCCTACGACAATGCTAGGCTAGATATCTCGTCTACTACTTTCAAGTATATGATAGATATATTATGTTCAATATTTGCACCCCTCTAGTGTTCTCATCCTACATTTACTAAATGTAGTGGCAGCCCACGCAAGCACGCGGCGCGGCCCATTATAAATAGGAATAGCTTGTGTGATCAATGCTTGAATGATTGCCTGGTTACATTTATTGAGTGCGGGTTTTTTCAACAATTTAGTGATGATGATGTAATCAACTGTTTTCAAGGCGTGAAGGAAGGCCGTGTGAAGTTGTATTTTTTCCTAACATATTTGTGATTTTGATTATAGTCTAAACAATGTACGTAATTTGTTATATTCGAACAATTGAACTTTCATGTTCGCACCCATCGTCGTAATCTTAAGTTCACCACTGGGTGGTTCAGACGGTAAATCCGGTCCCGACCATCACGGAAGCACCAACCTTGTTTCTTGCAAGGTATAGCTACATTTCCTGCCTTTATGGAGAGGACACAGCGTCTTCTTCCTTCAGTGATTCTGCCCTTGTGACTACACACGTAAAGGAAGCTGTCGCAAGGTAGGAGGGGCGTCTAAATCCAAAGCGGATGGTGAGTTCGAGATGTTCTTCTCGGTGAATTAATTGCAAAGGAACCAAACTAGTACACTTCAGATAGATACCCAGAATCCTGCATCTCCTACTTCCAGTAGTAGTTGTACCGAAGAATTCCTTTTCCTTCTCGCCTTTTCTTTTTCGGAGAAGAATCCAATTAGTTGGACTTTCAGTAGGAGGAATATCTGTTTGGATAGCATAAAAGGGGGGGTAATCATTTCAGCTGCCCCTTTACGCCCTCTAAATTATTCACATCATCCTTTTTCCATAGGCCGAAATACTGAAAATACAGAAACACTACACAACATGCTGTGTTTGCAGACACAGTTTAATCACAACACATATCAATAGAGAGGCATTCGCCATTCGGCCGTGTCCAAATTAATGTGACGTCACCACCGAGCCTATAATCTATCCCCTACTCTTCCAGGTTTCTCTTGGAATGCGATGTTTGAGCTGCCAAGCCGTCATCAATACGTCGCCCATTGAAACATCACAACACAATAACATACACGGCGGCTTAGTCTTAATTCATCCGTTATAGTCTTAATTCATCCGTTAAGATCGCGCATTGAAAGGTCAATGAGGAAATGCAGGTCACGATCCTGGAGAAAATCGAAATGCAGGTCACGATCCTGGAGAAAATCCCTGTGCCAGTGTCCCCAAACAAAGTCGACTGTTTTGCATGACAAGGAAGGCATCAAAGGACATATATGTGACATCACACGCTGCTTTCCGATTGCTTCTTGTCGCACATATATCGTTGGATGCCCATCTTTTCTGACTCGGCAGAAAACAATGTCTTCATCTGTACCACTTGTGATGTTTTCTTTGCTTCTGCTGCTTGCTGCATTTTTGTGTCCATGGGTTAACGATGGAACATGTCGGTGTTGGGCGGAGAAAATGGTGTAATTAAGTGATATGGTACAGCAAGTACGTACGTACCTGATACCGGTCGATGAATTCGGATTTTTGACAGTATTTATGTAACTCTTGAGTATACCTTTAATAGCTATAAGGGAGGCGAAGGTCGTAAGTTAACCGACCACCACCCAAGTAATCGTAAGTCTCTTACGATTCCCTATAGTCGTAAGACCTTCTACGACTATCACTATGATCGTAAGTTAACCTACGATCGACCGAGTCGAAGATCTTCTACGACCACTGGCGCAGGTTGTAAGCTCTTCTACGATCAGTCCCTTATCGACAGGGCTTACAGACATATGGGCCTAGTCAATTAGAAAATCTTCCGCACCATATTCAAAATATGGGCAATAAATTGCGCAGTTATTCTCTAGAATAATGGCACGATTTTAACCCCTTTGTTATGGTGATAACTGCCTGGCAGCATGAGAACGTTACTACTCCCATAATAATCTCCAGTAACGGCTCAATAATCTGGGATATTAAGGCAGTTTTTACACTAGAGTTGCAGCGGTACACCTTGAGTATTGTATAAAAGGCGGAATCATCAGGACAATCGGGGCGACCCAGAGATCATTAGAAGGACAATTCTCTAGTCTTTGGATCCATCTTGTCCTCCAGCATACTCAATACATACACATAGGAGTAGGGTTGTTGTTCTCCTAGGAGAAGGCCCGAACTTGTATAAAAATCCCGTGTCTCCATCTCTGTGTGATTTTGAGCCTAGAGGAACCCCCGAATCAAACAATCTTTACGTAAGTTCGGTTCTAAAACACCAAAAGTTGGCACCGACCATAGGGATCTTCGACTCATCAGCTTTCCTTTGTCTTTCCAATGCTCATGCTCTCATGGCAGGAGAGTGGAACGAGGGGAAGTGGTTCAACTTGGCCGATTACGCGGATATCGACATGGATGCCGGTTTCGACTACGAGCCGAGTGATGCATCATCCACTAGTGATGTCGCCCCCGGATATCTTTCTCCAAGAGACTTTACCACCGACGGAGTTGAGGTCACGTGGTGACCAAGTATGAATAGTTGAGGTCCGTCGTGTAAATGGCGGGCGAAATCCCGTACATTCGTAGAATGTGGGCAATGAGTAAAGAGGTCCCCATCATGATGATGATGGGCAAAGATCCCTATACTTGTGGAGTATAGGCTCTTGGTCCCTATGCTAGAGTGCATAGGCAAGGGTATACATCGACGGATGTATACCTCGCATTACCGGTAAAATGCGAAAAGAGATAAAGTTTAAAAGGTGCATTGCATGGTCGCATTGCATAAGCATGAAAGCTATGTTAAGTGTAATGTTTAATTTGGAATATTGATGCAATGACAATGATTTTTTAGCTTTAGCCTTGTTGATACTTGCTGAGTCTTTGGACTCACCCTTGCTTTGATATGTTTTAGGTACAACTGGTAAGAACGGCATGCATGGGAGGGAGTAGATGTTTGGATGCACTCAATATCACTCATCCTTAAGGCGGTCGCTATATAGATTTTATTCCAATAATAAGTAAACTACTTGTGAATCACTTACGGATGGTCTTAAATTTGATTAATTGTAATAAGGAGAATAGCAAGTTTTGTTTATGTTTATTAGGTTATCTTGCATACCGAATGAACTTGAATATTGAGTTTAGTGTTAATTGCTATGATTAATTGTTGGAACCTCGGTATAGTTAAATATACAAAGGAGGTTCTGCCGAAGATTTGGTAATTTGTCTTAGTTTAGTTTTGTTTAATTTAATTTTAGTAGCATTCCAGGCTCAATGTTGAGCTGGGGTGTTACAGGAGTCCTCTATAAACGAGGCACTCAAGTGGTACTCATGCGATGCATACTGCAGAGAGAAGGACTAAACCTCCTTCACGACATTCACGAGGGCATCTGTGGAACTCTTGCTTCCTACAGAACGTTGGTCGGAAAAGCCATTCAACAAGGATTTTACTGGCCGACAGCCCTCTACGATGCCAAAGAGTTGGTTAAGAAATGTGTACAATGCCAGTTTCATAGCAGGCAAATACACTAACCGGTTCAAGCATTACAAACAATTCCTCTATCTTGACCTTTGGCGACCTAGGGTCTCGATATTCTAGGACCGTTCCCATGGGCTCCAGGGGGCTTTGAGTTTCTTTTTGTGGCTATTGATACGTTCACAAAATGGATCGAAGCCGAACTTGTGACTGGGATAACAACGAAAGCTGCAAAACGGTTCATGATGAGAGGCGTGATTACTCGATTTGGAGTCCCAAGTCGAATAATCACAGGTAATGGTAAATAATTTTCGAGCGCAAAATTTCAGGAATTTTGCGACGAGTTGGGTACCAAGCTTTGTTACGCCTCTGTCACCCATCCCCAAAGCAATGGGGCAGTCGAACGAACGAATGGCCAAATAATGCAGGGAATCAAAACTCGAGTCTTCGATCAGCTTATTAAGCTCTCGGGGGCTTGGGTACAAGAATTATCCTCAGTATTATGGGCAGTTTGCACGGCCGCTAGTCAGGCAACAGGCGAAACGCCTTTTTTTTCCTAGTTTTCGGTGCCGAAGCCATGCTTTCGTCAGAACTAAAGATCAGGTCAATAAGGGTCGAGAGTTTTAATGACTCAGCCCAAGAACAACTTCGAGCGAATGACATTAACCTGCTCGAAGAAAAGAGAAATCAAGCATTCATCCGTTCAGCGGTCTACCAGCAAGCCCTGCGTACCCTCCGAGACTGCCTCAGCGATCGGCTGCAGTGTTATCATTAACTGCTCCGCCTCTGCTTCAAGGCAGACGAAGTCATCTATGACAGGTTGCAGATTAAGGTTGGGATCACGGGCTTTAAGTTTTGCGAAGACAAATACTATTCCCTCTTCGATTGCATCCTTTATCGAGTCGAATTGGTTAGCCTTCAGGGTAGTCACCAACTCTTGCGAAGTTCCGACTTGTTCGCCAATAGCACTTAAGTGGGCAGACAGTGTGTCATTTTGAGGAGTAATCCCCTCAGCATGAAGCGCATCGAGTACATTGTTCAGAAGTGAAACATTGTCTTGAAGATTGATCTTCAAAGCCTTCATTTCTCCTGATTGCGAGTCGAAGCCTCGTGGAGTCGTTTTATTTGTACTACTTGTTTTGAAAAGAATGAGACCAGTCAGATAAAATAACCTCGAGAGGAAAACACAACTAATCACAAGTAAATATTTGCTTACCAACTAGTTGAGAATCTAACTTCTTGACTTCATTGGCGTGAGCGGCAGTGTCCTTGAGGTAGCGTTGCTCCCACGTCTGGACCTCTTGGTCTTTCTCTGAAAAGAAATAAGATTCAGAAAAAGAAAAGAAGGTTGAAGCGGTCTTAAGTTCAACACTTACCGCTTAGTCGTCCCTGCAACTTTTGGTTTGCAGAGTTTGCCTCCTAAAGCTTCTTCTGGAGGTCTTCAATCTTCTCCTTTAGCTTTTTCGTCTCAGTTTTCTCATAGTCGAGAGAATCAGCTAAGATCTTCTCGTCACTCTTAAACCTGCAAAGGGAAAGAGTAGACGTTAGCACCAAATAAGTGGTCGTAAGTTCTTCTATGACCAAAATATAGTCGTAAGTCATTCTACAATAAAACCCTAGTCATAAGCTCTTCTATGACCAGTACCTAGTCGTAAGATCTTCTACGACAAGCCCCGCAAGTACTGTGTGAGTGGTCGAAACATAAAAGACTACGAAAAGCAGTTACTTACCACCTCTCTGCTTGCTCGCAGAGTTCCGCTTTTTCCTGTCGCAATTGGACAAGTTGCCTGTTGTATTCAACAACAGTAACAATTTGCTCCAATGCTCTCTGCATAGAGAATGACAGTTAGAAGCGAGAAAAGATATGAGTGCAAATACCGAACAACAGGGACTTACAATCATTGCCCTTCATGCAAACGAAGATACTACCCTTGTAGGATTCCTCAGTTCATCAATCTCTTGCACTCGGTCCCACCACACCTCTTCAAGACGCGCGTCATCGAAAACATCTCCTCCATCAGGAATATTTTTGGGGTGAGGGACACGAGCACGAGGTCTGAGAGCAGAAGATCCCACATTAGAAGACGGCCCGAAGAACTCAGAGGCGAAGTTAGTATATTCCTCCTCCTCTGATTCGGTAACTCTAGCTCCTCCTTGAGGACCTGGGGGAAAGTCTGCAATGACTTCCTTCCCGAGGCGATGGCCTGATGCCTCCGTGGTATCAGGCATTGTCTTTGCCTTAGTCTCTACGACCACTCTAGTGGTCGTAGCCACTTCCGACCCCACGACAGCCCCGATGGTCGTAGCCACTTCAGCACTAACGGTACCCTCCACCATTCGAACGGTGGACAACTCTTCGACCACCGCCACTGTTGTTCCTTCACCTGCCGGGGAAATAGCAGTGGGTTCCTTGACAGGAACATCCTTGATGGTGAGAGAAGCTAGGCTGAAACCATAAAAAGGAAAGCACAATTAGGTAGTAAAACGCAAAAGGTAAATGCTGTTCTTACACTTTTGTCTCTTTTACATACCTCCTAGTGCCAGACTTGATCCTGAGTTTGGAAAAGATCCTCATTTTATTATATATCTATAATTCATGGATAATAATGACTTCATGTAACTCTTGAGTATACCCCTTAATAGCCATAAGGGAGAAGCTAGAGTCCGTAAGTTCTTCTACGACCACCTAGTAGTCATAAGTCCTCTTACGACTACCCTATAGTCGTAAGACCTTCTACGACTATCCCATGATCGTAAGTTCTTCTACGATCAGTCTGAGGTCGTAAGATCTTCTACGACCATCACCTGGTTGTAAGCTCTTCTCGACCGGTCCCTTATCGGATGTGGCTTCTGAGGCATGTGGGCCTAGTCAATCGTGAATCTTCCGCACCATATTCAAAATATGGGCAGTAAATTGCGCAGTTATTCTCTGGAATAATGGCATGATTTTAACCCCTTTGTAATGGTGATAACTGCCTGATAGCATGGGAACATTACTACTCCCATAATAACCTCCAGTAACGACTCAATAATCTGGGACATTAAGGCAGTCTTTACACTGGAGGTGCAGCGGTACACCTTGAGGACTGTATAAAAGGCAGAATCATCGGGACAATTGGGGTGACCTAGAGATCATTAGAAGGACAATTCTCTAGTTTTTGGATCCATCTTGTAATCCAGCATACTCAATACATACACACAGGAGTAGGGTTATTATTCTCCAGGAGAAGGCCCGAACCTGTATAAAAATCACTGTGTCTCCATCTCTGTGTGATTTTGAGCCTAGAGGAACCCCCGAATCAAACAATGTTTATGTAAGTTCGGTCCTAAAACACCGACACCGCGTATTTACGGATCACGGCCCGCCACATGTTACCCCTTTGGTTAAGCTGGAATTAGGGTTAGGGTTTAAGCGGGTTTTGATGATTTTTGTTTGAATTTTAAAATAAAGCAAACGACTTCAAAAAATTATGAAATTTTACGTGGAGCCGTCCGACACAGTGTACTTGCTTGTGTAAATTTTACATAATTTTATTCATCTAGAACCGCCACCTGCCTTCTCCCCCGATTAGGGTTTTGGTTTCGCTCTGTTCGTAGGATTTTTTAAATATAACAAATGAGTTAAAAAAATTATGAAATTTTATGTGGATCCTCCCGACACAATGTACCTACTTATGTAAATTTTCCATAATTTTATTCATCCAAAATTTTTCTTGCAATTTCATATAAGTGTATTATTTGTACGGATTTGTAAATGTAGAAAATGAGTTCAAAAAATTATGATTTTTTATTGTGTAATGTTTCGACAATTTTATATGTGTTCTGGAAATTTAGGATTTAGGTCGCGAGAATTTGGATTTTAGGTTTCAGAAATTAGGGTTTCATGATTTCATGTGACTTAGAATGTATTTGAGATTTGCTGATGTTTCAAAGGAGGTCTGCTTGTATGTAAACATCCTTGGTTACATTTTGATGATATACATGTCTTAACAGTAAGGTATATTAGTGGTCTAGAGGAGGTTGTGGGATATTCCAAATATTCTATACTTTTTCCTACTTCTGGGAAAGTATCTGCTAGATTCGTAATAACATTTTGTGATCGTCGTATGTTGTTGTAGTGCGCTAAATTTCTAAATAATTTTGTGATGACGATAGAGGTAGCAATGATTCGTAAGTACGAAGGTAGGTGATATTGCGATGCACCAGAAAATTCATACACGGTGGAGAACTTTGGAGAAATGGTGCAACGATAACAACACGATAGTTGATCCGACAAGGGGATTACATGGCACACAGGCTAACGAATCAAGGACGGTACACGTATGCCTTTAGGGAATTAGAAATACATGGGACATATGGACGAAGAGGGTCGGACTACTGTGTGGACTGGAGCCATTTGTCCTTCCTTGCGAGCTCGACGTTGTACTCCTCGCCGGCCGCCTTGGCCTCAGCTGCCATTTTCCTCTTTTTCTCGCGCTCCCTGCGCCTGCACGCCTCGAGATGGGCCTTTGTCTCCCGTCGGATACACTCGTTGTGCTCTTCGGTGCGGCGCTCATCCTTCCTCCTCTCGCGGTCCCTGTTGGCATCCCACTCCTCGCAGTCGAGAGTCCACTGGTCGTGTGGGTGGATCTCTAGGTCGATCCACTTGTGGTAGCCATATAGCGAATCCGGGGGACTACGGGTAGACGGGAGAGATTGTTAGTGCATACTTTAAAAGATAAATGGTAGAGAAACATACTGTAACATGTCCTTACCGGCTTACCGATAGCGGCTCGTGTCCCAACAGCGATCGGGATAGTCGCAGGAGTAGTTCGCACAACCCCAGTAACACATATCCAGGCTTAGTCGATGCTTGGACTTGAAGAATTCGCTTCTGTCCCTGCACTAACAGAGGGGCGATGTCTTCCCCTCAAGCGGGTGTTGCGGCGAATGCTTGGTTGAGATGTTCTAGTAGGGGTTGCTACTACAGGGGAGGGGCGGTGTCATTGTGGGGAGGTGACCTCCTGGCACGCTCTCTTTGTTCGTCCTAGGCCGCATACTCTCTTTGCAGTTCGCGGATCTCCTTCTAGTGCTTCTCCATCTGAGCGAGATTGTATTAAAATCTGGATGCAGGAGAACTCGGCATGGAAAGAGTAGTACTTATATGCTGAGCCGGTACTGTGTACACGTCTGAATTGTAATTCAGTTGAAGGAAATTCGCGTCTGCGAGGCAGTGGACCTGAGGACACTCGTTGGGTCACGTCACTATGTAAAGCTGACTTGTCGGGTCACGTCGCTGCACAAAGCTGACTCGCTCGGTAATGAGGTACGGGAAGCAGTCCCGAGGAGGAATCATGTAGCAGCAATGTGTCACGTCTCTGCGAAAAGCAGACTCGTTAGGTCACGTCGCTGCGGGAAGCGGCCTCGTCGGGTTATGTCGTCCTGAAAAGCTGGGGAAGTAGAGTTTTCATTTCCCTCTAAATCGTGCGGTCTTGTCGTTCAAAAAAGTTAGCGTCGCAGTGTGTTGTCTTGTCTTTCTGAAAATTTGAAGACGTTTTCATACATAAAATTTAAAGCGTTACAAGCGTTACATGATACATGCGCTAACTCCCTCAGGATTTACAATCATTACATGAACCAATTTAAGACCTTTTCATACATAAAATTAGAAGCCTGAGTTCACATGATACAATATGGTTCACTCGTCTTTGCCACTACCCTCTGCCCATTGCAGCAGCCTTTGCGTGCACCTGGATGTCTTACGTTGGGCATGCCCCATGGAGTACGTGAAGCGGTCGGGTGAGCGTGTGTCCGTTCGGAGCGGGTATGGAGACCGTTGAGGTGGCGAAGGTGCACTGGTAGGCTCAATATGGCCCAACAGATTCGGGTAAGCATACATGTCATCATGATGAGGCATGCCGGCCTAGGGGACACCTCCGAAGAAATCATGAGCGATGGGCTCGAAAAATTCACTCCTAGGGTGCAAGCCCGTGTCCCGGAGGATCGGGACGTAGCGATCGTCCAGCTAGTAGGAATCCCTCCCCGCCAGAAGCTGCAGGGGCGAAGGGCCATCGGTGTCACCAGCGATCCACAGCTTGCACCGGTGGTCCTCATCGTAGAAGTGTTCCAGAAGCACCGGTAGAGACATGGCTTGCAACACATGAAATAGATGGAATATTAGTGAGAAGATTGATAATGACCATAAAATAACTAGCACGAAATAATTAGTTACATGAATAACTAGGAGTGCATGCCGTCGTTATTTTTCTATTTTCTAATTGTTTAAAACTAATTAATTAAGACAAACTAATTATTTCGTAACTAATTAACCTCGCCTCAATAATTACACACGTTAATCACTGTTCTTTCCCTTTGCTAAAAAATATTAATTGCATATGTGTGTGTTTATTGCATGGTGCATGCATACTTGAGTACGTAGCAACTAATTACTTGAATGGTAACTAATAGTGCATGCTGTCATTATTTTGGCCAGCATGTGCATGCATACTAGAATAACTTGCATGTTATTATGATTTACCATGAAATAATTAGTTTCATGAATAACTAGCAGTGCATGCTTTCATTATTTTTGTATTTTCTAATTGTTTAAAAGTAATTAATTAAGATAAGCTAATTATTTCGTAACTAATTAACCACGCCAGCAGTAAGTGCATCGCATGATATTTTATTAACTACAAATTACATATTTAGAACTAATTATTTACGTAATATTAGGTAAATTGGCTTCTAATGAAGAATTTTCGAACAACAAAAAATTACTACGCATTCAATAAATAATTTACGAACGATCAAATCTGTGGCCAAAAAATTGGCTTCTTGGTAAATTGGTAAACCTAGCAAACCTAACTACTTAAGTACACTTCTTGGTAAATTGGTAAACCTAGCACCTAACTACTTAAGTACACAGTTAATAAATAATTTACGAACAACAAAAAATCGACGGAGATAAAAATTACCTGCTAAATTGGCTTGTAATGACAACGGTTAATAAGGATAAAATGTCCCCGAAAATATAATCAACACAGAGAGCAACCGAAAGAGAGAGCGAAGCGAAAAGCGAAGCGAAGCGATCAGGAAATGAAATCGCACTCGTCGCTCACTAATTTATAGCCGAGAGGGAATCCTTCCTCGCGCGCGATCGGTTTTAATTTGCATGCGGCAGACAAGGATTAGACGGGGGAGACGTGGAATAGAAAGATGTGACGGGATGACAAGATTGCTTGGTGGAAAAGAAAGACAGATTGATTGGTGGAGTTTTAGGTGGAAAAGAAAGGCGAGGGGCCTCATTCGGATGTATGTGTGCACACTAAACTTATATAAAATTGCGAGAAAAATTATGGATGAATAAAATTATGAAAAATTTACACAAGCAAGTACACTGTGTCGGGAGGCTCCATGTAAAATTTTATAATTTTTTAAAGTCGTTTGCTATATTTTAAAATTCAAACGAAAATCACTGAAACCCGCTTAAACCCTAACCCTAATTCCAGCTTAACCAAAGAGGGGACACGTGACAGGCGTGGGCGCTACAAGACGATGGCTGCTAAGCAGTGCTGCTACCGCCATCGCACAACGGTCAGATAGCGCCAGCGCCATCAAGACGATCGTCTTGGCGTGGGCGATGACGATGACGATTCTTGTCGTATGGTGGCTGAACGGTAAGTGGCTAAATTTGCAAAAAAAAATAATAATAATAAATAAAAATTGTACACGACCAAATCCATAAATAAACAACCAAAACTTAACAACACTGCCTAAAATTCGAGGTATTCAATCAATACGACCAACAAACATACACATGTATGGCATGCAACAAAGCACCGGTCGTGAAAGTCTACTGTCACCAAACCGTACATACAACAGGGACAAGACGGATACAAAAATTTCTTATCCTTGGAAATTTTTTCTTGGACTTTGAAGCTAAATTTGCACGGGGACGGTGGCGAAGTACCGGCCAGCCAGCCGAGACTATCTGACAGTCCCTGAACCTGGCCTAACGGTTGGAAACATTCGAAGTTGCGACCTGAGCTCCGACTAGTACATCCGCCGACCAATCTTGAGGCCAGGAAATACCTGCTAGTATGAAAGAGGCAGATGAAGCTAGCTAGGTTGGATCTGAACACAGAGAACTGAACCATCTGGTTGAACCAAGCACGCATGTGTTCCTTAGTGATTACTATTTCGTTAGCATTCCTCTCCGTATTCTTTCATGGAAACTTCCGAGGAAGCGAAAGGTAACAACAAATGTTGCGAAAGAGCAAGTTATTAAGCGAATGCAGTAGCTTTCATCGCAAAAACACACATACTAATTATTGACCACACGACAGATCAAGACAAAACACATGGAACTCATGCCTGCATATGTAGGAGAGGGGGAGAGAGAGAGAGTTGAAGCGCGTCAGAGCCCATGTTTGAGCCGGAAACACCCGGCCCTGAACCCTGCTAGTAGAATAGTACTAATAATGCACAAGAAACAGATTAGGCACACGGAACATATGCCGCACAAAGCAAGCACGCGGGGGGGGGGGGGGGGGGTGGATCTTACATGTCATGGGCATTACGCGAGCAGGTGACGAACGAAGTGGCGGCCTGCAGTTTGGCCGGAGCAAGCAAAGTCGTCGTCGTCGTCAATTAGGACTTTGGAGTTGTCCTCTGTCTGGCGTTCGGGGCACGGGGCCCAGACCAAGAAGCGGAGGAAGAGACGCCGTCTGAGAGGTGGAGAAGCCGAGTTCCACCGTATGTGCGAACACTAGGTGGCAGATCGTTCTTCATAACCTGATATCCTGGGTGTATTGCACAGATAGTCCGTGTGACGCTACCGTGCGTACAAAATCTAGATACCGTGGACACCCGATGATACCGCTCTCATGCAACGACTCGAACTCGTTGTAGTACAACGAGTAGCACCTCACCGGCCTGTCCTTGGTCCAGTGCAGACGGCCAGCAGTCCACCGTGAGCCCATGGTGCGCCGAGACGTACGGGTGCACCGCTCTCTCGATGGACGGCCACCCAATCGAGAAGTGCTCCTGACTTCACAGCCGTAGGAGCACGTAACAGATGGCCAGACTGGGGGTACCACCGGTGCCACGCTGTGAAGCGTCACACAACCCCCGGTATGTGGCGCAAAGGACGGCTGACTCCCAGCTATACTGAGGCATCGGCCCAGCCTCCGCGTCAACCAACAACTCGGTGAGGCAGATGTAGCTGGGGTAGCACCAATCGTCCTGTGTGGTTGGAAATAGGACCCAACCAAAGAACTGAAGAAGGTAAGCTACAAGGTACGTCCTAACGACCTCGTCAGGTGCATCCCGCAGGCAATCATCGAACTGCCTCAGCCAAGCCCAGGGGACGTCACGTGCACCCTCTGGGAGAGGTTGGCAAAAGCACTGCTCCAACATGGCCTTCCAATTAAATACGCCAGGCCCGGAACAAGTGGTTTACCCTAGATCGGGAGACCGGTCAAGGGCAAGACTCCTGTACTGTAGGGTGACCGTCATCTCACCCTACCGAAAGTGGAAGATGTGCGTCTCGGACCTCCACCTGTCACAAGTGTCGTAGCAGGCTAGCGTCTAGGAGGAGCTGGCGTCCAAAGGACACAAGGTCTTGTCCCAGATGATCGAGGCGTAGCGATCGTCTAGCTCCTAGGAATCCCTCCCCGTCCGAAGCTGCAGGGGCGAAGGGCCATCGGTGTCACCAGCGATCCATAGCTTGCACTTGTGGTCCTCATCGTAAAAGTGTTCCAGAAGCGTCGGTAGAGACATGGCTTGCAATACATGAAATAGACGGAATATTAGTGAGAAGATTGATAATGACAAGAAAATAACTAGCACGAAATAATTAGTTGCATGAATAACTATCAGTGCATGATGTCGTTATTTTTCTATTTTCTAATTGTTTAAACTAATTAATTAAGATAAACTAATTATTTCGTAACTAATTAACCTTACCTCAATAATTACACACGTTAATCCCTGTTCTTTCCCTTTGCTAAAAAATATTAATTGCATATGTGTGTGTTCATTGCATGGTGCATGCATACTTGAGTACGTAGCAACTAATTGCTTGCATGGTAACTAGTAGTACATGCTGTCACTATTTTGGACAGCATGTGTATGCATACTAGAATAAGTTGCATGCCATTATGAACTACCACGAAATAATTAGTTGCATGAAGAACCAGTAGTGCATGCTTTCATTATTTTTGTATTTTCTAATTGTTTAAAACTAATTAATTAAGACAAACTAATTAACCTCGCCAGCAGTAAGTGCATCACATGACATTTTATTAACTACAAATCACAGATTTAGAACTAATTATTTATGTAACATTAGGTAAATTGGCTTCTAATGAAGAATTTACGAACAACAATAAATTGCTACGCAGTCAATAAATAATTTACAAACGATCAAGTCTGTGGCCAAAAAAATTGGCTTCTTGGTAAATTGGTAAACCTAGCAAACCTAACTACTTAAGTATGCTTCTTGGTAAATCGGGAAACCTAGCAAACCTAGCTATTTAAGTACGCAGTTAATAAATAATTTACGAACGATAAAAAATCGACAGAGATAAAAAATTACTTGCTAAATTGGCTTATAATGATGGCGGTTAATAAGGCTAAAATATCCTCGAAAATATAATCAACAAAGAGAGCAACTGAAAGAGAGAGCGAGTGAGCGAGCGAGCGAATGTAAAATAAAATCACGCTCGTCGCTCGCTAATTTATAGCCGAGAGGGAATCTTTCCTCGCGAGTGATCGGTTTTAATTTGCATGCGGCAGACAAGGATTAGCGGGGGAGACATGGAATAGAAAGATGTGATAGGATGACAAGATTGCTTGGTAGAGCTTTCGGTAGAAAAGAAAGACATATTGATTGGTGGAGCTTTAGGTGAAAAAACAAGGCGAAGGGCCTCATTCGGTTGTGTGTGTGCACATTAAGTTTATATAAAATTGCGAGAAAAATTCTGGATGAATAAAATTATAAAAAATTTACACAAATAAGTACACTGTGTCAGAAGGCTCCACGTAAAATTTCATAATTTTTTGAAGTCGTTTGCTATATTTTAAAATTTAAACGAAAATCGCTGAAACCCGCTTAAATCCTAACCCTAATTCCGGCTTAACTAAAGAGGGGACACGTGGCGGGCCGTGGGCACTACCGCACAGCGGCCGTGCTTCAGCGCCACCGCACGGCGGCTATGCGACGTGAATGTGTGGCGGCCAGCGGTCGGTTATTGCACGATGACTGCACGGTATACAGCCAAATTTGTAAAAAAAATTTGTACGCTGTCAGATCCATAAATACATGGTGAAAACTTGACAATACTGTCCAAAAAAATCGATGAATTCAGTCATACGACCGAGGAAACAACCGCAACATACATACACATGTATGGCCTACAACAAAGCATCGGCCGTGAAAGTCTACAGTCACCAAACCGTACAGGCAGCAGGGACAAGACGGACGCAAAAATTTCTTATCCTTGGAAATTTTAGCTTGGACTTTGAAGCTAAATTTGCACGGTGGTGAGGTACGCATCCTGATATATCGGTTTATTTTAGCCAGCCGGCCAGCACTATCTGACAGTCACTGAACCTGGCCTAACAATTGGAAACATTCGAGGTTGCGACCTGAGCTCCGACTAGTACATCCGCCGACCAAGCTTGAGGCCAGGAAATACTGCTAGTATGAAAGAGGCAGATGAAGCTAGCTAGGTTGGATCTGAACACAGAGAACTGAACCATCTGGTTGAACCAAGCACGCATGCGTTCCGTAGTGATAACTATTTCGTTAGCATTCCTCTCTGTATTCTTTCATGGAAACTTCCGAGGAAGCGAAAGGTAACAACAAACACAGTAACACACCACACCTCGAAAGATACATGTTGCGAAAGAGCAAGTTATTAAGCGAATGCAAGTAGCTTTCATCGCAAAAAAGAGACATATTAATTATTGGCCACACGAGAGATCAAGACAAACACATGGAACTCATGGCTGCACCTGCACATGTAGGGAAGAGAGAGAGAGTTGAAGCGCGTCAGAGCCCATGTTTGAGCCGGAAACACCCGGCCCTGAACCCTGCTAGTAGAATAGTACTAATAATGCACAAGAAGAATAGGCACACGGAACATATGCCGCACAAAGCAAGCACGCGGGAGGGGCATTACGCGAGCAGGTGACGAACGGGTGGCGGCCTGGAGTTTGGCCGGAGCAAGCAAAGTCGTCGTCGTCAATTAGGACTTTGGAGTTGTCCTCTGCCTGGCGTTCGGGGCACGGGGCCCAGACCAAGAAGCGGAGGAAGAGACGCCGTCTGAGAGGTGGAGAAGCCAAGCTCCCCAGATTGGCTGGAACGGAGGGGGAAGGTCTACTTCTGCCCATCATTCCTTGGGCCTCTTTCGGCTGGGTTGGCGCGCCCGTGCAACACAGCCGCACCGCGCTGCGTCGCTCGCACGGCCTAATCCCCCCCTGGCCCCTGCAACGCGGGCGCGGCCCAGTATCTTGGCGCGTGAAGTTCCAGCCTATCACGCGTGCATGACATGCTAAAACCACCCCTTCCCGTGCCCACCCACCCTGGAAGCCTCCAGCTCGTGTTGATGAGCCTTTGCGCTGGCACCAGGCCCAATCCCGCGCAGCGGCCTGCCGCCTCGCGCCTCTATATGAGGTGGTCTCCCCTTGCCATCTGCCTGCCTCCCCACCTCGGCCGTCGCCGCCGCGAAGAAAAACCTAAACCCTAGCTAAATCCGGTTGCGCTTCTTCCCCAGATCCACGGCTCCCTCCGTCGCCCAACGCCGTCGCAACGTGGGGGCTCATGCTTCCTCCTCTTTCTACGCGTGTTTTTTCTCTTTATTTTGTTTCTAAGACGACAGATATCGCCTTTGAGAGAACCGGATGGCTTCTTGTTCGTGCCATCTCGGTTCCGTTGCGGGCGTAGAGGGATCCATCGATCTTTAGATCCATCTGTCCTGTCCCATCCCTCATGTTCTTGTGTTTGTTGGGTGGCAAGGTGGTTCTTGAACATTTCTCTGCGCGTTGCATCGCATTTTCTTTGTGATTGATTTTGATTGGTTTGTTTTTTCTTCCTGGATCGGGTGTGGCCATCGACAATCTCAGACCAACTCTAATCCAATGTTCGTCTGATACACACGAGGCCTAGAGTCGCAACGGAACTGCCCGCCGATGCGATTGTCCCACCCTGATTTTTCTCTCTTGGAGGTGGTCGTTCGTGCGGCTCTCAGCATATTGATCTTGCGGCCCCTGATTCAGATCTCTCGAATGCTATTGTTGTTTGTTATTGGTACTACTGCTTTGTGGGTAATTCGCAAAGATTCATGGCCTTCATAATCCCAGATTAACTCGCTTAGCTGTTCTTCTGATTCATGGGAGGCCAAGATTAATGATTGGGAGTTTCGCTGATAGCGCCTTCTTCCTCTTTGGAGGTGCTTCATTAGTAACTCGCCACACAACTCATCAACAATGCTCCAGCAGCATCTTCGATTTTTCTCCCCTATTATAGATCTTTTAGAAGGTGCCGGGTCATGCATCCTACTCAGTTAGCAAAACTGCGAAGCTGCGATGAAAATGGTGTTGAACTTTTAGAAGGTTCCGGGTCATGCATCCTACTCAGTTAGCAAAACTGCGAAGCTGCGATGAAAATGGTGTTGAACTGTTGACTGAGGTAGCACGTCTGAATTCCAATGTTACAGCTTAAAACAATTGAACGTCTAATGAGTAACCTGTTCAAATTGAAAACAGAATTTCCATTTTGCATCGTTGGGAGAGGAAAGGCTTTCTAGTGCTGCATACGAACGATAACGAAGATTCACGTCAACGTGAGAACGAGAGGGCAGATTAGAAATCCTGCCAGTCGAGAACCAAGCACGCATGTGTTCCTTAGTGATTACTATTTCGTTAGCCCGGCCTGTGGTATGCAGTGGGATGTTGATTGGTTGCTTGCATTCGGGCCTGGCCCGTTGCAGCGGAGCTAGATTCGGAAGGAACGAAAATGTTGGCTGTTTCTCGTGAGCCAGGCCTGCTCGTGCGTATATGGGATGCTATGATCACCAACATGCTCTTCCCTTTACACCTTTTCTCCTCTCCTATGCCTCCATCCACGCACGCCTGATGGCTGTGGTCCTTGTTGAGATTCATCCACACATGGTCGGCGGTGTCACGATCCTAGAGCCATCAGAGCTTGGGAACTTGTATTGCTATCGCAATTCAAGTGGTACATGTGTTGCGATAGCAATGGTGAGGGCGTGGAGGACGAGAAAGACGGGAAATGTTGAGGGGAAGTTTGAATGGCGGGATTACACCATGTGGCTTGGTTGGTCCAAGTGAGACGTGGTCCGGTGGAACCAGAACAGGAGAGACTTGCCGACGTACAGCAAGCTAGTGGCGCATCTACATGTGGCAAGCATGACGATTGCTTGCAATGGATGGAGAAGACCGGGTCAAGGAAGGGTATTTTGGTAGTTTGAACAAAATACCAGAAACTGCTTCAGAAGAAAACCGCGGTGCTTGAGCGGCGTTTGGAAAGGCGGTTTAGGTCATAAAGAAGCTGGTGTGATCAAGTTAGATCAATGCTAAGGACTTAGCGGATTTGGGCTTTATGTGCTTTGAAAAGCGTGCATAAGAGTAGAGTGTGAGTTAAAACATGTGTGTGTAGTTATCGGGTTTCCCCCATTGTGCTAAGTGGATAGTATCCACTAAGGGTTAGATGTAGCTAGTTAGTCCATCTATTTAAAGGGTTGGGATGGAGACTTGTGGTCATCCATCCAACCATCCTCTCTTGAGACCATGGGTTCATGAATTTAGGGTTAGGGTTTGAGAGAAGTGGAGTGCTTTTGGTGTGCTCTTTGTCCTCCAAGTTGAAGTGGCTATAAAACTTTTCTCCTCAAGTAGCAACACATCAATCTTTGTTTATCTCCATGAATCTCTCTTGCGTTGATTGATTTACTCTTGATTTGGTTGGTTTTTCCCTCTTCTTGATCTTGTTGTGCCAAGGACGTATAATAGATGGAGTAAACCTGTGGAAATCAATCTCCATCCATCTAGACATTTTGATGGCAAGTTCATGAAGAAACCTGGTTTTGGCATGATTTTGGCCTCATCAAGTGATTTCGTGATCCAAGGGTTTTTGGCTTGATTTATTCGGTGTTCTGGCTTACTATGACATATGAGAATATATCTAAAGTCATCTTGGCCAGCATTCACCCACGAGTAAGTCATATTCACCGTTCTTGGTTTTTGACCCTTTTTTTGTGCAATCTGCCTTCAAATGGAAAAGGTCAGAACTTTGGCAATGATTTTCTTGATCATTGATTGGAATAGGTTTCTAACATCATAGAGAATGTGCATAGCAGATTTCAAGTCATTTGGAGCTTTGGTTTGAGAGTTAGCTCATTTTTAGGTTTTGACCTAGTTTTTGTGCAGCAAAGCTTCTTGAACCAAAAGATCCAAATTCTTTGAAGTCCTTTCAGTTTTTTCTATTGGGTTAGGTTCCTAAGATCATCATCTAGCCTTGGGTTAAGTTTCAAGTCATTTGGACTTGTCGATCAAAAGTTTCGTCGTTTTTCGGATCTTAAATAGTGATGAAACTGAACTGTTCAATTCTGTTCTTACTGTTCATTTCCTGAAAATACTGTAGCTCCGCGATTTCCTTTGGATTTTTGGCTTCATGAACTTCATAGTTTCTCATAGCTATTGGAGTGAAGAATTGACGAATACTAAGAGGAAAAGTGCGAAGTTAAAGGCACCATTCACCCCTCTCTGTTGCCATACCAGTTCAACAAGTGGTATCAGAGCTCGGTTAGCCCTTCTCATAGATCTTAACCTGTCTTAGAAGCCATGGCAGCAGACAAGTATTCTTCCAAGCCACCCGTGTTCAATGGAATTGATTTTTCTTATTGGAAGGCTCGCATGCATGCCTACAACGAGGCTCACGGGCACGTAATTTGGCTCAAAGTCAAGAATACTTAAGTAGTGTCGGCCAATGATGGTGTGATCTCACCCGATGTGGAGGCAAATAGCAAGGTTCGGAATTTCTTGATTCAAAGGCTTTGTCGATCTGAGTTTGAACGTGTCGCTCACTTGAGGTCTGCTCACGAGATCTAGAAGACCCTCGCTGATCAAGGAAGTGAGACAGAACCAACTTAAGAAAGAGTACTCAAAGATAGAGCTAAGGCTCGGTGAATCTTTGGATGAGTTGTGGGGAAGGTTTTTCAAGATCATTCATGACTTACGTGCTATTGGCCTTATGTTTTCTGAGTCTAAAAATGCACGTCAGCTCTTGGGTGCACTTGATGTGAGAGTTTAGGGGATGAAGATCACTTCCATCAATGACAACACTGTTATGAGTAAGCTTACCATGGATAATCTCTACTCAAGGTTGAAGAGTGAAGACACATGAGATTGACTTCATCTCGTGTTTCCCTAAGACAGAGTCGATGGCTCTAGTGGTTGATCCTTCTCAGAGTAGCTCTTCTAATTCTTTAGATTTTGGCTCATTTGGATTTTCATTGTCCGCCTTGCACTCCTTGAGCGATGAGCAGCTAGAGAGACTACATGAGGATTACTTAGCCCTCCTATCCATAAAATTCACAAGAACTTACAACAAAGTGAGGAACAAGAGGAGAAGTGACCCTGTTACTTGCTTTGAGTGTGGTGAGCCAAACCACATTCGGGCAAAGTGTCCCAAGCTGAATGACAAGGAGGAGAAGGACTTTCGAAGGCGTCCTCAAACTCGAGACGCGTAGGCCAAGAAGCACAACTACCAGAAGTTCGTCAACCGGGGTCTTGCCGCTCTTGAGAACGTCGATATGGGCGATATGGACTCGGGGACGGAGGGCGGCGAGAATGTTTCCCATGGCAAGAAGAAGACCCAGGACTTCACTGGCATGTGTTTCATGGCCAAGGATAGCCACGACGTCGAATCCTCTCACGACGACGAGCCCTACAGTGATCCTGACGAGGTATGCCCCTCACCCAAGGAGATTAAACGTGCTTTGATTGCTGCAAAACGAAATCTGAAAAAGTAGGCTAAAATGATCAGGAGACAGGATATCATGTTGACAACTTGAACCTAGAAGTGGTTAGGCTCAAATCCATTAATCCTACTAATGATTGTGATTTTTGCTCTTGTTTGCACGATGAATTGGCAAATCTGAAATCTGTCTATTCCTCTATTGTAAATCAACTTAAAGATGCCCTAGATGAACTAGAATCTCTCAAATCTAGTCATAATTATGTTTGTCTGGATGCTATTGCGTTAGATGTGACTCCTGTACTCAAATTGAAATTGGATAGTGCTACTAAGGAATTGCTGAAATTTAATTCTTGTCACACTTGCTCTCATTGTGAGGATAGTAAAAATAAAATGAAGGAAATGACTGAAATAGTTCTTCATTCTAAAACTGCTTCGTATGAAAACTGTTATAAACTCACAATTAAGAATGATACTCTTAACAAGACTCTAGAGGAGAAATCTAAAATTTGAAAAATCTATGTCCATGACTACATCTAAGAAAGTAATTGATTCTAATTCTTATGATTTTTGTGCTGAAATTGGGGCTGATTTAGATGAGATACAAGCGGCGTTTAGAGTCAAGTTCAAAGAGTAGTTGAGTAGGATTAGAAATTCCTCTTGCGTGTCTTGTGGGGCCTTAAAGCTTGAGGTAGCTATCCATAAAGAAAATATGCTAGGGCAACCAAGTCAAATAAGTGTCACATGTGAGGACCCTGCCAAATAAAATGATTATCTCAAAAAGACTCTCGAGAGATTCTCTAGTGGGAAGAAGAACCTCAACATGATCCTCGACCAATCTAAGGTGAGTGTGAAGAAGAGTGGCCTAGGATTTAATTCCCTAGAGTATCCCAAGAACCACCTGCCTAAAGTTGTGAGAGTTGTTGAGAGTGGCAAGTTTGAGGTATAACCCCCTGAACCATCTAAACCAGTCTTTAGATCTGCAGGTTTTGCCCAAACCCCTTCTAGCAAGTCAGATGCTTCTATTTCAGCAGGTCAGACCTCTCAAAAGGTCAAGTATCATTGCATCTTCTGGAAGAAGGATTGCCACATAGTTGAGTTCTGCTTCTGTAGAGCTAAGGGTGAGAGGAAGGAGAGAGTGTGCGCCTTGAGGTCCATTAGATGAGTTCCTTCATCTACGACTGTCTCTAGAGCCAGGCAACCTATCTTTCCTACTATACATAGGCCTAGGTTTGTAGATGACTTCTTTGACTCCTTTGGTGGCTCTAGGCAGCATGTTGGGTTAGGATATCGTGATGATAGACCACTGGTAACATCTAGACAGGGGGAGTGTCGGCCTTTTGGTAGGTCGATTCGGAGAGGTCTAGGTGTTTTACGTGTGCATTTTTATGATTATCCTTCTAACCATTTTATTGCTTCTTCTACTACTGTTCCTAGGTATCGTGTGGCTTAATACTGGATTCCCAAGTTTTTTATTACTAACTCTAGTACTGAGGCACAGATGTCTCCTGCTTACACCCTATAGGTCCGACATGCGAAGAAGTAGGACATGTGGCTTGTTGATTCTCGGTATTCTCGACACATGAACGGAGATTCTAGATGGTTCTCCTCCCTCACACGTGCATCCGACAACAAGTTGATCACGTTTGGGGATGCTTCTACCGGGACCGTGACAACCAAGGATACAGTGCGCGTTAACAACAACTTCATGCTTAAGGACATCGTTTTGATAAGTAAGCTGATGTATAATTTGCTATCTGTCTCCTAGCTTCTTGATGAGGGTCTAGAAGTGAGGTTCAAGAGTGATGAGTGTAGAGTTCTAGACTCCTCGGGTGAGCATGTCTTTGGGATCTCTAGGTTTGAGAGGATCTTTAGTGCTGATTTTTAGTATCTCTTCTACCTCCAGTCCTAGGTGTCTTGTGGCTTCTGACTCTCACAACTTAGTGTTGTGGCATCGTAGACTTGGACACATAGGCTTCGACCATTTGACTAGAGTTAGTAGTAAGAACCTGATTAGATGTTTGCCTAGGCTTAAGAGTGTTAGAGACCTAGTGTGCACACTCTGTAGATATGGTAAGATGGTCTCTGCTTCTCATCCATCTCTTACTTTAGTGATGACTGATGGGTCTGGACAACTCTTGCACTTAGACACAGTTGGCACTTCTAGAGTCCAGTCTGTAGGAGGGAAGTGGTATGTGCTTGTCATTGTGGATGATTTCTCTAGGTATTCTTGGGTGTATTTTCTGGTTTTTAAGAATGAGGCCTTTGGCGGCTTTAGAGAGTTGGTCTTTAGATTAGCAGTTGACCTCCTAGGAGCCTTGAGAGTCATAAGGAGTAACAATGTGTAACATCCCAGTTTTTCTGAGCCTTTTGAAGTTTTCAAAATAAAGAGAACCATTTGATTTTGATGAGAGTTCAAAAGCTTAACTTGAGATTTTGGAATTAAGGTGTTTAAAATGACTAAATCAAACTTCAACTAATCCAAAGTTGGTTTCTTTTGGAGTTCGTTGGCATTCTCTGGTGTTGTTTTTCCCCTTCCTCGGTTCGCTCCGTGCTCCCCTTGGCCCCGCTCTTTCTCCTCCTTTCATTTGGATCTGAGGGTCCAGACCTCCTTTTGTTTGGATCCAAGGGTTCAGACCTCCCTTGTGTTTGAACCTCTCCCTCCGTCCAGACCTCCCTTGCGTTTGGTCCTCACCCTCTTGGTCTTTTTGCAAAGACCACCCTCTTGGGTCGTGACCTCCCCTTGGAGTCGCGACCTCCTCTTTTGTCCTTTAGCCGTGACCTCCCCTTGGAGTCGCGACCTCCTCCTTTGTCCTTTAGCCATGACCTCCCCTTGGAGTCGTGACCTCCTCTTTTGTCCTTTAGCTGCGACCTCCCCTTGGAGTCACGACCTCCTCTTTTGTCCTTTAGTCGCGACCTCCCCTTGGAGTCACGATCTCCCCTTAGTCACGTGCACCCCTTGGTCACGTGATGCCCTTTGGTCACGACCTTCTCCTTTGGTTTGACCACCCTCCCGAGTGTTGACTGGCCCCACTTGTCAATCCTGCTCACCTTCTTCTTCCTCTCGTCACGTCGCTGCTGACGCAATTGTCCTCGCGCATTTAATACTGTTGCGTCGCATTAAATGTGTCGCTTTTGCAGTACCTGCCCCCATCATCTCCTTCACCTGCTCGACATGCTTTGTCCTGTCACACGTGTCCTTAATCGTGTGCACCTCTGAGTCCTCCAGTGACTCCCACTTGGCTATATAAGCCTGAGCAGCCCTCTATCATCACCTTTTGCCAATTCCCTTGCTCTCGCCAGTTCTTCCGTGCTTCGAGCTTTGTCGCCTAGGAGTCTGCTGAAGCTTGCTCCATCCTCAACCACCTCGTCGTCAAGAAGTTCGCCGGAGCGCCGCGCCTCTTTGCTGCCGCCATCGTCCTCCTCCAGCCTTCTCCTCTCTCTCTCTCTCTCTCTCTCTCTGTCCTGGTGAGTCTCTCCATGCCCTGTTCTTTCCCTTGTTTCTATGACTATGTTGCATAGTCGTATTCCTTCTTACGACTATGCTGCATAGTCGTACCCTGTTGTATTCCTTGTACGACCACTTTAAGTAGTTGTATTGTCCTCAGGACCTCCTCCTCAGGACCTCCTCAGGACCTCTTGTATCTTTTTGTCGTTTCCTCAGGACCTCCTGTATCCTTTTTGTCGTTTCCTCAGGACCTCCTCCCGAGAGCTCGTTCTTTTTTGGTTCTTTGCTGTTTGTTCGGGTTGGTTTGTTTTGGAGTTCTTTTGGGTTTTATTTGGTCTTTTTTTGATTTGTTTCGTTTTCTCGTGTAGATTTCGACGACTCAGGAGAGCCCGAGTACTTTGAAGAAGAAGACCCTCAAGCTTTCGAGCAAGGCAAGTTACACCCTTGATCATATTAAACCCAGTATCTCAAATTATTTAATTTCTATTTCAAATTATTATTGCATGCTTATTTGAATTTAAGTAATTTAAATCCCTTTTTTAACTTCATAGTTATTCCTAATTCCTTTGTACATCCAAACTTGGTTATCGATTCGACCTCCTCTTTGTCACCATAGTAAAGAGCTAGTTGGTACATTAGTATGAACTAGCATGTTGCAAAACTCTATGCTTAGCCCAGCTTAGACCAAAAATGTTGATTTGGGAAATTTTACTGCCAAAAAACCAATGTTGTCAAAATGTTTTATCCATGACATTGAGTTGTCGTGGAAGCTTTGTAAATATTTTCAAAAGGCAAAGACAAAGGAAAATCGGTTTAGACTTGGGCGAATTGGTTGTTTGAATGGGTGCATGTTCATGCACAGGATCGATCCATTTCTATGGTTGATGCCTAGGGTTCTGTGGAAGTCGCCCAGGTCAGTTAAGGACTGGTCTTCGAGTGTATTTTGCTATGCCTCACCGTGGTCTGCTGTCTTTTGCTTCCGCTGTAATCTTTCTTGTTGGCCGCATGGCCCCTTTTGTAATTAACTCTGTTGTTATCTTAATAAAATTTGCGTTGATGGATGTTACCACTTTTGTTCACTGTGTGAGCTACCTGTTGGTCCTTGGGACTAGCTCGGTTGTGCACAGAGGGTTCGGGACCTCCCGGGTCCGACCGTGTGGTCGTGCCTTTGGGAGATCCCGGGTCCGATCGCGACTTTGGGACCTCCCTGAGGTCCGGGCTGTCACAGGACCTCCCTTCGGGGTGCTCCTAGGACTGGTTGTGACCTCCTTGAGGTCTAGGTCGTGACACAATGGCACAGAATTCAAGAACTCACTCTTTGCCACTTTCTGCACTGAGAGAGTGTTAGAGCACCAGTTTCCCTCACCTAGAGTTTCCCAACAGAATGGAGTTGTAGAAAGGAATAATAGAACCCTTGTAGAGATGGTTAGAACTATTCTAGATGAGCATAGCACACCTAGGAGTTTTGGGCTGAGGCGATCTCTACTGCTTGCTATGTGTCCAATAGGGTCTTCTTGAGATCAATCATAGGCAAGACTTCCTTTGAGCTTAGATTTGGTCATAGGTCTAGAGTCTCTAATTTTAAGATATTTGATGCAAGTGCTTCATTTTTAAACATGGCAACTTGGACAAATTTGAATCTAGATGTTATGATGGTATTTTCCTTATATATCCTGCTCATTCTCGTGGCTATCGTGTATTTAATTTGGATACTAACAAAATTGTTGAGACTTGTGAAGTCACTCTTGATGAGGCTAGTCCTGGTACTAGACCCGACGATGTAGGTACACAGGTTCACGGTGATCGAGAGAGTATCTTTGTCGACGACGACTCTAACATAGAGGACGAGGATCCAATCCATACTCTAGTCACTCCTGAGTTGGTTGGAGAGTCTGCTTCTACTTCTCTAGCTTCTATAGAGCAGCCTCCTCCCACATTCACCGGTGCTTCGAGTGGCTCTGCTCTGAACTCCACAGCCTAGGAGCACTACTACAAGAACACCCATACACCAACTGATAGCTAGCAACGGAGCTAACAACCATTGCAAATGGGCTCATGGGCTGTGTTACAGAATGAGTTAGGAATGCTTAATAGATATGTCACATCTCCCACGTCTGAGTCAAAAGGAAAAGGCACTCAACCCACCGTCCCACCCCCACCCCCTTAACTTCCTCCCTAATATTCCATTTAACCTAGCCCTAAAGAGGCCATTGCTCTACCGGCGTCGGCCCTTGTCTTCCAATTCTCCTATGGTGTCTCCCCACAATCCACATCACGGTTTGATGGAAGGATATGGCGTTGCAGCGACGACTGGATGGCAACAACGACGGCCCCGGCTGGTACCTCCATTTTTTTTATCTCCTAACTTTCCTCTGGATATCATTTTTGATCTCCCTTCCTCTCGGTCGGTTGGGGCTGATGGCGCCGACGTGTAACCGTCCACGCTCATGGCTACTGTGCCGCCGACCTTCGCCGCTATGTCTAGGGTGCCAACCTCTCACACGGTAGCAGCACGCCCGCGCCTGAGGCGGACTGGGGCCCGCGATGGCTGGGGAGCAGCGGGATGAGGTTCCGAGGGAGAGGAGGCAGATGGATTGGTCGAAGTACCTGGATGATCCAGGGGAGTGTGATGGTGGCGGGCTCAGAGCCGCCGTGCTGGCTCACGGTCTCCCTCAAATGCCCTCTCGGATCTGCGGAATCCTCCCTTGTGTGTGTATCTGGCAATGTAGGCTTTGAAGGAGCTCCTTCCTTTTTGTTTACATTTGGTTCTGCTTCTAATTTTGTTGTGGGTTTGTGAATCGATGCAGTTTCAGACACTGGAGTCAGGGGCAAGCTGTAGGACTTCCTGGAGCTTGATGCCTCGGTGCGTGAGAAATGGGGTATGCCGCATATTGGCGGCTGCTTTGCTGGAGCTCGAGATGGTGGTATGCTTGCAACGTGTTTGATGTAATGCCACAGTGTATATGGCAGTATTTGGGATGATTGATCTCGTGCAACCTGTGGAATTACATGCTCATTAGGGCCAATAGTAAATTGATTATGCTAGGGTTAGTGCTTAAATGGTGATTTGCATGCTGGGTGTGGTTAGTATTACTTTGCAAGCTTGGATATTGTGAATACAGGTAACGTATACACTCCACAATTCAAGGTTTAATGGAGGCTTCCTTGTTGAGCTAAAATTCTGTATACCTGTAGGGTCGTGGCAGCCTCTTTAGGTAATTGTTGTTGTTTAATTAAGTAGATCTGAGGAAACTTTGGGCTTAATTAGGCCATCGGTCTTTCATCGTTGTATGTAATCACTGTGATTAGCCATCCATCACCAATCTGATGTTGCGTGTCATTTATTTTGTTGACCCTCCTTTCCCTTCCCTGATTGGTGGATTTCCAGATCGTTCTTGAGCATTTCCTTCATAGTTTGGGCTTTTCTGGTATGTGCATTTGCACCTTTTCAGGTATCAATAACTCTGAACCTCTCCTACGGTGGTAGTTTGGGCTATTTGGCACTTTAGCTCCAAGGAATTGTTTTTCGTGCCTAATACACGTTCTCAAGCCTGAGTAGTGGCTTTTTTTTTAGCAGAACTAATTGGTGTAGGTATCTCCTAGATCGTAAACATAATTATCCACTTCTTTGTACCAATTACCAGACTTATATTGGTTCAATTCAACGCAGCTTGACAGTGCCCTGTTACCTCAGTGTGTATCCGAACTGTTGTCTTGTTGTCAACCAATTGAATAGATATTGCATTTCAAATAGATTCTTTCTTTAGATGTGGTTAAATTATAATAACTGTTAGAAATAATCAGGTTCCATCCATGGGTAAACATGCTCGCTGTTTCAGTGATATACAAGTTAGTTGTGTAGCATATTCAGAGTTTTCCCCTTTGATCTGTATTAGAATGCTTCTGAGTTAGTAACTTAGAGCTTATTTTCTTTCAAGGGTAACTTGGAGCTTATTATCTATATTGGATTGAATTAGCAACTGCGACATTGCAGCGGCAGCGACACAACACAGTAGTGGTAAGTTACCTCTCTCTCCCCCTGGCCCTCTCTCTAATTAGATGGATTCAGCTTTTAGAGGAAAGGCAAATTAGATGGATTCATCTAGATCTCACCTATTGTGCATTTAGTTTTGTACCTAACCATGTGTTCTTAAGATGGATTAAGCCATGGTAGTAATATCATATATCCAAGATGCAATAATCTGTGATCAAATATTTGTTGGTCTTTCTGCAGCTATTAATCTTTTATGCTTGAGGATTGAGCAGAAATGGAAAAGCTTGTGCCTCGTAACTGCCATTCAATTTGTTCTAATACCATTGTCAAAAAAAGAAAAATCTAGTGAGATTCTATTTTGATACTTACATGAATGCTATGTTATGTAAGAATAGATTCAGAATAGTATGGTCAGTGGTTGATTCAGACATAGTACAATTGCTCCTTTCTTAACTATAGTAATTTATTACTACCTTTGTTACCTACACGTGCAAGGCTTCTTCAGATTAATTGAAAAGCATAGAAGCCATATTACACCCTGGTTGTGCACTTTAAAATCATTTACTTTTTCCTACGGTCATTCTTGAAACTGAACCTTGTTCTAGTAACTTTCGGGAACATAGTTATTCTGATATAGTAGGAACAAACTAATCGGTTGGCATTTAACTTCTTTCACAATGATGTTCTTTTCCTTACACTCTTTCTGTTTGGTATATCATTGTTTGTTTACTCTCTTGTTTGATACTTACAAGAAAATGTTGATATTCCAGGTCGAAAGGATCAATTGATGATTTCAGACATTAGGATATTTGCTTGGGACATGACATGAGGAAGGATAATAAATGAAGCAAAATTGATAGAAATACATAGAATTTTACATTCTAAGGCTAAATGATGTATGTAGTGGTGTATTGACAAATTCAAGTTGTACTTATGAATGAAGCAAATAATGTATTCTGAGATTTTTCTCTAATAATATTTTCTGAATTATTTTCTATATGCAATGGAATAATTGTTTTATGGTATCCTTTTATTGTGAATTATTAAATTGGAACATTTTGAAGTACCAAAATATCCTGGGTTGAAAATAATGAATAATCTTGCAACGCTTATATATTTTGCAAATAAAACAATTTAATCATTTGCCTATAGAAGGTACCAACGTATAAAAGTATTGCTACAATCTTAATATATGTGTTGCAAGGTAGCAACGCTTCTCCCTGTATGCTACCAACGCTTAAATATGTGTTGTGACAGACCCTTGCAACAGCAGCAGTAGCAACACATAGACAATGTGTTGGCATAGACCGTTCCAATGCTTATGTGTGCTTTTAACAACGTATGTATGCATTGCTAAAGGGGTGTTCCTGTTGTAGTGGAGGTAGAGGTCACGTCTGCACCAAGATTTCCTCTTCATATTCAACGACGACACCCTCCAGAGCAGATGATTGGGATCTCCATAAGCGATTTACTCGCTCTAAGTTTATCTCTCAAGATTCTCATGCACATTCTGCTTTTGTTGCGTCTTTTGAACCCCGAGATGTCACCCATGCTTTAACTGATTCCTCTTGGGTCAATGCCATGCATGAAGAGCTTGAAAATTTGAACAAAATGGGTTCTCAAGAATAAGCAAAGTGAGGATGGGTTGGTAGTTCGCAACAAGGTTAGGCTTGTAGCTTAAGGTTATTTCTAGGTAGAGGGCTTAAACTTTAAAGAAACTTTTGCTCCTGTAGCTAGATTAGAAGCCATTCGCATATTGTTAGCATTCGCGATGTCTAAGGTTTTAAGCCTTTTCAAATGGATGTTAAAAGTGCTTTCCTTAATGGTTTCATAGAACAAGATTTCTATGTCAAGCAACCCTCTGGTTTTGAAAATCACATGTTCCAGACCATGTGTGTAAGCTCTCTAAATCCTTGTATGGATTGAAGCAAGCCCCTAGAGGTTGGTATGATAGGCTTAACAGTTTCTTGCTTAAGAATGATTTCAAAATGGGAATGGTAGATAAAACCTTGTTCACTCTCAGGCATGGCAGTGATTTCTTACTTGTTCAGATTTATGTGGATGACATCATATTCGTTGATTCTTCTCATGCTTTGGTGTCCAGATTTTCAGATTCTATAAGCAGGGAATTCGAAATGAGTATGATGGGCGAGCTGACTTTCTTTCTTGGTCTTCAAGTCAAGCAACTGAAAGAAGAAACCTTCATTCATCAAAGCAAGTACACAAAGGATCTTCTTCATCGCTTTGACATGAGAAGCAGCAAGCCTATGTCTACTCTTATTGCCACTTCCACCGTGCTGGATCCTGATGAGGATGGAGAGCCTGTGGGCCAGAAGGAGTAACGTAGCATGATCGGCTCCCTCCTCTACCTCACGGCGTCGAGGCTAGACATACAGTTTGTTGTGTGTCTATGCGCTCGATTTTAGGCTTCCCCTCGTGCCTCACATCGTTAAGCAGTACGTCGCATCTTCAAGTACCTTCAGGACATTCTTGACTTTGGACTTTGGTATTCTTCTGATTCTGCTATCTCCATTCGGGCTTTTTCTGATGCTGATTTTGCGAGGTGTAGAGTGAATAGGAAGAGCACTTTTAGCACTTGTCACTTCTTAGGCACTTCTCTTATCTCTTGGTCATCCAGGAAGTAGTCCTCTGTTACACAGTCCACTGCCGAGGCAGAGTATGTAGCTGCTCCCAGGTTCTCTGGATCTTGTCTACTCTGTGGGACTATGGACTGTTCTTAGATAGTGTTCATCTTTTCTATGACAACACTAGTGCCATAAACATTGCTAAAAACCCGATGCAAGACTCTAGACCAAGCATATTGACATTAGATATCATTTCCTTAGAGACCATGTAGAGAAGGGTGATATTGTGTTTCACTTTGTAGAGTCCAAGCAGCAGGTTACAGATATTTTCACTAAGGCTCTTGATTCTTCTCGTTTTGCTTCTTTGCGGGGAGAGTTGGGGGTTATTAGTCCTCTTGACCTGTTTTGAAGGGGAATTTGATCTTTTACATCCATAGTACCATATTGAATTTTAAAATCAGCAATTTGCATTATAATATAAGTACTTCGAGCTTTGACTATTATCCTTGTGTGATAGGATATCTTGCTTTACATCTTGCCATGTCTTGTGCTAGTTTGCTAGATTTATCATGTCCTTTTATGTGTAGCTTAGTTTTTGCCATGCTAGCTCTATTAAATGTAAGAAACTTGAATTAAATTATGACTTGTTGGATCTTGTGACTAGTTTTGCTCTAGTGATCCTCTTCTGATTCATGTCATGTCAAATAGGCTAAGTTGAATCTTGAACCTAAATTGAATTTTAGATTGAGCTATGCTAGTTCCTTATTGAAGCATGAGTTAGTACTAACTTTTGTTCTTGAACTAAGTCAAGAAAATGGAAAATGATCTCTTCTGTGCGAAAAAACGGATCTCACAAATTCTTTCTCATGAGACGGCTTGCCATTGCACTAGACAAGAACTCGGGGGAGTTTTAGATGACCTAGACCACTCTCTTAAGCTTATTGTTTGGGTTGGTCGTAACACGGCTTGAGATCTAGCATATGGCTAATAAAACAAAAATTATGGAAATTGGTTGAAGCTTAGGAGGCAGTTGTGGATAGCTCCTAATCCAGGACTTGCTTTGCTAAGATAAAACAAAAAATAAATTTCAACAAGCATCAAATGTGCTAAATATGCTTAACTCCAAGTGCTTGAACAAAATGATTCAACATTGGACTTGTAGCACTCTAAATTGATGCAATTGTACCTTCTTGGTTCCATTTAGTTTATTGACATGGCTTGGCTCATTTTTTTTATACATTTGGTTAAACTATGATTTTGAGCACCTTGACATGCTAAACATCTATTTAATTTCAGATTATTGCTCATTTAGCTTTAGTTTTGCTATATATGATTTGCCATGATTTCAAATAGCTACTTCACATAATATGGCTTGGTATAATACTTGTAGAGTTACTTTGGATAATTTTCACGACTCCTTATGCTAAAAATGAATAAATTGCAGCCACTCCATTTCTTTCATACTCTATCTTCTTCCATGCATCTTGATGACTCCATTGTCAAGGGGGAGAAAGATTGGTAAAAATACTTATTTGGAGCTTTTGTGTAAAGTCTTACTAAAATTGGATTTTTAATGTTTTTCTATCATTATCTTGATCTTTTGATTTCTTCTCACCATGACCAAGGTCAAATAGAACAATTGTTCTTTCATACAGACCTAGAGTGAGATTTCCCGACTCATTTGGTGAACTTGAAGCTTTTTGTGAAATTCTTGTCATTTTCAGTAGCTTCAATTCACCTCTGCCTCAATTGGTCACTTTCAGATCTTTGCATTCCTCTCTTGACCATTTGGAGCTCTATTTGCAATTTTTCCTCTCTATTGTCTAGAACCACCTCCAAATTGTATTTTTGAGAAATTACCAATGTATTTATCAAGGGGGAGATTGAAGGACCATACAAGATGGTCCTAGTTTATATTGTGATAAACCATTACAATTTGAGAAAGCTGAAAAATTGATTTGCATTTATCACGGCTTATAGGTTACATGAGACATGTTACTGCTAATATAAGTCAAGTTGTGAAGAACTTGTGTCCGGAAACAATTTTTTTGTCTTTGGATGTCCAGGGTCGCTTGGAGTCAACCACGGTTAACGGCAAGGATCAAGGCTAAGCTCATGGAGGAGCTAAGGCCTAGAACAATCAAGGATGCCGGGTGAGGTGGTGATCTCAAGCATGGCACGAGAAAGGCGAGAAATGTTGAAGGGAAGTTCGAATGGCGGGATTGCACCATGTGGCTTGGTCGGTCCAAGTGAGGCGTGGTCCAGTGGAACTGGAACGGGAGAGACTTGCCGATGCGTAGCAAGCCAGTGGTGCATCTACACGTGGCAAGCATGGCGATTGCTTGCAATGGATCGAGAAGACCGTGTCAAGGAATGGTATTTTGGTAGTTTGACCAAAATACCATAAACTACTTCGGAAGAAAACCGCGGCACTTGAGCGGCGTTTGGAAAGGCGGTTTAGGTCATGAAGAAGCTGGTATGATCAAGTTGGATCAGGGCTAAAGACTTAGCGGATTCAGGCTTATGCGATTTGAAAAGCGTGCATAAGAGTAGAGTGTAAGTTAAAACTCGTGTGTAGGGGGTTATCGGGTTTCCCTCATTGTGCTAAGTGGATAGTATCCACTAAGGGTTGGATGTGGCTGGTTAGCCCATCTATTTAAGGGGTTGGGATGAAGACTTGTGATCATCTATCCAACCATCCTCTCTTGAGACCATGGGTTCATGAATTTAGGGTTAGGGTTTGAGAGAAGTGGAGTGCTTGTGGTGTGCTCTTTGTCCTCCAAGTTGGAGTGGCCGTAAACATTTCTTCCTCAAGTAGCAATTTTTAGAGTCATTTAGAGCTTTGGTTTGAGAGTTAGCTTATTTTTATGTTTTGACTCAGTTTTTGTGCAACAAAGCTTCTCGACCCAAAAGATCTAAATTCTCTCAAGTCCTTTCAGTTTTTTCTGTTAGGATAGGTTCCTAAGGTCATCATCTAGCCTTAGGTTAAGTTTCAAGTCATTTGGACTTGTGGATCAAAAGTTTCGTCGTTTTTCGGATCTGAAATAGTGCTGAAATTGAACTGTTCAATTCTGTTCGCACTGTTCATTTCCTGACAACACTGTAACATCGCGCTTCCCTTAGGATTTTTAGCTTCATGAATTTCATAGCTTCTCGTAGCTATTGGAATGAAGAATTGACAAATACTAAGAGGAAAAGTTGAAAACACCCTTCTCTCCTTTTCTGTTGCCATACTGGTCCAACAGAGGCCCATGGGTCCATGCCTCAGGTGACTTTATACTGGCCCGGCCTACTTCTTCATTGCACTAAAATTGGTAGCTCCATGCGATCAACCATGGCATAAAAACAGTTACAAACTTACAGCAGGCGCGTACGTCGCGGCTAGTCTTCTTACCTCAAATTGGATCGAAGTCAGGATCAACTACCCAAAAGGTTTGGAAAAGCCAGGTGGCGGCATCTTAATCTGATTGTAAAAACATGAGAGATACAGCATAGTATCCCGCATCAATGAAACCTTTTTTTTTTAATCCTGTTCCAATTTCCAGTGGAATCATACGTTTGGAGTAGTATATTCTTTCGTGAGATCCGGCAGAATTCGAGCACTCCTGATGGCTACTTAAATAAAGGTCATGGCCTCCCTGCATGCATTGGGGGACAAACATTTTCACTCGCTAGAGTTTAGAGAGTAACTGAGCATGGCTGGAACGACGGTGGTCGTCATCGACTTCGACGAGACCATCGACTGCATGGTGGCGGATGGCCTTGGAGCAGCCGGCCACTTCGCCGAGCTCCTCGAGTCGATGACGTGTATATCGCCACCACCTCTGCTAAATGACGGCGGCGTTTCATTGCATCTTCAGTATCTGACAGAAACGCCCTAACCTGGGGATTGCCTGATTAGTGAACGCATTCGCAGATCAGAATGGTGGAGCAGCTGCACCTGGAAGGCAGGTCGGTTGACGAGATCGCCGGCGTCCTGAGGAGAGCTCCCATGTCGCCGATCGCCGCCGCGGCGATCAAATCTGCGCATTCTCTCCGGCGCCGCCCAGCACAGCTTTCAGATTTAAGGTGCAGGTTTTCAGTTTTCTCAACTGTTAATATGCATGGGACACCTTCCATCTTTCAGGTGCGAGCTGCGCATAGTGAGTGATGCCAACACGTTCTGCATCGAGAGGATCCTGAAACAGCACTGTATCATTGGCTGCTTCTCAGAGAGTCACGAATCCAAGCCACGTTGATGGCGAGGGGAAGCTGAAAATCTCAGCTTACCATGATGGTAGTGAAGCCTCTTCGCATGGCTGCTGCCTCTGCCCTCCAAACTTGCGCAAGGTCTGGCTTTGCGGGACAGATGTTGCATATATATCTAAGTCCATCAGCCTCTGCATGTCACATATCATACTCTCTGACGCTAGCTTACGACCATGTTCTCACATGTGATCATTGTTAGCGTGCTGTCGTTGAGAAAATGCGACAAACGGGGATGAACAAGCGGTCCGTCTACGTCGGCGACGGCAAGGGAGACTACTGCCCATCTCTGAAGCTCACCGACGGTGACTTTCTCATGCCCCGCAAGAACTTTGCGCTGTGGAAGCTCGTCTCCGGCGACCCTGAGGCCGTGAAGTCCGAGATCCACGGGTGGGCCGACGCGCCGGAGCTTGAGGCAGTCCTTCTTCGCCTTGTCGGCAGATCAGTATCCGCAGGCAGCTCCGTGCACTCGCCCTCGCCATTATCCTCCCTCTGAAACACGTCAGCGTCTATGGCCGTCCCGGGCGATCTTCGCATCTTCGTCAGTGACCATTTGTAGATAGTTTTGTTAGTGCTCCAGCTGAGCGCCCTGTATGTCATTTGCAAGAGAAGTTTCGCTTGCACAAATGAAAGTGACGAGGAACCAAAAAATAGGTGGAAGAATCTGAAGCCTCATGGGTCAATCCACCACTCACCCAGACACCAACCACCAATCAGTCAATGCATAACACATAAAGCAATGTGCTCATCAGAAGCTCAGGAATACACGCAGAGCACAACCAGTCAGGCAAAGTTTCTGAGACTTAATAACAGGATTCTGCTTTATCATTTTTTTTCTTTCTTTTTCTGTGTGAAATTATGTGGTGAGATATACATGTGTGTTGACTACAAACATATGAACAAACAGCCATCCTCCCCTACAATCTCCCCCAGACCCCAGTTTCCCCTTGCCTATCCCAGCGACGTAGATTACAGTAATCCACAACAAAATTTGCCATTAGCGATCTAAGCATGCCAGGTACCGAAAGGTATCAAAACTTGTGTGGCAATGACCCAAGTTCCAACTAGCCCAAGCAGTCTTCACTTTCATGAGCTGTATTATCAGGCCATTCAAGATTTGCCCACGTTAAACATTAAGCGAGAGCCGAGTCTTGATGGGCTTCAGCTTCACTCCCATGCTCTCAGGTGATAGGAGTTCAGGTGATATACAAAATGGGTTTAGTGTACTGCAAGGGCTGGTATCGAGCTGGGAAGGTCTGTAGAGTCCATATCCCATTAAGAAGTATTCCATCGGAATCAGCATTGCGTGTGGTTGCTCCTCGGTGACAAGTGACCCGCATGCCTGAACCTGCGATTTGCCCACAAAACACTCTCTCAGCACCTGCCTTACTCTGGGTCTGGATCAACTTATAATATCAATTGTTAATTGTGCAATACCTCAACCAGAGCACAGTATCTCCGGTCTAATTTTGTGGTCATGTGGACAGCATCGGCATGGAACTGTGAGTTCTCTCCCACAAAAATCAGCGTCCGGCACTGAAGCTTCTTCAATGCTTCCGTTAAGTCATGTCTCCTGATGGATCGAGTGGTTGAATTGAGTGAATTAAGATAACATTCTTTGCATGTTCAGGTAATGCATAGCAAAGATATTGTCCACTTACCCGTTCATTGCTTTAAGGAATCTCCACACATTAGCTCCTTGCCTCTCATCAAGTAACTGCATAAAAAAGAAACCATAGCTTCAATCTTATTATGCATAAACAGTAGATATAATTGTCCCTCTCATCGAAATAACACTAGAAAGCTGGAAAGGAGATGGCTTACACTTCTACAGGCTTGCACAATTTCTGATTCAGGATCTTGTGCATTCCCACGAACTTCCTGCACGTAGCACAGAAAGATGTTGAGTGAAACTTACAGAGGTACAAGGGATTGAACAAAAGAAGTTAATGGAGGACGAAATATACCGTGCTAAAATACCGCTGAAGCAAGCATTCCTTCACTAGCCCACGTGTCCCATAATAATAAAGCAGGTTCAACAATACCTGACACGTGAGATTCTGAGGTTAATACAGAACACACCTCCAATACCACACAACGGAACAAGAAAGTGATAAAATCATCACTGAAGTTTAAGTGTAGATTAGTACCTTATTATACAACCACTCGCTCCAAGATGGGGCTTTGCATAGGGGTGAAACCAACATTAGGCCGAGAACCCTCTCCCGGTACTTGGTCTGTGAAATGTATTAAAGCATTCTTAGCCCGACCTCGAAAGGCAAACTTTGAAAGACCTAATCATGGGGACACTTACAGCAAAGAGGGTGAGAATGTAGGCACCAGCAGTGACACCCAAGCACATCACAGACCCTAAACTGTACGAGCAGAACCATAGTCACAACATCAGAGGCATCCTTTAAGCACCAGTAGAATAAGACGCAATTCAGCTGGTGTCAAGATACACACCTGAAGAAATCAAGAACATCGGCAACCTGATCGGCGAGCTCTTCAACAGATGGCCCGGGAACATCAGATGAAATTGGAGCCGCTCCCAACTGTAGGGCTCTTAACAGATGCCGTGAAAATTTACCATGTAAGAACCGGAGCTAACAGGAGCATCGCATGTGATCATGTAAAGTGCGGTGAGAAAGCGCCATCATGACTGACCTCATGCCCTTGAGGGGTGATGTGGTACACACAGAAATTGTGAAGCAACAGCGACGCGGCCTCTGGGCAGAAAAACAATCCTTGGAAGCAAGACATGTCTACCAAATAGCAATATAGCAACGCGTTACTACTACCCTGTTATGGAAAAATTTGTAATTTTTTTACCAACAAGCTAAAAGATCATGATGTCACTCACAATTTAGAGCTACATCCGGGTATGTTATGAGCGCGGGCTTGTCTTCGTCTCCGTATACAGAAACAGATACAGAACCATATCTGGTTCTCACTCGATGCTCCTGATAAAGCACATGGCACAAGAACGTATTTAGCATATTCAGAACACCATTTGAGCATTTGTAGAATCAAGCTATTCTAATTTAGAACATTAGATTCCATTCCCCAACTGACCAAAAGATATTTCTCCCTTCGTGAAACCACCACAATTCATTGCTTAAGAAACAGAAATCACATGAACACGTTTAATGACATTGCTTCGTTTTGCTACGAATAGTAACGTAGGGGTTTGCATACTTGCATCAAGAATAAAATAAATAAATGTGTGAGTGTTTTCTTCTTATTCCTACTCTTGAACGACATTACAATTTACAACCATAACATAACTACGAACTGTAAGAACTAACACAAAAAAAGGAAGCAACTAATGTTTTTATCATCCGAAATTTGCAAGCATTGCAGCTAATTAAGAACAGGAATAATAATATTAATAAAGCAACAGAAATTTGCAAGAACAAGCTCCCCTACCCAACAACCCTCAAAAACCAAACAAAAAAAAGCAAACAGAAACCCCACGAAGCTTCCTAGCACAAATCAAAGCTCCCCCCAAGAATGCACCCAAATGGGGGCAGGCATCAACCAAGAAACGGAATCCGAGCACGGACCTCGCCGCCGAAGGAGATCCGCTCCACGTCGACCGACACCGACCCGCTCGAATCCCCCATGGCGGCTTCCGGAGCCTTCTAGAAGTTTCCCCTCCGCCACCAACCTCCCCCTCGGCGTCCTTGCCTCCACCTTCCGTCCTTCCGGGTCTCTGCCTCCTCCTCTTCCTGCCTCCCCCTCTCTAAATTCTTCGCGTATATATATGCGCGAACGTCGCTGCCCAGAAGAAACTCCCACCGACGGCGGTGAGCTTACCGAAGGGTGACCAGATAGAAGGAAACTGTAGAGTAGTTTTAGACCCACTCGTTGTTTGCTCGTTTTGTCGGGCCCAGCTGTCACTGGCTGTTCTTGGGTACGCGTTTTTCTAGCCTGTGGGCCTAGCATTTTGGTTTTGTTCGTGACAGCGTGGACCAAGGGTCGCTTGCTATGCGCACGCTGTTTCGTCCTCCTGAAAGGCATTGCAAATTTGCAACTCATGGCATAGCTCAATAAGGTGCCCTCTCTTTTTTTTCTTTTTTTTTTCTTTTGCGAGGAAGCTCAATAAAATCTTTCTGCTGATAGTTTGCCACATTGGTTCTTTTAGGTTTGGTAAAATTTCCTCGTAAAAATGCTAAACAACACAATCTAGTTCATAAAAGGATTTGGAGAACAGTTAGACCACCAAACTTAATTGAAATAACTTTGAAAAGTAAGGCATAATTTTCAAAATAAAAGTATTGGAAGACTTCCGCCATTTCATTTCGATATCTGGATTTTAAAACTTCAATTCCTATGCACCCCTGTTGTCCTTTTGCAGTTCTTTATCCTAGGCAAAATTCAATCTGGCAAAGCGTTGCCTAGTTTTATTGTTGTTTCAAAGGATATGGCCCATATGTCATCGAGTTAGGCAAATGAAAAGTTTTGGACTATGTAGTTTGCCTAGTGGAATTTGATGTGCCTTGCCGGCCGCCAGCTCAGAGGCGCCCAAGCCGTTAGGCTAAGCTAGACATGGCCCCACATTTCAGTCCAGGAAAAGATTGACGTGGAACATTTGAGAGTGGGTCCCGACGCGCCATGGGCTTCTCCTGATTGGCCGCGCCACGTGGGTCCATGTGTCATTGGGGGGAGTAATGCACTCCCATCACGCCTCGTGACTCGTGACATAATTAATACTAGTCTCAAACTTTATTTGATGGAGTATTTTAGATATAAAAATGATTATTTAAACGCGGGCTTCACTTTTTTTTAGGTTTTCTTTTGTTATTTCTCGCTGAGAGCTATAATGGAAAATGTGAAGTGTAAATGATTTTTAAGAAAAATATTGGAACAACGATGATTATTTTCTATGTGACTTGGACGTTGACCTGAGTTGGTTTTTTTAGCTGGCAGTGTATATTAGGGGATCATTTTGGAAATAAATAAATAAATACGTACTGGACTCATTGTCAAGTTATATTTACAGGGGTGGTCGGTTTGGTTGACTTCCCAGCTGAACAACGTTGGTCTTACTCTTCTTCTTTTTTTTTTGTCAATTCTTCTCTTTCACACACACAGCTAAGCGATGTTAGATTCTTAGCTTCTTTTGCTCGGTTGTCTTTGCCAACCTTTTGGAATGTAAAGGATAGCTCAAGCTGAACTAGAACAATTTTTATATTTCGCCATGCTTTTTCATTGGCACGAAAGATCACATTGGGTTTCTAAGTTTGTAATGGATGTCATCTGTTGAGTCCTTCATCCGTTGATTGCGTATAATTGCTTAGTGTCATAGCTAAAAAGCTAGATAGATGGGTACGGAGACCCTCCGTACAGCGGAGATCCTCCGTACCCTTTGTCTTGGGTGGAGGACCGGATGGAGAGAAGCCAAAGACAAGTATGTTTGTATGTATTGCTCATATGTGTTGAATGAGGAGAGCCCCCCTTTTACATGCCCATGGGGCTTTACTTATAGGGGGCAAAAAGGGACATTTACCTTCATGCCCCCATAGGCGAGAGAGAGAAAGAGCATTTTAGGTATATTCGTCCTAAAATCCACTATACAGACTAGATTTACATATGAACAACATCCCTGAAGGCACACCGGTATTCTCGACGATCCAAGGGTGCGGGGCACCCCTTGGTGTCCTGCTACGACAACTCCCTCGTCTGCGTGGTCCGAGGTCGCGAGGACAGATCTCGTGATCCCGAGGGGCGAGCGGACGTAATCGTATTGCCCCTCGGCCCTTGGGAGTCGGGATGCCCCCGGAGAAGTTGGCGCGGAACCGCCCTACCGAGGCATGGGCCTCGAGGCGGGCGGCGCGTCGGGGCCGTCTCGCCGAGGCCATAGCCTCGAGGCGTCTGAAAGGCACGACGCCGGGAGCGGGGGCGGCGATGGCGAAGGGCTTGCAGGCGGCGAGTGGCGCGTCACCAGAGTGGCCGCTACCTTCAGATGGACTACTTCTTTGGTGTGACCGTCAGGATGCTTCATTTGGGACTCGACACTGCCCCTTTGGTCGCTCCTAGTCAAGTGTCCCGTGACTTGGAGTGGTCTTGAAGGACTTTTGCGACTTGCCGAGATTTATCTTTGGGCTCTTTTGGGGTTCCAAGGTTTGGCGAGGGGAGGCGGTTTATCGCCGTGTGGGTAAAGTCGACGCAGTGCCGCCACGCCGAGGTGTGACCTCGAGGCGGCGGTGGCAATGAGAGAGCTGTGTGGGGCGGTCAACGCGAGCCGCCACACCGAGGCATGGCCTTCGAGGCGGCAGCGTGTGTGGACCACCCGCCGAGGCTCTGACCTCGAGGCGGGCGATGAGCGATGGTAGAGCTGTGCGGGCGGTCGACGCGGAGCCGCCACGCCGAGGCATGGCCTTCGAGGCGGGCCGCGCGTTGGGGCCGCCCCGCCGAGGCTACAGCCTCGAGGCGGGCGGTGAGTTGTGGCTGTCGTTGCTACCTTCGTGTTTGATTACTTCTTCGGTGTGACTCTTTGCGATGATCCTACTAGTGGCCTGGTACCATCCCGCCCTTCGGCCGCTCTCAGTGGTTTGTGCCTATGACTAAAGTGGCGTGAAGGGTTGATGCTCATCTGCTTAAGGAAGCGATTGCTTATTATGATGACATTTGGGTGCGCTTGCGAGGGGGAGGCGAAGCCGAGAACGCCGTCCCTCAACTTTCTTTTTGATTGGGCTCGCTACCCTCAACTTTCTTTTTGACTGGGCTCGCTTGCGGAGTCCAAGGCTAGCGAGGGGGAGGCGAAGCCGAGAACGCCGTCCCCCAACTTTCTTTTTTGATTGGGCTCGCTTGAGAGCCTGGCTAGCGAGGAGAGGCGGCCGAGAACGCCGTCCCCCAACTTTCTTTTTTGATTGGGCTTGCTAGCGGAGCCCAAGGCTAGCGAGGAGAGGCGAAGCCGAGAACGCTGTCCCCCAACTTTCTTTTTTGATTGGGCTTGCTAGCGGAGCCCAAGGCTAGCGAGGGGAGGCGGCCGAGAACGCCGTTCCCAACTTTCTTTTGATTGGGCCCGCTTGAGCCCAAGGCTAGCGAGGGAGGCGGCCGAGAACGCCGCCCCCAACTTTTTTTGATTGGGCTCGCTATGAGCCCAAGGCTAGCGAGGGAGGCGGCCGAGAACGCCGCCCCCCAACTTTTTTGATTGGGCTCGCTTGAGCCCAAGGCTAGCGAGGGGGAGGCGAAGCCGAGAACGCCGTCCCCCAACTTTCTTTTTGATTGGACTCGCTTATGAGCCCAAGGCTAGCGAGGGGGAGGCGAAGCCGAGAACGCCATCCCCCAACTTTCTTTTTTGATTGAGCTTGCTAGCGGAGCCCAAGGCTAGCGGGGGGGAGGCGAAGCCGAGAACGCCATTCCCCAACTTTCTTTTTTGATTGGGCTCGCTTGCGGAGCCCAAAGCTAGCGTGGGGAGGCCAAGCCAAGAACGCCGTCCCCCAACTTTCTTTTTTGATTGGGCTCGCTTGCGGAGCCCAAGGCTAGCGAGGGGGAGGCCAAGCTGAGAACGTCATTCCCCAACTTTCTTTTTTGATTGGGCTTGCTAGCAGAGCCCAAGGCTAGCGAGGGGAGGCCAAGCCGAGAACGTCGTCCCCCAACTTTCTTTTTTGATTGGGCTCGCTTGCGGAGCCCAAGGCTAGCGAGGGGGAGGCGAAGCCGAGAACGCCGTCCCCCAACTTTCTTTTTTGATTGGGCTTGCTAGCGGAGCCCAAGGCTAGCGAGGGGAGGCGAAGCCGAGAACGCCGTCCCCCAACTTTCTTTTTTGATTGGGCTTGCTAGCAGAGCCCAAGGCTAGCGAGGGGAGGCGAAGCCGAGAACGCCGTCCCCCAACTTTCTTTTGGTAGGGCTCCGAGGACCCCTGATGCTTTGTTGTGCTGGCGAGGATGACGCTGTCCCCCCTGGTATGTTTTGGTCTTGGGACCGGGCTGTGCCAGGTTTAGCTTTGCGCGTCGCCTTCGCCGAGGCAATCACGTCTGTGGGTGGTATTGGCTTGTACCGAGGCCAAAGGCCATGCACGGTGGCTTTGTTTTTTGTTGTGGCATCTTGTTGCTTTTTCATTGAAGGGGTTTTGTGCGAACGAACGCGAATGTGCGATGTCTCCCCGCCGAGGCAAGGCGCTCAAGGCGGGGGACTCCCTAGTCGCCGAGGCGGGGCCTCCGGAACGACTAGGTTTTGCGCGAATGAGCGCGAATGTGTGAGGTCTCTCCGTCGAGGCAAGGGACTCGAGGCGGGAGACTCCCTAGTCGCCGAGGCGGGGCCTCCGGAACGACTAGATTTTGCACGAATCAGCGCGAATGTGTAAGATCTCCCTGCCGAGGCAAGGCACTCGAGGCGGGAGACTCCCTAGTCGCCGAGGCGGTGCCTCCGGAACGACTAGGTTTTGCACGAATCAGCGCGAATGTGTAAGATCTCCCTGCCGAGGCAAGGCACTCGAGGCGGGAGACTCCCTAGTCGCCGAGGCGGTGCCTCCAGAACGACTAGGTTTTGCACGAATGAGCGTGAATGTGTGAGGTCTCCCCGCCGAGGCAAGGCACTCGAGGCGAGAGACTCCCTAGTCGCCGAGGCGGGGCCTCCGGAACGACTAGGTTTTGCACGAATGAGCGCGAATGTGTGAGGTCTCCCCGCCGAGGCAAGGCACTCGAGGCGAGAGACTCCCTAGCTGCCGAGGCGGGGCCTCCGGAACGACTAGGTTTTGCGCGAATGAGCGCGAATGTGTGAGGTCTCTCCGCCGAGGCAAGACACTCGAGGCGGGAGACTCTCTAGTCGCCGAGGCGGTGCCTCCGGAACGACTAGGTTTTGCATGAATGAGCGCGAATGTGTCAGGTCTCTCTGCCGAGGCAAGGCACTCGAGGCGGGAGACTCCCTAGTCGCCGAGGCGGTGCCTCTGGAACGACTAGGTTTTGCGTGAATGAGCGCGAATGTGTGAGGTCTCCCCGCCGAGGCAAGGCACTCGAGGCGGGAGACTCCCTAGTCGCCGAGGCGGGGCCTCCGGAACGACTAGGTTTTGCGCGAATGTGTGAGGTCTCTCCGCCGAGGCAAGGCACTCGAGGCGGGAGACTCCTTAGTCGCCGAGGCGGTGCCTCTGGAACGACTAGGTTTTGCGTGAATGAGCGCGAATGTGTGAGGTCTCCCCACCGAGGCAAGGCACTCGAGGCGGGAGACTCCCTAGTCACCGAGGCGGTGCCTCCGGAACGACTAGGTTTTGCGCGAATGAGCGCGAATGTGTGATGTCTCTCCGCCGAGGCAAGGCTCGAGGCGGGAGACTCCCTAGTCGCCGAGGCGGTGCCTCCGGAACGACTAGGTTTTGCACGAATGAGCGCGAATGTGTGCGGTCTCCCCGCCGAGGCAAGGCACTCGAGGCGGGAGACTCCCTAGTCGCTGAGGCGGTGCCTCCGGAACGACTAGGTTTTGTACGAATGTGCGCGAATGTGTGCGGTCTCCCCACCGAGGCAAGGCACTCGAGGCGGGAGACTCCCTAGTCGCCGAGGCGGTGCCTCCGGAACGACTAGGTTTTGCGCGAATGTGCACGAATGTGTGAGGTCTCTCCGCCGAGGCAAGGCACTCGAGGCGGGAGACTCCCTAGTCACCGAGGCGGGGCCTCCGGAACGGCTAGGTTTTGTACGAATGTGCGCGATTGGAGATGTCTCTCCGCCGGGGCGAGGCCCTGACGGCGGGAGACTCCCTAGTCACCAAGGCGTGGCCGCCGGAGCGACTAGGGCTATGCGCGGGCTCGGGGCCATGCGCGAGGTCTTGTTTATACACGCGTGCCTGCGGAGGGCATCGGTGTGTGCCGGGGCTCAGGGCCATGCGCGGCGTCTTTGTTTATACACTTCACACCTCGGGGGTGAGTTAGTGTGCACCGAGGCTCGGAGCCATGCGCGGCGTCTTGTTTATACACGCGTACCTGCGGAGGGCATCGGTGTGCGCTGGGCCTCGGGGCCATGCGCGACGTCTTTGTTTATACACTTCACACCCCGGGGGGTGAGTTAGTGTGCACCGGGGCTCGGAGCCATGCGCGGCGTCTTTGTTTATACACGCGTGCCTGCGAAGGGCATCAGTGTGCGCCGGGGCTCGGGGCCATGCGCGGTGTCTTTGTTTATACACTTCACACCCCGGGGGGTGAGTTAGTGTGCACCGGGGCTCGGAGCCATGCGCGGCGTCTTTGTTGCCACGGTGATGGGCTTACTGACGTTGCCATCCTTGTGGGCTTTCGCCGCTCACTCCGGAGAGCGAGCTTTTTTTTCGAAGGGCAAAAATCGGCGAAGGCCAAAATTGGCCGAAGGGCAAAAATCGGCCGACCGAGGCCTCAAACCTGCTGGAGGCCCCCCTTTTTCTATGCCGACGTAGAGCTGGTCCTTCTAGCCGAAGCAGGTATTTGACTGGAGGCCTCCGCGCTTGAGACGGTGAACTCGGGGTCAAGCTTGAGACGCCTCGAAGCCGAAGGGGCCTAAGGCTGGAGCTGGCGGTGGTGGAGGCGTGGTGCTCCGGGCGGTGGTGCGCGCGCAGGGCCTAGTTAGCGAGGCCGTGGTCCTTCGGGCGTGGTTCTCCGCGCGAGCTCCGGGCCTTGAGGTGGCGACGAAAGGGGTCGAGACGCATCCGGCGAGGCTGTGCTCCGGAGGATGTCGAGCGCGATCCGTGGGGCTCAGTGAGGGCCTCCCAAAGTCGCCTTGGCGACGCGGTGTCCCGGGGGTCTCCGGTTGAGGGCCTCCACAGGCTGCTTCGGTGACGAGGGGTCCCGGGGGTCTTCGCGCCGGCGGCGGAGGGTGTGGTGGAGGCCTTCGGGCGGACGAAGGGGTCGGCTCCGTGCCGACGGCAGAGTGGTTTCCCAGCGGGGGCCCTCGGTGGTGGCTCGGAGGTGGAGGCAGAGCCGGTGAAGGGTGGGGGCAACCCGAGGCGGTGGCGGTGGAGTGGATCCACTTCCTCGGCCGCTTTTCCTTGATGCGGGTGGGCTTGGTGGAGGCGAGGTGCTCCGAGCCTTGAGCAAAGGGGGTCTGAAGGTTGCTGCGAGCGAGGGCTGTGCTCCGGAGGATGTCGAGGCGCATCCGGCGGGGGGCTCCGGGTGAGGGCCTCCCCAGGCTTCTTCGGCGACGCGGTGTCCCGGGGGTCTCCGGTTGAGGGCCTCCATAGGTCGCCTTGCATGACGAGGTCCCGGGTCTTGGCACGACGGCGGAGGGTGTGGTGGAGGCCTTCGGGCGAACGAAGGGGGTCGGCTCCGTGCCGACGGCGGAGTGGTTTCCTAGCGGGGGCCCTCGGTGGTGGCTCGAAGGTGGAGGCAAAGCCGGTGAAGGGTGGGGTCAACCCGAGGCGGTGGCGGCGGAGTGGATCCACTTCCTCGGCTGCTCTTCCTTGATGCGGGTGGGCTTGGTGGAGGCGAGGTGCTCCGGGCCTTGAGCGAAGGGGGTCCGAAGGTTGCTGCGAGCGAGGGCTATAGAGGATGCTCCGGCGGCCGAAGGTGCTAGGTTGACCAGAGGCGCAGATGCCGGCGTCACCAAGGGGCGCCTCGGGCGTCGAAGGTCCGCGGCGGCCTTGGCGACGAAGGTCCGCGGGGGCTCCGTGATGAAGTGTCAGGAGGCACCGTGAGGAGGCCTCCCCTTCGCCAAGAAGCGTTGGAGATGGCTGCCCTTTCTGCGGTGATGGGGCTATGCGCAAGGAGGCCGAAAGTGCTATGAGCACGCCTTCTCTTTTTTCTCGTGCTCTTGGTTTTTCCCAAGTGATCTGCTTTGTTTCTTCTCCTAGTCACATGCGAAGGTGGGCTCTGGCAGCCCCTCCGGCAGCTCCGGGCCCGCGTTCAAGGCCGAGCAAGGAGGCACCTGATGCGGCGCTCGGAAGATTTGGTCGGTAGGCCGGCGGAGACGAAGGATTATCCAGGGGCTTCGGACTGGAGCGGGGTCTTCGTGGTGGCTTCGCAGGTGGTCACGAAGGCGGAGGCTCCTAGCGGCTGGGTGACAAAGAGGCGTATGGTGGCCTTTGGTCCTGAGCCGAAGGTGCAGGGTGGGCTGCTTGGTGGCGAAGGTGGGATGGAGGCCGGCAAAAAAAAAATTCTAGAAGGCTTTGGATGGCTTTGGCTCCTCTCATGTAGCTTGTGTCGGTCCAAGACGGACGGCGCCAACCGTCAGAGCTAAAAAACTAGACAGATGGGCACGGGACCTCCGACAATGGAGACCCTCCGTACCCTTTGTCTTGGGTGGAGGACCGGATGGAGAGAAGCCAAAGACAAGTGTGTTTATAGGTATTGCTCATATGTGTTGAATGAGGAGAGCCCCCCTATTACATGCCCATGGGGCTTTACTTATAGGGGCCAAGAAGAGACATTTACCTTCTTGCCCCCATAGGCGAGAGAGAGAGAAAGGGCATTTTGGGTATATTCGCCCTAAAATCCACTATACAAACTAGATTTACATATGAACAGCATCCCTGAAGGCACACCGGTATTCCCGACAATCCGAGGGTGCGGGGCACCCCTTGGTGTCCTGCTACGACACTTAGAATATGTATGATAGTGTGATGTCAGCTGTCTGTAAACCTTGACACATTGGACACGAGATGATATTGATGAGAGAGATGGAGCATAGAGAATTGAGCCGTCTTTTATGCAGTAGTCGATTGTAACACGAGAAATAAGACATATTGTATATAGAGGATCTGTCTATAAAGATATATAAAAAGACAACACATTATATGAACTGTATTTAACACTGTCCATAAATGATATGAAATGATACTATATACACTATGCCAGTATGGCATAGAGTACAAGTAGATCATATGGAAGCTAGATTGTGAACTCTAATCGGCGCCCATAAGCCAAAAAAAAAAAGTGGGACCCGCGTGCAACAACCCCATTTGAAGATGTCACCACCGCAAGCTCCCCTGCAGCTGCAATCACACACGATCGATCAGTCATAGGTCTGTTTGGAAACAAGAAATTAATTTGCTTTGGCCACGCTGGAGAAATTTCAGTAGGAATTCTGCAAATTCCCGTGTTCTAAACGGGTCTGAATCGCTGAAAGTTATCCTTGGGAAAGTTGAGCCGTTGCTAACTCAATTAGATGGTTACTAAGTTGCTCTCCAACACATGCTTAAAGTATGGTATACTCCTATACGCAAGTGATACAATACACCGGGAATATACCCATGGCTAATTGGAGATGATCTTGCTACGTGGTTTGACCTGCCAACAATAAAAACAAGGAAGGCAAGGAGAATGTGTAAAAAGTGCATTGGCCATTAAATAAAAAACGTGTCAATTCAACTAAAAACTCGCAAATTGACATAACAAACCATAGCCAGCTAGCATCTGCCCTAAAACACGCGCGGCATATCTAATCGTTCCCAAGTCCCCACCAAAATTCGTCGGTTTGGTCCTATTTACTGAATTGACCCTGTAACAACGATGCGTCTGTCTCAAAAGTACTACTAGTAATTTAATCTGCTCGGTCATCCCGTCTTGGGTTTGGGATTAAGAACATCTACAACAGTCTACGTTACTAGTTACGAAGGGATTGTCACATCAGTATTTAGGTGATGTAGGGAAAAAAATATGAGGTTATTTCTAGATAAAGAATCAGCAAATTATTAATACCAAGACACAAGAAACAACCAAATACTCGATTAGAGACTTACTTGTTACTTAAAAACGTGTTTTGTGGGTCCTACTGTCTCCAAGCAAAATATCCACCGGATCACTTGTGCAGCCCAACTTTATTATTAATATGATAAATGAGACAAAACATGTAGGCTACAAAGTTGTACTTCATTATTGATCATCAAGAATCATGCATACTTGTAGTAATTAAATTCTTAGACATGACCTCAAGAAACAATTTATTGGAAGACTTGTTTCTTTTTATTAGATTGAGTACTCTCTCTCCTCTTAGTAACAAGTTAAGAAACAAACTATTGTAAATGCTCTAAGAGCATCTACAACAGTCCACGTCAGCTGTTACTGAGGAGTTGTCACATCAGCATTTAGATGATGTGGAGGAGAGAAGGTGAGGTTGTTTCTAGATGAAAAAACTAGCAAATTGTTAATACTAAGACACAAGAAACAATCAAATACTCTATTGGAGACTTACTTGTTACCTAAAAACGCGTTTTGTGGGTCCCACTGTCTTAAAGCAAAATATCTATCAAATTATTTGTACAGCCCAACTTCATTATTGATATGATAAATGAGCTAAAACATGTAGGCCACAAAGTTGTACTTCATTATTGATTATCAAGAATCGTGCACACTTGTAGTAGCAATTAAAGTCTTAGAAGATTTGTTTCTTTTTATTAGATTGAGTACTCTCTCTCATCTTAGTAACAAGCTAAGAAACAAACTATTGTAGGTGCTCTAATGGCCCCTTCTTAATTAATGGTGATTCAAGAGCTGCAGTACTATCAGTAAGAAAATACTCGCACGAGCATAGGATGCGTTTTTGATTCTTTGAGATCTACTAGTACATTAGTTCTGGTTCTTATTGGGGTAGCATATCCAGTAGAGGTGGGAGTTGGGCTGGGCTAGTCCGTGCCTACTCGAGGCCCGATCGGCTCGGCACGGCCCAGGCACGCCACGTGGCGGGCCGGGCTAGCACGCAACGGACACCGGCGGGCCGCTCGAAAGACAAGACGGTGGGTGGCCAGCAAGACGGCCCGGCGCGGCGTCTTGCGTGCTCGGGCGGCAAGACGCCTCCCACGGCCGCCTCGGGAAGCTTCGCCAGGAGAGCCGCGAGCCACGACATGAGCGCCAGGAGAGCCGAGAGGCGCGAAGCGGCAGGCGTAAGCGCTGGGCATCGGGAGCCTCCGCGGCGCCGCCGCTCTCGCGCCTCACGCCGCCTCGCCGCTCTGCGCGCCTCCTCGCCTCCCGCTGCGCCTCAACGCTGGACCAAGACGGCCAGGCCGAGCCACGAAGCAGAAGTAGAGGCCGGTGGCGTCGGGGCACGGGCAAGGGGCCGGCAGTCGAAGGCCACGCCAGCCGGGTAGAGGGAGGCACACAGGCATGCGCGCGTCGGAGCAGTTCGGGGAGGCGCATGGGTAGCCGCGAGGGAGCCGGCGGCAGCGGTGGCGCCGGGCCACCATGGAGCACCAAAGCCGGAGGCGCTCGGTAGAAGAAGAAGACCGGGCCGATGATGGGGGGGCGAGGCGATGGGGGAGGCTGGAGGCGCTCGGTAGAAGCACCAGGAGGGGGAGGCCGGCGATGGGGGGAGAGGTGCTCGGTAGAGGCCAGCGATGGGGGGTGAGGCGCTCGGTAGAGGCCGACGATGGGGGAGGCGATTGGGCCTAGCCACCTGGCGGCCTGGGGGCAAATGGGAATGGCGTGAGGAATCGAGCCGGGAAGGCTCCAGAAAAGAGAGAGAGAGAGAGAGAGAGAGGGGAAATAAAAAATAGAGGGAATCTCCTTGTTGGTGAGGACCGAGGACTACAAATTTTGCTTTTTTCAGATTGAAAGAAACAGCTCCATGGAATCTTGAAAAAGATAGGCAACAGGCAAGTCTCGCGAGAGACAACGGGCAAGCCTCGCGAGAGACAACAAGCAAGCCACGAGCACCGAGAAGCAATGGGCAAGACGTGAGACATGGCATAAATTTGATGTGACAAGCACAGTGCACAAAGAAGCAACGGCTCTCGGGTGCCTATAAAACGAAGCTCATTTCTCATTGATTCATCCACTCTCATCTTAGCTCATTTCTTCATCATTCATTTACTCTCCTTATTTCTTCAATAGCCATCTACTCTCCCCATTTATTCACCATCCATCCATTATGCTGCCAAGGAGTCGGAGCACCAAGGAGCTCCTGAGCGGTATGCTACCGAGGAGTCGGAGCACGAAAAGGACAGCAGGGCGACTTAGTGTAAGCTCTCGCCGCCGCTCTCCTAGTCCTCCTCCAGCTCCGACTCCCATTGATGCTCGCCAGTTCTCGCCAAGCATGGGAGACTACGGTATGGATGACCGTCATATGGACGGTACGGAGGGCTACGAGGAGTACCAGAGTGGTCCGGAGCCAATGGGGACTCCAGAGTTCTCTCCCGTGTCCACGGAAGGCAACATTGGCGGGTCTGGACGAAAGGCGAATTGCTGGAAGCACATGACTTAGAACCAGGAAATCTAAGACGGCCAAACGGTACATATCGCAACATGTAATTATTGCCAAGCTAAATTAACTGCTCGTACAGCTGCAGGGACATGACACTTGAACCAACACTACAAGGCATGCTTGCACAAGATCGGGGTGCAGAGCCGAGGGGGAGGAGTACAAACGCAGCTAAACTTTGAGGCCGATGGCTCTGTAAGCACTTGGGTATACAACCCGCTTTCTGTCCGTGAGGAAATCGCTAGATATATTGTTACGGAAGATCAACCGATTAGGATGGGTGAAAGCCGCGCGTTCGAAAGAATGGTCCAACGCGGCTTTTGCCCATAGTACCAACATGTTAGTAGGAGAACCACTACATCTGATATGTTACGGTTGTATCATAAGGAACTAGCAGAGTTGAAAGAACAATTCCTACAAGTTCAGTTCTCTTTTGCTATAACTTCAGACATTTGTACATCATCACACCAGAGAAGTGCCTACCTTAGTGATGTAGCCCATTATTTAAATGGCAATTACAAACTAAACAAGAGAGTCATAGGGTTTAAGGCAATTAACTAATCACACACGGGAGAGGCCACTGCCGAGCGTATACTACACGTACTTGATGATTTTAAGATAGATAATAAGATTGCCTCTATAACTCTTGATAACGCATCAGCGAACACGACTGCTATGAACATCCTCACCCCAAGATTGCAGATGTATATTGGTAGTTATGTTCTCCACCAGAGATGTGTATGCCATATCTTGAACCTTGTTGTTCAAGACGGTATGCAAGCAATTGATGAATATTTGAACAGTGTCCGCGACGCCGTTCACTACCTCACAAATTCCACACAAGTGGCAGCTAGGTTCATGGAGTACTGCGCAGCCAATGGGAAGGAGCCAAAAAAATTTGGTCTTGACATGAAGGAGAGGTGGAACTCGACCTACATCATGTTAAAGAAATTACAAGGGTACGAACATGTTATATCTGTTTTTGTCAATGCTAAGTACTCTCAAAACAATGAATTGGTAGTTACTAATTCAGATTGGCAGATTGCTAGTCATTTTCAACAGTTTTTACAATCTTTTTATAAAGCAATAAAGATGTTATCTGGTGTTTATTACCTACCTCTTGCTTAGTTATAGAATTTATTTGATTAATTGTAGACAAGATTGCCAAATCTAAGGAGGATCCCCTTTTAGGTCATGCTGTTGCACTAATGAAAGAAAAGTTTATTAACTATTTTAGTTCTATTTCACATGTGTATTGCTTTGCTATTATTTTCGATCCTACGAAAAAGTTGTCAGGTTTGCAGATGGGTATGGAGGGAATAGGTGAATGCCTTGGTCTTGATTACTCGGAAGCTTTTGCACATGTCAAAGAGGAGCTTTTTCATGTTTTCCGCATGTATCATGACAAGTTCGGCAACAGTGCGAGATCAGAGGCCTCACAGCAGACGCAACAAGGAAAGAAAAGCTTGATATCCCACTTGTGGAAGAAGCTAAAAGGCAAGTCCAGTTCTTCGTCCTCTCAATCTCAGGCAGCCCCCTTGTGGAATTTTGTCTCAAAGCTAAACCACTACCTGGAGCATGATTTTGCAAACATCGATCCTGATCTTTCCGATAGAAAGATAGACTTGCTCGAGTGGTGGAAGAACAACAAGCGGATATTTCCTGTGCTATCACATTTCGCACGGGATGTTCTATTGGTGCCGGTGTCCATTGTATCTTCGAAGCGCGTCAAAGATGGCCGGAGAATAATTGAAGAAAGAAGATCATCCTCACGCCTAGGATGGTGGAGGCAATCACATGCGCCAAGGATTGGGAATTGGCCAAAGAGCGTAATAAAGATCAAGCGGAGGATCTTGAGATCGTGCAAGCGACACGACCTTAACGCATGAACAATCTCGACATTGATGAGTAGTTAGTATGTACACATGTTGTTCTTGTACTATTTTCCTTACTCGGGAACCCCACTCTGGGCGTAAGGTTTTAACGAGGCGAGAACATTGTATCTATAAAATATCAAGAAAATTTCACTTTTTCTCCAAATATTTTCGTGTCCATATTTTTACATAATTAATTCAATTTTAACTAGGTTTTTAATGAGGCGAGCACGACCGCAGACGAGAGGAATGAAGATGGCGGTCGCCGCCGCCATCGCCGCCTCCGCCTCCGCCATCTATAGTTACTTAGTGTTGGGCTTGGGGCATGCAAGACGACCCCAAGACGACGGACTTTGGGCGTGCTCGGCTCGGCCGAATGCGAGGTGGGCGGCACGGTGAGGTGGCCGGCCGAGCCGACGCAGACGACGCGTCCGGCACGGTGGGCGGGCCGTGTTTAAGACGCAGCACGGCCCAATTCCCAGCTCTAGTATCCAGTGCGAAATGGGAATTCGGTGCTAATATGTGAGAGGCGATCTTGGCTATCGGATCCGATTTGGGCGGTCTAGACCGAGGCGGGTGGGAACCCTAACTCATTTATACCATTTTATGAACACCCCGTGCGGAAGCTAATTTTGCAAAGACACCCCTACAATGCCAACCCTTTGAGCGACTCATTCCTCTCCCATGTCGCTCGAGCGCCGGCTGCCATCACCGAAGCACGTGGAGGCAGTGGCGCACGTAGAACAATAATTGAGATGGTGCTCATGGAGATTTACATTCGCCAGTCATGCTAGAAGCAAATTATTTAAAAAAACCCATACAATGTTTGTTTCTACATTTTTTTTGTTCGAGAATAAATTTTGATGTTTTATATAGAAGAGCTACTTGCCTAGCAAACCAGCAAGTTGGGTTATTAAACTTTGTTTGGTGCAATTCTACTAGAAAAGATCAGTAGACAAAAAAACTAAAAATTCACACACATGAGAGTAGATACTTTTAACTATCCTCGAGGGGTGCAACGGATGGAGACAGTGCTCAAGCACCCCGCGCACCCCTGTGAATCCACCACTGTGTGGAGGAGGCATGACTGACTATGGCCAAATGAGGATGAGGTGATGTGGTGGCCAATAGCCATTCGAAGCAGGATCGACCATCTTCATCAGCTCCGGCGAAACAGAAGAGGATGAGGAGGGGCGGCAACCGATGGTCCAGATCTGCCTGATGCGAAGCATGCTGAGGAGGGTGGCGGTCAGTGACCGGAGCAGGCCCACCACCCATTCTTCGCTATGACATGCACGGGTAAGCCCTCCTCCCCATGGCGGCCCCCTCATACCCATGGCCGCCCTCAATCCTCTTCTCCTCTGGCCAAGTGTTGCCTCAATCGCACAGGCACCACTCCAATCCACGCTCCCAAATGCCCAAGGTTTTAGGACGCAAAGGAGTTAAGATGAATTGGATAGTAGCCTTGTCAGTATCGTGGTGGCACAGGCGAGGGGGAGGCGCAGTGGAGAGGGTAGCCCATGAGATTTGCGGCAGAACCAATCTCGCCTTGGATGGTGATTTGGGGAGTAGCTAGAGAGGAGGAGCGACTAGGGATGGTAGCGGGACTATTCTCCGGCGGGGAGTGATGGAACATCTCTGTCTCCGAGAGAAGGAAAAATCTCTGTTCCTCGTCCTCGGGTGCTATTCTCCTCTGCTCCCCACCCCCATCGGGTTATCAGGGCCACACGAGGACCCAGACCCGAAAATTCTACCATCAGTCAAACATAATGATATACAACCAACAATCAAACAGAAGTATATAAATCTGTTCTTTGTTGTATATCCCAGGGACATGAGGAAACCTTCAATAACAATGTTTTATTAAATAATGCTTTGATTTCATGCTATATAATGGCCAAAAACTTGCTATAGGTTTACCATCGACAAATCGCCCTGACCACCACTTGCAAGAGGTCTAGCACTACACCAGACGCGCATCGCGGTCATTACGTCTGATCCAATAATTCGGTTTCGAGGGCATCGCAGAGGCAGTCATCAGTGGGCGGCGCACCGAGGGTGCGAGCTTGAGCGCCGCGTGGTCGGTCCAGCTCGTCCGGAAGCTTGCCACCGCCGTGTCCAAGGGCCAGAGCGATCGCGTCGCCATCGGCATTTGGAGCGCAAGGGATGATCCGGAGACTTTGGAGGAGGTGCTCGCCTTCTCCTTGCAAAAGCTGGAGGCCATGGCCGTGGACGTGCTCATGATCTAAGCTGAGATGGCCGACGAGGACGCGTCGTTTGAGGTGGCCGAGGCTGCGGGGGACATGAACGTCTTCGACTCGTTGGTGCCATCCAACGAGTGGTCCGAGCCCCGCAACTCGGACGGCCATGTAACATTGTTTTCAACGGACTACAACATCAGCAGAAACAACAAAGGATAACTATTTGGAAACAACTTCAGAACTGGCGCTATGTGCTTCGGAGGTGCCAGCAGTGTTAAGGTGGCCCTCACGTTGATGTCGATGACCTCTCGCATGTGACGCGCTCGTCCTCCTAGCCCCCGGAGGAGTTGTAGATGGTGGCACCATATATACCCTTTGTAAGCCACATGGGAAGAGTTGACGACTCACGAAAATCTCTGCGTTTTGTAAACACTTTTTCTGATTATATGCAATACAATCCATGCATCTGTAGAAAAAGACCGGGGTGCGATCTTATATATAGTATCCACACTTTAATGGTCTCTGACGCGTTTTTTTAATACGTACAAAATTAATGCGTACAAAAAAATGTTGCATACTATTCACAGCGATGTTGCAATTTTTTCTAACGCGTTTTTTTCAGATGCTTTGTTTTTTTATTTGTGATGTTACAATTGTTGTGCGGGGATGTTGCAACTATTTTCCTAGGATGTTGCAATCGTTGTGCGGGGATGTTGCAACCGTTGTCCGGGGATGTTGCAACCGTGTTCGGGGGATGTTGCAACCGTTGTCCGGGGATGTTGCAATCGTGTTCAGGGGGATGTTGCAACCGTTGTCTAGGGATGTTGCAACCATTGTCTTAGGATGTTGCAACCGTTGTCCGAGAATGTTGCAACCGTGTTTGGGGGATGTTGCAACCGTTGTCCAGGAATGTTGTAACCATGTTCGGGGGATGTTGCAGCCGTTGTCCAGGGATGTTGCAACCATTGTCCTAGGATGTTGCAACCGTTGTCCGGGGATATTGCAACCATTGTCCTAAGATGTTGCAACCGTTGTTCGGGGATGTCGCAACCGTGTTCGGGAGATGTTGCATGCAGTGGCGTACTTCTACCCCTTTTTTGTGTGGTGGGTGTTACCCCGTGCGTCTTATCTCCCCTTGTCATCGTCATCTCACCAAAAAAAATGATTTCAAAACTTCCTCTGTGAAGAATTTTTTTTTTGACCGAAACCTCCTTGAAGAAATTGGTAAATGAATTGTCAAACTTAACATCAACAACTACTGGTCATGTGGATGTACTACCAGGAAAAGTTGAATTGAAGCTCTTCAAGTTTCTTATGCTTTTTCCAACGTTTAGTTCTAGCTTGATATACACCGCGCGCTCAGTCAAATTAATTTTGTACGCATGTATACAACACGCAAAAGTTTATAATGCTAGCACGTGCAGCAGTGCTAATGTTTTTGCTTCCATCTGGAAGAAATATGGCCACATGCAATCTAGTGCAACACGTGCACTCACTCACGCACATTAAACTTGTGATGTAGCAGCTCGATCAGTGTCGTCTCACCTGCTGTCGGCGCCAATTTTCACGTCCGGGTTGCGCACTGTCTTGAGCCACATTCGGATTGGGAACCGGGCGTCCGATCTTTTATCCTAAATCAGACGTACGGCTGCTAGTTACTCCCTTGATATTTCTATCAGAAAAGAAGCACACCTTCCATGAAGTGCTGCTAGTAAATAAACCCGGCCACATAGACCAAATAATCAAAAGACTACAGCATGATAGTATAATCTAAGACCAGCACGGGTCATAGAAGATGGCAAGCAGAGCACGGGGAACTGGTAAACTACTCGGGGCAGGAGCATCAAGCATGTGCCGAGGTGAGAGTAAAGTGAAGCTGAGAGGGAGAGGGTGAGTAAAGTGACGAGATTACCTCGGGCCGGCGGGCAAGACGACGGTTAGGGGTGCAATTGGAGTGGGCTAGCCCGCTAAGCCGTTAGCCCGCCCCGCAAAATCAGCCTGCTTAATCCAGCCCGCCAGTCCGCTAGCCACTCGCGTAGAATTTCGGTCCGGCCCGCTTGCCTGCTGGGTCAACTACCTTGCAACATCGCCCCTCCCCGATCTCGCCGCATCTTGAGCGGCGCCGCCCGCCGCCGCCCATCGGTCCGTCGTCGGGCGATCGCCGCCTCGCTTTCGCTTCGCATCTTGGCGCCCGCCTTTGCCTTCGCCCGCATCTTCGATCGCGGCTTCCACCTTCGTCGCATCTTGACGCGGCCTCTACCTTCGCCCCAATCTTGGCGCCCACCGCGCCAACATCTCCACCGCCGCCGCGCGCGCATCTTGGCGCGATCGTCGGCGGTGCCCTCGAGATGAGCAGCCCGGGGTGGACCGTTCGCGTAGTACCCTTGGGCCGGCCGGAGGACGGAGGAGCAATGGGATTATGGAGTGTGAAGGGAATGGGAGGAGTAAGGACCGGAGGAGGAGCGGATTTGGGGGACGACGGCTGGGAATAGGGAAGGCGAAACTGCGAAAGGCTGAAGGCCGAAGGGGATGGGTAATGCACCGAATGGGATGGTGTTATCGGGCTGTGGCGTTGTGCGGTAGTGGACTCGTGGCTCACATGTCATAGGGTTATTGGGGGCCATGTGGGAAGCGGGGATGTGAAGTAGGGGAATAGCCCCAACCTCGCTTTACCCGATGGATAATTGTATTTTTATATTAACATCACCATAGGGGGAAGAAATAGCCTTAACCTTAGCCTCTAATAGGTGAATTCCCCGTTAGAGAATAGGGAATGGGGCCATTGCCATCCTAGGAGTGACTGCACTTCTGTGCTTAGAGCAAACAGGAGGGAGGAGCAAGCGAGGGGATGACATCAGGGGTGCCTTTGGAAAATTAGCTGGCCGCGCGAGGCATATTTGCAAAATGCTATAAGTGACCCACCTCGATCTGAACCGCTCGAGCCAGACCTGATGGTCAAGATCACCTTTCACACATTAGCACCGAATTCCCTTTTCACTTGGATATCTTGCCTTCTTTATATATATATATATATATATATATATATATATATATATATATATATATATATATATATATATATATATATATATATATATATATATGTGTGTGTGTGTGCTGCGTTGGTTGACTTGTCTATATAGTTTGCGATTTAACGTCATTAAGCTTTGGTTTTCTAATGTCAATCTGTTCAGATTTTGTTAGGTTATGTACAATAGGTTTACATTAGTTGTTTATAGTCTCTGCCACGCAGAATTTAAGCTGATATGGATGAAAGAGAATAAAAAGAGAGAAATGTGCCGTCTATAATTTTGTAGCCGCCTGTAGCACTAGAATCAAGAAAAGCATTAAAAGATTGTGTGTTGTCTACAATCTTGTAGCCGACTGTATCACCATAACTCATTGTATGAGCTATCTTTAGTGCTGTCTACAGGTGATATAGAGAGTTGCTATAGACAGCAGCTGTCTGTACCATTGTACATGTCCTCAGCCGCTGCCACACGCTCACCCTACACGCCTCCATCGCGACGTAGCGCTGTGTCCACCGACCGTCGCTCGCCTTCGTAACCCACGCCTCCGTTCATTAGAAGCCGGAGCCCATCCACAGGATGAGTGAAAATAAAGGATAGGGTTTGGTGAGCTAAAATAGGAAGGAAAATAGGTCCAATGTATTACATGGCTCGCGCACAAGGTGTGGGGAGTACATGCTGAATTCATTTGCGAACACAAATATATAATTTTAGTCTAACTAATAACATATACATCTAATATACATATTATATACCACATATTTTGCAAAAAAAAAATTGGTGTTCAGCTGAACATCCGTGACCCATGGAGAGTCCGCCCATGTCTCGTCCCTAAGAATCAATAATCAATTAATCATTAACAATCTGTCCATCTGGAAAGTTTCTTGCATGCTAATGGATCAAAGCGCGTGCATGCATCTCTCGCGTTTTAATCTGGAGCTCGTACTGCACACGTTCTGTGGATCGATCGATCGGCGTTCTTTGTCAAACAAACAGCAATACGCTAACTGAAATCGTTCCCATCACACAGCAGAGTCAATCAGCTAGGATTATGGTTCACATGCTCAACCTGGTGTTCACTCATTTAATAATTTTCAAGGGCTATTCGATGTCCACCTTGCAGAGGCTGCACTGCAGCACTGCTGAACTGCAGAAGGCGATCGTGCACGACGCAGTGCGCGCGTTAAATATTCCCAAACAATTCCAACGGCATATGGAGGATATCTTCTACGTCTCACCAAAATTTACGTTGCGAGATAAAAAATATAAATTTTTGCTAAAATAGTGAAATGTTATTTGAACACTATTCTAGACAAAATTTGTCCTTTTTTTTAATCTCACGAATGCAATCAAGTTTGATCTTGAAATTTTTCAGAGATGTCAAACATATGCTCTACTACGTGTAGTAATTTTTTTTCATATTTTTTTTGAAACTTCTAAGTTTGGTGAAAATTGGAAATTTCAAAATTTCACCATATTCATATTTTCACCTAATACGCCCCCTTAGATCTAATAGGGATATGTATGATCCAATCTTATTAAATATTACTTAAATTTTATGCCTTCTTCGTACGTGCGCTGGCCAAATATTGGGAAAGGAAGATAGTAGCGATGATCCGTGCGGGAATGCACCTGTCCACCTGGAGGGACCTCCACCCAAAATCTGGGCCTTTCACTGCGCTTTGAGATTCGTGCAAGGCATTGTATTTGTAACTATATATTCTTCATTTAAATGATGTATTTAATGCATTTTAGAGGAGGGTTGGCCCAGTGGTTTAATCAGTGCACTTGTCCCATTCAGAATTTGAAATCCTAAAATATGAACGTCACCGGTACTGTACACTATTCCTGCGCACAGTAAAATACTTGTTATTTGACACACACAAATAATCGACCCAAACCACTATATACATGTATTGTACAGCAAAATACTGACACTTTTGCATAGAAAGAAAAACCCGAAAATGCCACATACGTATGTACAGTACGCATACTCCAGTGAGTAGATAGATTGAGAGAGAGAGAAGTGTCGTTGTTGAGGAGGAGATGCATCCCGGTGACGGCGGCGAGGATGAGGTGCACACTGACGACGACAGCGGGGGCGAGGTACACAACGCTAACGTTGATGGTTAGATTTGGTTTCGCCGGTGGTGGAGGAGAGGGGGCGCCAGTGGTGGAGGAGGTCCACATCCAGGTCCGGTGCGGCCAGATCTGGGCACAACCGGACACGCCGTCGCCACCCACCATCCCTAGGCGACGCGCCACCCTCGTTGTTGGCGATGAGGACGACGAACGGATGCGATGGATCCCGTCGCCGGTGATGAGGAAGACGTACGGATCTGGTGGGCGGTGGAGTAGGAGGGAATGACGTCGGTAGCTCAATGAAAGAGAAGAAGATGACACCAGTGAGGTCTTTCGTAGGGCTGTTCGTTCGGTATTTTTGGTTTACACGGTTTGGTAAATACGGTATTGTTAGTTTGGTAAATGCAGTATTTTTTAAAAATACGGTTCGGTATCGATAAATATCAATTTATTTCGGTACGATATCGGTAAATACCAAATTTACCAAAGTTAACGCGAATTAAGAACGATACGCGAGTCGGGATTAGCTAATAACTGCGAATCTACTATTTGTCGATCGTTTTTCTCTACATAAGTACGGATATGGACCATAAATGAATGTAAACCGTATATCATAGTAGTACATCCTAGTATTAAAGGTACATATGCAGTACATCACGCAATCAACTGAGAAGCATGTAACTGTGTACAAGCAATTGTTCGGCGGCGGTAGCACATGCATGCATGTGTAGTTCCGGGACTGAGAAGCACTAAAGCCCAGGAGAATTGCTTTGACGGAACCAGACTGTGGGCCGTAGCAAGGAAAACACGTACCATGCCTTAGTGTTTGTGTACCATGACTGAGTCATGACCTGCCTTCCTCCTGTGCCGAGTGTTCGTGTACCATTACTGTGGGGCGTAGCAAGGAAAACGTGTAGTGCACTGAAGCCCAAGAGAATTGATTTGACGGAACGAGAACAACACGAAATCACGAAGCCTAGGCCATCCAGGCGTCCAGTCATGTCCACCCTCCAGCGGCCAAGCCCATCAAGCTCTCTAGGTCTGGGCCGTCCAAGAGTCCAACCGTGTCCAGCAATCGATCGATAGTTTCGGTTTTTACCAGAAAAACCAGACCTTGAAAAATCCAGAAAATAAAAAACCGTATCAAATACCGATCAAACCGAGTTGACCGGTACGGTTCGGTTTTTTTTGGCTTTGATGTTAATGTGTACAACCCTAGTCTATTAGGGGCGCCGTCGAGGTCGGGGCCAGGATCAGGAGGGGTTGGAACCAACACCGACGGTGTCTTGGATAGCCTGATCTTGCGCAGTGGGGATCTGGGCTGGGACGGATGGCGGTGGCTAGATCCACCATCTCCCTCACCTCCGGTGGTCGGATCCGCCGTCTCCCTCTCCTCCGACGGCCAGATCTAGGCCTTCTTTCTCGCCACCAGCCTCGCGAGATTTGGGCATTCTTCCGCACCGTTCGAGCTTGGGCTAGACATGCACGACGTCGCCACCGAGGCTGAGCGCCGCTCGTCGCCGGTTACCGGTTGTGCCGTCGTTGTGGGGAGGGAGAAGGGAGAGAAGAGAGAAGATTGATAAAGAAATGAGAGGGACGCGGGCAGTGGCGAACGCAGGACAGAAATAGAGGGGGTGCTCAAGCTAATATAATAAAATTGTACAAGACATACATAATACATTTAAATGTCTAATGCAATTCAAATTCATACATAAATAAATAAAAGACAAAGCGAGAATGTAAAATGAACTTAAGGTAGTACCTGACTAATGAACATAACAATCCAAATACGTATAAATACATGCGAGTAGCAATCTGTGAAACAATAGTAGCTAAATTAGCGTGACAATCAGAAAATTGTGACTAATTGCAAACATTGAAATGAAATGGAAGTATGGAACATACCGCAAAACCGCTAGCTATGACTAGGAGTGGGAGGCAAATCCATTCTACGAGATTTCATCTGTTGAAAACGATCCATAATTGTTTTATCATCAATGCTTTTGAATATCTCTCGCTCAGTGTAGCACACCATCAAGTCATTGAGCCATTCATCGGAGACTTTGTTGCGCAAATCTGTCTTAATAATTTTCATTGCCGAAAAGATTCTTTCAACTGATGCCGTTGCCACAGGAAGAATCAATGTTAGCTCAATGAGACGATACACCAATGAGAATGTTTTATCTTTTCCAGTTTCAACCATATTTTCTGCGAGCCTTGCAAGGTCACGACATCCACGAAATTCTACACTTCTCCTAACATTGAGAATGTAGTTTTGAAGCTGAGTTCTTAACAATATACGGTCACCTATGGAGAAATCATCAGCATAAATCTCAGCAAGTCGCAAAAGCTTGTCCACATCAAACTTGGAGAATGAGTTCCTTGGATCAAGATAAGACATACATATCAATAGCTCTATAGAAACTTCATTAAAGCGATGATTTATCTCTGACTTAGTGGCATCGATAGCCGCATAGAAGATGTCAACTCTATAAAAATGATCTTGAGTCACTCTATAGCCTCGACGTGACATTCGACCCATAATTGGAGTACTTTCATCCATATCTGGAACAGTGATGCCATTTGCTTCACAAAAGCTTTTTGCTCGCTCGAGCAATGGCTCCCACCTATTATCCCTCATGTTTTGCAAGTTCTCTTTCACATCCATAATCAAACCCATGGCATGAACAATGTCTAGATCCTTCCTTTGGAATTCATGTGATAATTCATTTGTAATGCCTAACAAGTCCAACATCAAATGCAATATGAACACAAATTCAAAGGTTTCCATTTTTCTTATCAAACCATATGCTCCACGAATTGGATGGTTGGCGACTATCATCACTTACAATTTCTAGCACCTCCTCGGTTGCCTCCCACATTTCATACAAAGCGGAGCAAGGTTTTGTGATGTGAGCCCCATCTAGTATCTCCGGTCTAGCTAGGCTAGTTTCTGATGCAACCCGTTCCAGTGAGAATCAAGCTATTTTGCACCTTCTGCAATAAGACCTCACGATGCTTTTCAATCAAAGCATCCATCCTCTTGCAAGATGAACTAACAGTGTTCACTATTAGTGGAATATAATTGAAGAAATCAGCAATAGCTTTGACACTACTCGAGACGGTGACAACTGCTAATTGCAACTGATGGGCAAAGCAATGGACATAGAAAGCATACGGATTTTCATCTCGAATTTGTCTTTGCAAGCCGTTAAATTCTCCTCTCATATTTGAAGCTCCATCATATCCTTGCCCACGAAGCCTCGAAGAGATAAATCATGTCTGCAAGCACACCAAGCAATGCACCCTTCAATGCGGTGATACACTCTTTGACATGTACAAGTTTAAGAAACCTTTCTCGACCTTGCCTTGGTTGTTAACAAATCAGTATGTCACAAGATATGCAAGTTAGGACACACAATACATAAATGGTATAATTAAAAATATAAAACCAACTACTAACCTCACAATCACGACCATTTGCTCCTTTATTGATACATCTCGAGATTCATCAATAAGCTTTGAAAAATTCTTATCTCCAATCTCACCCATAATCACCTTAGTGACCTCTTACGCACAAGCTTTTGCAAGGTCTTTTTGAATCAAGGAGAAGTCATAGTACAATGCCTAAGAGCTACATCAAATGCCTTCTTTACTTCTTCCTTCTTATCTCGTATACCACTCCAACAACTCCTTAAAATTTCCTTGTTGATGGAAGTAGCAGATTCATCATGTCCTGAAAGCTTCACCTTGCATTAGGAGAAATCTTGCACAATCTAGAGAAGTAGTTAGGCTAATTTTATATGCAACCGTCCGCCTTTCCACGAGCATCTAATTTACGTGACACACTTAATCTTTGATTATTGAAATCCTCACATGCTTGCCTACAAAAGCTATGGGTACTACTAGGTCCACCAACATGGTCATTCAAACTTTTCAAAGCCTTCCTCCAATTAACAAACCCAACTTTTGTGAATGCATCATTACCAAAATAATGAGGATGAGACGGACTCTTGAAAAGAAAGCAATAGAAACAAAAGGCGGCATCCTTTGACACGCTATATTCCAACCAATCAAATTTGTTGAACCATGCTTCTTGAAAGGATCTCCAACAATCCATCATTTTCTTTGGAAAAACATGGCCAATTGGTCGAGTTGGACCCTTCAACAAATATGCCCTCCTCACTTGATCTCTAATTTCATTAGGATAATCTTCAATTGGTATACGACATGCTGGATCGGCAATGGTGTCATCGGGATTAAAATCAATCCGAGGCTTCTTTTGTTGAGTTGTGCTCTCATTGGTATGAGGAGTAATACTTGTATTTGAATTGTTCAAGAAATAACTATGCAAAGTTCGTTTGTCCATCTTTTATAAATCTACAATAAATTGTATGTAATACATGAGCACAAAAACTAAATACATGTAACTAGACTAGACAAGTAGACAACAATATAACATCACATATTCTTAGAATCTTAGTAAAATTATTACCTTAGCTTACCTTCTTAATTGTGAGTTGTGACCATATATGAATATCTCAGTGACTCAAGAGTCAAAACACATAATAACATTGAGCAGGGCCGGCCACTTCTTCATTTTTCTTTCAAATCAAGCCATTTCTTTCATTTCTTTTCTTCTGTAGTTCTGGGCGCAGCTGAAGCTTCCCTTTTCCCCGTTTCTTCTTGCCTTCTTGCCTAGTTCTTGGCCCCTCCGGTCACCCGCCTGGCCAGTGGCCGCCTCGGCGCCTCCGCCCCTCCGGACTCCGGTCGCCCGCTCGCCCGCTTTGGCCGCCTCCGCCCCTCCGGTCGCCCGCACTGGCAGGCTCGAGCCTCCCAGCCTGCTGCTCGGCGTCGCCGCCTCGGTCTTCTACCTCACGGTCCGCCTCCAGAGTCGATCATGATCGCCTGGCTGGCTTTGGCTCGCGCCTCCGCCTCCTCCCAGGCGCCCGGCCGCCTCGCCGCCTCGGCCTCCTCTTGGCCTGTGCTGCGCCTCCGTCCGTCTTTGCTCGTGGCCCTCGGCCTCCGCCTCGGGTCGCCCGCCTGCTCGCCTCCTCCCCCAAGGCGCTCACTGGCCGTCGGCGCGAGGTCACCAGGTGAGTGAATTAGGGATTTGAGTTTGAGAGATGGGGATTTGGGGGATTGGCCGAATGGGGAATGGGGATTGGGGATTTGAGATTTGAGGATTCCGAAAATGGGCTTATTACATTGGATTATGCAAAGAATTTGGCCCAAAAGGCCCAAATACGCTTGTGCTTGACCGAGTGCTTCTTGGCTTGCAGTGCTTCATTCTCATTCTTCTTACGCCTTCGTTCTGCTCTTGGTGCGCCGCCTGTGGCGGTGCGCGTCTTTGGAGCCATGGAAAGGACCTGGCGGAGGAGTTGCAGCGTTCGGGGTCTCGGGCGTGGCGAGGAGCGTGCGCCGCCTGCCAAGACCGGTGTTGCCTCCGCCCCTGGACGCGGGGGAGCGATGAATTTCTTATCCCGTGCAATGGGGCCCACCCATGTGTACATAACCAGTATTTAGGTATCTGCAATTTCTAGTTTTCCATCGCACAGATCTCAAAGCACACATGCACGGTCCAGATTTTGCACCTTTATTAATCTAGATGGACCCATACCCACTCTCTGATCCCCGCCACGTCGGTTACGGTACGATCGATATTGCTATGCTCCTGTCCTGGACAAGTCCTGAGACCTGAGCAAAGCCTCTCCTTGAATAGTACCAGTACCATGCAGGAATGGGGCTTGGACTGCCGAGACATGGCACCTAATCGTATTTGCCTGGTCGAACATTTGTCTATTGGGGGAATTGATATTTTGTCCTCCTCTTAGTTGGGTTTTCAGAATTTACCTTCTTTCCCGATCTAATACATTTTTTGCCCTCCTTTTAGTCTATTTCTTCGTTTTTTGCCCTCTTTGCATTATTTTATTAATATCCAACCGATTTCCCCGTTCCAGCCACGCGAAATGACATTTTTACCCCCACCAACCGTCCTTGCCTCATTTCTTCCCCTTCCTCCTCCACCGTCACGAGTCCCCTTCCTCCCCGCCCCCCAATCCCTCCTCCCACGAGGTAGTCGCCTGGATCAAGCGCCTCCTCCGCACCGACAAGACCGGCCACAGCGGCTCCCTCGACCCTAAGGTCACCGGCAACCTCATCGTCTGTCGATCGCGCCACCCGCCTAGTCAAGTCCAAAGAGGCGCCGGCAAGGAGTACATCTGCGTCGCGCGGTTCCACGCCGCCGTGCGACACTACCCACGTCACCCGGCGCTCGGCGCCACGGGCGCCGTATTCAGCGCCGCCGCTCATCTCCGCCGTCAGCGCCCGGCTCGGTGCGGACCATCTCAAGCAAGCTTCTTGAGCATGATCGGCGGCACCTCGCCGTCTTCGGATCTTGTGCGAGGCCGGGACGTCGTCAGACTCTCTGCGTGCACCTCGGCCGCTTGCCGGTCGGCGCAAGACATGAGAGCTCCGCCGCATCCGGTCGGGTATCCTTGGTGAGGCGGAAGGCGATGGCGGTGCAGGCGTCCGCGACGAAGTAGCCCTCGACCGGGTCGCCTTGGATGAGGATCTGGCGGCCGTGGTTGTTGGCCTTGGTCGTGGTGCGGCCTTGGGTGGCGTGGAGGAGACCGGCCGTGTAATCTCAGATCTGAATCCGAGCCCGCCTCGCCGTTGCCTCCGTCCTGAGATTTTCCATGCGAGAAATGGTGGCCTCTAGGTGGTAGGTGGGTGCGACTGAGGCAAGCGGCGGTGATGGCGAGCGCTGCGAGGGAGAGGCGGTTGCCGCCGGTGCTTCCCGGCCACGCTGATCGGGCGCGAGCTCCACGCCGGAGGCTCGAGCACCCGACCTGCGCTCTGACCACGCCGGCCGCCAAGTGCGACAAGGACTACTTCCTTGTCAAGCCCGATCGCCTCCGCGTCCCGGCGACCCCTCTGACCTTCTCCGTCTTCGTTGTATGCTCCTCCCCATTCTTCTTCGTCGTCCTAATTTTCTTGATTCTTGATGTGATGGGTTCTTGGTTATTTGGATCTGCGGTTGTTTGATGAGGTGTTTGACAGGTACAATGGGGTGTCGGCGGCGGTGTTCAGCAAGGAGCATTTGCTAGATCACGTGATGAGCGCGCTGCCGCCGGACATCGGCCGTGAGGATTGGCTGTAGGAGCTGCCGTGCGCGCTCGTCGCCGACTTTGTCAAGACCGACATCGACTTCCAGTGCAAGGGTGCGTGCAAAGGGAACGGGACCGAGGGCAAGAAAGTAATTTCGTATGGCATGTAACGGGAAAACATGCATATAAGAATAAAATAATGCAAAGAGGGCAAAATCTGAAGAAATAGACAAAGGAGGGGGCAAAAAATGTATTAGGTCGGGAAAGAGGGTAAATTCTGAAAACCCAACTAAGAGGAGGGCAAAATATCGATTCCCCCTTGTCTATTAGATCTTGTTTACTTCTTCACGGTGTGATCATTTGATTTACTTTCATAGGATAGAATATTGGTATTAGCTAGCGTCGTTCGCTTAGTTGTGGGCTTCAGCCTTCAGCATGCTCTCCACGTTACTAGTTGGCCCAGGCAGAGCCGTGCAGATATCCGGAAGGAAATTCTCTCGGCCCTCCCCGCAGGCGGCCGTTGGATTCAGGGGTTTATGAGGAGGGCATCAGTCGAGGCTCTCCTCCCTGAATTTATTTTTCAGATATCCTAGGCCGAAAAACCCACGACCCCCCGGCACGCAAGCAAATCGTGGTTGCGAGGCCCGATCGAGGGACCGTGCCACGAACTCGATCGCCCAACACGACAATGAATATACTCCGTCCGTTCACAAATACGCGTCGTTCTGGACATGGAAACAATCTCAAATTTGATCAGTAATTCATACTGTAATGTATTTATAAAAACCCAATTAAATTATAATACTATGAAAATACCTTTCGAGACAAATTTATACATATGGATTTCATATATCCAATCTAAATATTTAAAAATATATCGATAGTTAAAGTTTCGAACATTTGATTCTACGCATCCCAAAACGACATGTATTTATGACCGAAGAGGGTTGCATTTTTGGTTTGTCGTGTAAAATGATATAGATAGATATTTTTTTAAAAAAATAAAACTAGCCGATTGACCCGTGCACAAATGCGGCTTGCTAGTGTCGAAAATTTATTTATTTTTCTTTACCAGAGGACATGTCTATATGATAATCGCTGCCGTCCACATAATGCATACAGCCAAAAAAATGTGACTAGAAATGGCCAGCTCGGTCGATGTAAGCACATGGGCTGATGCTAGAGTCGTAATTTTCAATAGCCATAGCATGACCTAACCTTCACACTAATTCTGAACCCCCGGCACACAAATATTCCTTGCTCGCGGCAAAAATAATAACGCACGGATCGGATATCATCTTGAACTGTCCACGACCTTAATTCCAGGGCCGATTGACTTGCATGAAGATTGAAGAGAGTCGTGGCCGATTTTACTCAGCTCGCCCACAGAAAATGACAGAATGCTACGCAGCTAGCCAGGCAGCCCTCCCTGAAATACAGGAGATGAAGTCACCAAATTAAAGCAGGTTTCTGGGCTATCATCATCGATCTGACCCAATTAAACAACTACTTAATTTAGGATTATTAATTTGCTTGTGGTGTGAGCAATGCTAAAACTTAAAAGTCAAACCCTTTAATTCCATCCGGAGGAGGACACACAATTGCAGGTGAGATCGACACTTGGGTTTATCTGAGGGTTGACTTGCGAAGATGGGCAGCTAGCTGGTTTGATTTACGCTAAAATATGAAGCTTCGGCTGCCTTACCCTGCCAATGTCAATGCATGGAGTGAAAATGACACCATGGTATTCAGTTAATTTACTTGTAGACCAGTCTTAGCATATGTACTAACATATGCATGCATGCTTGCAGGGAGATTAAGAGAGATCCGTTTGGAAGATACCAGTTTATTGTTGATTAATTTGATACTATTTTGACTGCTTCCGATGGATCCTATCTGGCACCGTTAGCTAGGAGATCGATGTAATTGATTAATGGACAATGTAGTTTTGTATTTTGATTAGTAAGAGTAGCTTTCTGTCCCGAACTTAATTTAGGGCCAAGTCATCTTTGAACTTTTCAATGATCGATGCCAACTCAAGGGGAAAAATCAGACTTAACTTATACACAAGTCAAACTACAGCGGTATTGTATGTACTGTGTTCAATAACTTGGCTCAGCTGTAGATCGAATTACTTTGTCTCGGACTTATCCAAAATTCTCTTCTTCCAAAGGCTCTGGTGATTTCAACCATTTTGAGTTGTTGCAACTATAAGATAGTTTTAATACATTTCACCCAGGTCATGGGAACTTCAGTGCACCGCTGTGTCATTCAACTGGGAAATTTTGCAGTTGCCGGTGCTGGATCTCTCCTTGTCCTCGGTAGAGGTTCCTATTACTACGGAAGACCATCACAATGTGGTACAGGAGATACCAGCTTGTAAAGCGTCCGGACCGGACGGTTTCACAGGTGCCTTATCCAAAAAAATTCTGGGACATCATAAAGGATATGACATGTTAGTTGTCATGCACAAGTTATTCCACATGAATGCTCAAGGCTTGCCTATGTTAAACAATGCTCACATTACTCTTTTACCCGATTAGCGGACGAACCCCGGAAGCGCATCAGACTATAGGCCAATAAGTCTCGTGCATAGTGCGAGAGAAATCTTCACCAAACTGCTTGCTTCGCGTCTCTCGGTCTACATAGATTAATTAATCTCACCCTGTCAAACTGCTTTCATCAAGAAGCGGCACATCCAAGACAACTTCCTTTACATTCAAAACAAAGCGAGACAGTTTCACTGGTCAAACACTCCCATGCTTCTAGTGAAATTGGACATTGCAAAGGCTTTTGATTCAGTCCCATGGACCTATCTCATGGACAATATCCGAGCAATAGGATTTGGGAGCAGATGGACAGAGTGGATTGTGATGATCTTGGCCACCTCGTCGTCCAAGGTGTTGATGAATGGTTCACTGGGGCAGCCGATACCTCTTCAACATTGGCATTGATCCGTTGCACCGCCTACTGGATTGTGCAACCGACCATGAAATACTATCGCCTATCAGAGGAAGGGGAGCACACTTGCGAACTTCTCTATATGCAGACGATGCCGCTATTTTCATCACACCCATTAAGGAGGAAATTGATGCGTTGGTACAGATCCTCACATGGTTCGGTGATGTTACAGAACTGAAAACGAATTTGCAGAAAAGTTCCATTGTCCCAATTAAATGTGAAGGTGTAGATCTTCCTAGCGTCTTGATCAATTTACCGGCACAAATTCCCACTTCTCCGATGAGATACCTGGGAATGCCCCTATCTACCAGGAATCTAAAGAAAGTTCACCTGCAGCCAGTTATAGACAAGATTGGAAATCGTTTAGCAGGTTGGCGTGGTCCGATGATCTCGAAGGGTGTCTGACTGACTCTCCTCAAAGCAGTTATCACTTCCATTCCAACCTACATCCTATCAGCCATTGATGTACCTAGAGCAACAATCAAATTTTTTTTTTTGACAAGCTGCGGAGGGCGTGGTTGTGACGAGGAGCAGAATCAGTGCATGGTGGTCACTGCCGTGTCAATTGGGAACCTTTTTTTATTAATTAACCTTCTTTAAAATGTTATTTTAAAGTTAACCTCTGGCGCACTTTAGTTCCAAATCTGACTTCTTTGGTCACGCCACCACCCATAGCGTGACAAAATAACGCTGTCATATAACAGGATAAGTCCGCAAAATAGCACTTTTGATCACGCCACTGGTCATTGCGTGACCAAACAACATTGTCACACCACCACCCATGACGTGGGGCAAACTCTTGTCACGCCATGGGTGGTGGCGTGATCAAAAGGGTTAGATTTGGAAATAAAGCGTGCTGGAGGTTAACTTTAAAATAAAATATTAAAAAAGGTTATTTAATAATAAAAAATTCGTCAATTGGAGGCTAGTTTGCAGGCCTATCGAGCAGGGAGGGCGGGGTGTACTGGACCTCTCTATGTTCGCCATGGCTCTACGTCTCAGATGGTCATGGCACATCAAGACGTCTCCACACAAGCCATGGGTAGGAATTGACACACCTTGCAATGCTGGTGATAAGGACCTCTTCGATGCAGCAACTCAGGTAGTTGTGGGCAATGGAGCCTAGATTGCTTTCTGGACAGACCGTTGGGTGGATGACCGTTCTCCTATGCAGATAGCTCCTCAATTATTCAAAATATTACTAACCTTAAATTCTGAACGAAAGGGCTGTCGCCCGCGCTCTCTACGTTGCCCTGAAATCGTCGGCCGTCGGATCCACGTGTGGATGCTCGGTGTCCGTCAGATTCGGCCTGCGCCTTGCGACTCACTTCGTCATAGGATCGCACTTGGGTGTGCTTGCGGGACGTTCGATTGGGTACGACGCATGCGCTTCGCCTGGCCGCGCCCTAGGTCCGCTCGGCCACCTCGCTTCCTCCCCTGGCTCCCTTTTTGTGCCACCACCGGTTTTGTTGCGCCTTGCTTCTTCTCGTGTGTGTTCACACGCCTCCCGTCGCACCCATATTTTTCATCACTCCAAAATTACCATTTACTTAAAAAAAAAAAGAAATAAGAAGTGCGTATGTTTCTCAAATTTCAGCATCAATGCTTTATTCTGGTCTTTGGGTTCATGATTGGTTGCTCAACTAACTAATTATTTCCAGGTGGTTCTGATGGCCTCCTTGGTCTGCTCTCTATCAGATAACAGGGTCATTCTTTATGATTACATGAGGACGCTGAGGTGTTGTAGGATCAAGAATAACCGACTAGAGGGGGGGTGAATAGAGGGTTTTTAAAAACTAATCGACTAATTTAAAAACTTTAAGCAAGATAGCCCTATCAAAGCTTCCTAGCACAAATAAGATGATAGAACTACTATGCTACTTAAGACATATATGAACTAATGTCAAAACTAGATACAATTCTAGCTAAGAAAATCTTGCATAAGAGAATTGCTAGAAATGTAAATGCGGAATAGTAATGACAAGAATAAACCACAATGAAGACCAAGACGTTTTTCCCATGGTATCGAAGGCTTATCGGTCTTCACTAGTCCACGTTGAGGAAGCTTGAACTAATCAAGCCGGCTCCACAAATTAAGCCTTCAACCTCGATTTCACTAGTGGTCGTTCTTTCTCCGCTCCGGAGATGGCGAACACCAATCCACTCACAATTTGGCGCCAGACCTCTTCACAATATCCTTGAAGAGATCACCGTGCGAGCTCCCTCCAAGCCGTCTAGGTGTCGACAAACACTAAGAGTAAAGAACCATAATCTTCGCTTGACGGCAATCAAGTGCAAGGAATCAATCTAGAATGAATGCACTTAAATTTTGCTCAAAAAACTCACAATGAATGCAACAAGTGTATATGAGGTGTGGACAGAATACTCTTAGCTCAAGGATGTTAAATGAGGTCTCTCTACTTGTCCTTGAGCTGGTGGAGGGGTATTTATACCCCCCCCCCACAAATAAATACGACCGTTAGAGACAGAAGCTCTGAACTTTTCAGCACGAGCGGTAGTACCGCCGTTCATTGGCCGGTACTACCGCACCTTCTCAAAATACACAGTAACGGCTAGCGCAGATGCATTAACTGCCTCTAAAAGAGCCGTCAAAAATTGCAGAGCGGTACTATCACCGTTGATCATGCGGTAGTTCCGCTCTTCGGTCATTCCGATTTTAAGGAGCATTACAACCGCTTCGCTTTGAGGTCCAAAAACAGGTACTCACTGGAAATAACGTACCGCTTACTAATTATCGATTACATCGGGTTGCGGTAGTTCCGCCAAGGAAATGCGGTACTACCACGACGCGGTAGCTAGTTTCGCCACAAAACTCCGGTACTACCGCACCTCAAGGTTAGCAACCAAGCTCAAAGAGGTGTCACTCTAGAAAACACGTACCGCCAACTAATCTTCGGTCCGACCGGGTTGAGGTAGTACTGCACCACTATCCCGGTCATACCACTATGCGATTGTACCGCCAACAACACATCGGTACTACCGATCTTCCTGATAAATGCATAGTTGGCTTCCAAAACAAACTTTAAGTGCATGCATGATCCTATATTGATCCAAATGGCACAAGAACATGCTATCAAGCTACTAGTCATGATCCCTCTTAATAGTACGACATGTAACCTAAAATCCGGTCTTCCATCCTTTTCTCCTAAGACCTGTAAATATAAAAAGAATTCTAGACTACTTGTACCTTGTCTTTGAACCATATTGATCTTCATGTTTACCTTTAGTATGCATCTCCAGGTTGTCATATTCATCATTGGGACTTAACCTTGTAAACACTCAATAAACATGTTAGTCTCATATTCACATGTTGTCATTAATTACCAAAATAATTTTTAGGGGTCTAGATGCTTTTAATCTCCCGATTTGTGGTAATTGATGATAAGCCAATCAATATATGAGAAAGATATATTTTTGAATATACCGCTTGTTGTAAAACGAGTTGTATATTCTTGTTGTGATTTTAACAAAATGATTCTTGCAATGAGTTTAAAAGAGTTTTGAGAATTATTTGCATGTTAAAGTCATTTCAAAGAAAGCTCCCCCTAAACACGTACATATAAATGAGAAGTTGTTTTTGCAAGCACATGTAGAGTTTTTAAAAATTTGGTGGAGTTTCTTTTGTTTGTTGAAACTTGAGGAAATTGACAATACTATAGATCACCAAGATATAGAGATTGCAATTGATGAGAATAATATAACCATAATATATTAAGTACCAAGTTCAACAATAAACCATAAAGACGAGAGAACATAATAACATAACAATGTTTAAACAAGGCTATTACAAGCACACAAGTTCAAAGTATTAAACACAACATGTTCAACATAGATTATATAATAGATAGTAGCAGTCTAGTAGCCCAATCTTCCTTTCTTGCTTGCTCCCCCTCAACCTTTCAATCCTTTTCTCCTCCTAACTTCTCCCCCTTTGGCATCAAAATACCAAAAAGTCACTCAGGGGGATCTTGAGGAGGTGATGGAGCTTGAGAGGATGAAGCCCTTAGAGGTGTGTTGAGGCGACGTCATCCATAGCGATTTGGAGTGGTCAAGGCTTGCTCAAGTTCACTCACACTCTCTGTCAAAGTTGCCAGCTTATTATTGGTTTCAGATTGAAATTCTTGCTGAGAATTTCTAATCTCCAGAATAGCTGAATAGATTTGAGAGAGGGAAACTTGTCCTTCTTCTTGAGCATGTTCTTGAGTAGCTTCTCTTGGTTGAGCTTGAGGACGAACAGCTGCAGGGATAGGAGGACTCTCGCGTGGCTTGTATGGCTTATGGACAGATCCCAAGCCTCCACGATAATCAGTCTTCCGGATGATCAAAGCCATGATGTAAGAAGCATAATTTATTCTTTTGACTCGATCATGCTTGGAAGAGGCAATCTTACGAAGGATCACATCTATCACATCAAATTTCCCCCCATGCATGATATTATCTATTAAGTTCCAAGCATGTCCTCTAATAGCATCAAAATTTCCCTCTCTTTGGTAGAATGGTATGATTGATTATCCTATTTACCAAGCTGGGAATTGGCAGGAGGCCGTCTATCTTTCCTGGAGTATGTCTAACATTCTGATCATAATACTCTGTCCAAGCTGGAACCAAAAGAGTAGGCCTATCATAGATGTTCTCATATCTGTTGGACTCTGTCCTTAAGGTAAGCTCAAATTCATGTCTTTAGTAATCAAAATAGGTGGTCCCTGTCATCCATGTCATCTGACTGAAATCAGGAGATACATACAATATAGCATAGAACTGCCTAATGATCTCCTCATCGTAGTCACATCTTAGCGCTACTAAGTCATGGATACCGGCCCTTTGAAAAAGCCGATATGCTCCATCATACTTGTCTGGAGAGTTTAGATGTACCCAATCCACAAATTTGTGATTAGCAAACTGCCTGTGGGGGGCATACATCTACTCATAAACCAACTCCTAAAAATTAGTGTGAAACTTAGGATTCTTAGATGATCTTGGAAGCACAAACTGATTTCTGTGACGCATTATAGTATATTCATTAGCTGTGATTGTTCTCAAATTTATTTGTTGCTCCTCAGGCTCTCCCATTTTCTCATCAGATTCTATCGCTGCTTCAGATTTAGTGTGAGCCTAGGATGAGCTCTCCTCATTTTCTGAATCATTAGTTGTAGGACCTTTGCCTCTATCTTCTCTTCGCTTTCGTCGTTCCTTTGGATTTTCTTCAGTAAGGTCATGAGCAGGAGCTGCAGGTGGCTGAGAAGAAGATGAGGTTTGACCTCTTGGAGGGCCATAGGACTTGCGAGTGGTGATCCTTGTCCTTGGCATTTTCAAACAGAGAGGATAGATTACAGAGAGAACAAGAGATCAACCAAAATAGGTTAATTTTGAATGGAATGAATTGTCTATTTTATCAGATAAATTGGTAGTACTGATGTTCAAGTGATGGTAGTATCGGGATGCAGAAGTACCACCGTTCACTGGCCGATACGACCGCACCGCGCACGACGAGCGGTAGTACCACTTTCTCTGAACACGTTCTAGGGCACGAAATTGCTTGGATTTTTTGGTGTCTTTAATGGATTGAATCCATGGAATAGATGCACAGACATCACAAGACACTTGTGTAGCAATTTGCCTGAGAAAAACTAATTGAATCAACCACATTCCTAATTAACCCTAATTGTGACTCAGGGTTTGAAGGTAAGGCAAAAGAGGAGATTTGAAGATTTTTACCTTGAGATCCATGGGAGAGGAACCCTTAGGATGCATGAGATCAACACGAATTGAAGAAATCTCGAAAGGATTTGAGGATTTGGTTTGAGTATTTTTTTTCAGTGAGAGAAGAGGGACTGCGGAAGAACAAGTGCGGAATGACCACTCAGGAGGAGAAGGGGTAAAGACCTGAGCGATAGCAGTTAATGCCTTTTTACAATTGAAGCGGTAGTATCGCAGGTTATATGCCGGTAGTACCACAATGCCGTAGTACCTCAGATAAGCCGCTGGTAGTTTCGATATTCCTGGAACTTCAGAGATAGACTTTGGAATTGGAGAAATATGCAAATGATCCCTAGTTTTGCACTTAAATAAATATCATTTAGGATCATTATGCATTGAAGAGACTAAAGTCTATCTAAAAATATAATTTTTATGAACATAGAGGTTTTTAGTAAAATATTTGAAAATATCTTTCTTAAAAGCTTCTAATATCAAATGGAACAAAGTGTATGAGGCATGAGTTCAGACAACATTTGAATGGTCTATGACATTTAATTCATTCCTCAATTTGTAAAAGCGGCATTCATCTAATGGTTTGGTGAAAATGTCTGCTAATTGGTCTTCAGTCCGAATGTGGTTAATTTCAATATCTCCCTTGCTCACATGATCTCTCAAGAAATGGTGATGTATATCTATATGCTTGGTTTTTGAGTGTTGGACTAGATTATTGGCTATTTTCATGGCACTATCATTATAACACAAAAGAGGCATTTAATCCATCAAGGTTTGCCTCATCCATAGCAATTGAGCACAACAACTACCCGCAGAAACATATTCGGTTTCGGCGGTGGATAAAGCTACGGAATTTTGTTTCTTGGATGACCATGACACTAAGGATCTTCCTAAGAATTGACAACTACCTGAGGTGCTTTTTTTGTGCACTTTGCAACTCACATAATCGGAATCCAAATATCCAATTAAATCAAATTTTACACCTTTGGGAAACCATAAGCCAATGCTAGAGGAATGCTTTAAATATTTTAAAATTCTTTTTACGACCATCAAATGACATTCTTTTGGTGTTGTTTAAAAACGTGCACACATGCAAACACTAAACATAATATTGGGCCTAGATGCGGTGAGATAAAGCAAACTACTAATCATAGACCTATAAAGTTTTAAATCTACCGGTTTACCTCCCTCATTAAGGTCGAGATGACCATTGGTTGCCATGAGAGTCTTGATGGGTTTTGCATCTTCCATGCCAAACCACTTGATCAAATCTTTTGCGTACTTTGTTTGGCTCACAAAGGTTCCATCTTTGAGTTGCTTGATTTGAAGTCCAAGAAAATAGCTAAGTTCTTCGATCATGAACATTTTAAATTCCCTAAACATCATATCATCAAACTCTTTACAAAAATCTTGATTAGTAGACCCAAAAATAATATCATCAACATATATTTGGCATACAAAGAAATCATCATCTAAAAATTTAGTAAATAAAGTTGAATCAATTTTTCCAATTTTGAATCCTTTTGAAACTAGAAAATCCCTAAGGCGTTCATACCATGCTCTAGGAGCTTGTTTAAGACCATAGGCGCCTTAGAGAGTTATATCGGTTTACCTCCCTCATTAAGGTAATAGGATTAGGATTATTAGGATCTTCAAAACCAGGTGGTTGTTCAACAAATATAAGTTCGGATATTTTTCTATTTAGAAAAGCACTTTTAACATCTATTTAAAATAATTTAATATCAAAGCATGATGCAAAAGCAAGTAATATCCTAATTGATTCAAGTCTAGCTACATGAGCAAAGGTTTCACCGAAATCCAAACCTTCGACTTAAAGAGAATCCTTGAGCGACCAATCTTACGTTGTTTCTCACAACTATTCCGCTTTTATCTTGCTTATTTCTAAATACCCATTTTGTACCGATTACATTGTGTTTCTTGGGCCTATCTACCATTGTCCAAACTTCATTCAGGATGAAGTTATTGAGTTTTTCATGCATTGCATTCACCCAATCCGGATAATTGAGTACTTCTTCTACATGTTTTGGCTTAATAGAAGAGACAAAAGAGTAATGTTCACAAAACGAAGCGACACGAGATCGAGTTTAACACCCTTACTTACATCACCCAATATTTGATCTATTGGATGATCTTTTGCAATTGTATTATAGATTCTTGGTAGTAAGTTGTATGGTGGATCATCTTCCTTGTTGTCCTCTTCATCGATTTGAATTTGACTTGTTGTGGAAGAGGTAAGAGGTTCAACTTAACTGGAAGATGATGGATCGTTTGGATCTTCTTTTGGCTTGATATATCCAATTTGCATGTTCTCCATAGCTTATCTTAAAGCTTGATTTCCTACATTATCCAAATTCTCATGCTTTCCTTGAGAGCTGTTAGTTTCATCAAATTGAACATCATGTTTTTCTTCAACTAAACCGGAGTTTTGATTAAAGACACGATATGCTTTACTATTTGAAGAATATCCAAGCAAGAAACCAACATCGCATCAACTTGCAAATTTTGAAAGACGAACGTTCTTTTTCAAAATATAACATTTGCAACCAAAGACATGAAAATAAGAGATGTTCGGTTTTATTCCAACAAGAAGTTCATAAGAAGTCTTTTTGAAAAGACGATGCAAATAAAGACGATTTATGGCATGACAAGCGGTATTGATTGCTTCTGCCCAAAATCTATCGGAAGTATTATATTCATCAAGCATTGTCCTAGCCATTTCAATTAATGTTCGATTATTCCTTTCTACAACTCCATTTTGCTCCGGTGTGTAGGTTGTGAAAAGTTTATGCTTTATTCCAAGTTCATCACCAAAATTTTCAACTTTAGTGTTTTTGAACTCGGAACCATTATCATTACGGATGTTCTTAATTTTAAAAACAAATTTCATTTTGAGCCATTTTTGCAAAACTTTGGGAAATGTCGGAGGTTTCGGCTTTGTCATCTAGGAAGAATACCCATGTATGTCTAGAGTAATCATCCACAATGACTAAACAATATCTATTACCCCCGATACTCTTATATGTTGTTGGCCCAAACAAATCCATATGTAAGAGTTCTAATGGTCTAGAAGTTAACATGATACTTTTAGAAGGATGAGAATTAGCAACTTGTTTACCGGCTTGACAAGCACTACAAAGTCTATTTTTCTCAAACTTCACATCCTTCAAGCCAACGACTAAGTCATGTTTGAAAAGCTTTTTAAGTTGAATCATACCAACATGAGCTAACCTTCTATGCCAAATCCAACCCAAAGAGGTTTTTGCAATTCAGTAAGTTTTCAAGCATGATTCATTTGAAGAAAAATCAACCAAGTAAAGATTTCCAAATCTAAATCCTTTAAAAACTAAAGAATTATTCTTTTCATTTGAAATTGACACGCCTTCATTAGATAATGAGTAAATCAAGCCAAGATCACATATTTGAGCAACAGATAACAAATTGAAATTTAGCGATTCAACTAAAAATACATTAAAAATGGAAAGGTCATTTGAGATAGCAATTTTACCCAATCCTATTACCTTTCCTTTGCTATTGTCACCAAATGTGATCTTGTCAATTCCTTACCATTCTCGAATGTGGTGAACATTTTTCTATCGCTGGTCATATGTTGAGTGCATCCACTATCTAGCACCCAATATTTTCTACCGGTCTTGTAGTTCACCTACAAAACAAGAATCAAGTTCTTTTAGGTTTCCAAATTTGTTTGGGTCCTTGGAGGTTAGTGACCAAGGTTTTAGGCACCCAAATAGCATTCTTTTTAGCCAAAAAAATTGAAGTGCCAACAAATCTTGCAATAACTTTACCATCCTTAGTTTTCTTAAGTATGTAGCAAGAATCATAAATACCATAAGACTTAGTATTAACATTTAAGCATGCATTTGACAAATGTCCTACCTTACGACATTTATTGCAATATTTGCCATTTTATTTTACAAACCTTGCGGGCTTGTAAATTGGCTTCTTACATTTCTTGGGCACATACCTAAGTCCTTATTTGTTGAATGAGTACATTTACTCACTCAAAAGCTTGTCAAGGGTGGCCTTATCCTTGAAGCACCGTTCCAAGCTTTTGCTTAGCTTGGTTACTTGCTCCTTTAGCTCATTATTTTCAACAGCAAGCTTTGCATCAAGAGACTTATCATTATCATGATTAGAGTTAATATTAGAGCTACATGGCATGACAAGTAGATCATTACATGATGTAGATTTACTAGTTCTTGCACTTTCTACACTAGGCATTTTATCAAAAATATCACATGTGATTCCAACACTAGTGGAAGACTTGCTTGAATTTTCTTGGATAAGCAAGTTGTGAGCTTCCTTTAGCTCTTTGTCAGTGTTTTAGGACCGAACTTATGTAAAGATTGTTTGATTCGGGGGTTCCTCTAGGCTCAAAATCACACAGAGTTGGAGACACGGGGATTTTTATACAGGTTCGGGCCATCTCCTGGGAGAATAACAACCCTACTCCTGTGTGTATGTATTGAGTATACTGGATTACAAGATGGAATCGAAGACTAGAGTATTGTGCTTCTAATCTCCTCTTCGGATCTCTCCCCCTGTCCTGATGATCCTTGCCTTTTATATCATCTCTGGGGTGCGCCGTTGGATCTTCGAAATAAAGGTTACATTAACTCGCCAGATCGTGCAGCTGTTATCGGAGGTTATTACGGGGGTTGTAATGTCCCCACATCGCCAGGCAATTCTCATCATAACAATGAGTTAAATCGTGCTGTTATTTCAGGGAATAACAGCGACATTGATTGCTCATATCCTTGGATACGGTACATAAGATTCCCTGATCGACTAGGCCCACATGTTTGTTAGTCTTGTCGACTAAGGACTGGTCGTAGAAGGGCTTACGACCTGGTGGTGGTCGTAGGAGAGCCTACGACCACAGATCGATCATAGTAGAGCTTACGATCATGGGATAGTCGTAGAAAGGCTTACGACTATGGGGTAGTCGTAGGAAGACCCACGACTACAGGGTGGTCGTAGGATAACTTACGACCTCTAGCTTCTCCCTTATGAACATTAAGGGGTATGCTCAAGAGTTATATGACGTCATTATTACCCATAATATGAATTATAGATAAATGATTAAATGAGGATTGTTATATCCTCGTCATCTAGCCCCCCAGCTCAAGTGAAAATAACTTACTTGAAGAAAGAGCAGTAGACAGTCTTATGACCAGTGGATGGTCGAAGGAAAGACTCTTCGACTAGTGTTTCATTTGAGCAGAAATTTACTTGGTCAAAAAAGTTGTGGAATAATCTTGCGACTTACAGGGTGGTCATAGGAGATCTAATGATCACTGAGTAGTCGCAGTACTATGGTTGGAAGTAGAAACTTTCCAACCGTTGTTGCGTTTGACCAGAAAAAGACTTGGTCAAGAAGGTAATTTCGCTTGAGGTGTAAAAACAGATCTGATTACCTTGAGCAAACAAATTTAAGAATCGCAATCGACTCCCTTACCTTTGTCTGTTGGAGTGGTTCTCGAAGCGTTGGCAACCATTGGGTAGCCACGTCTTTTTAACTTCGGGCGTGGGGTTATAAATTTTCACCGTGGGTAAGGATAAAGTCTTTTACCTTCCCCCAAATTGCTCTCATTGTTCAAGCTTTCGAGTTCCCTGCCGCCGACGAAATCAAGCCTTCTTCTCCAATTTCTCCACATCCAAATCTTCGATTTTTGGGAGAAATGGCCGGAGCCGCTTCTCAGTGAGCCGAATCGGAGATGGATGCGACCAAAATCAGAGCTTTGGTCGACTCCCAGAAGATTTCGAAGATGGAATTCGTGTGGTGGATTCAGGCCGTCGGGCAGCATTGGCCGTCGGAGGAGATGGGGCAAATCCCCGTCTTCCAAGCATTCTGTGAGTGTGGTCTTCGATTACCCGCTCATCCTTTTCTCACATTGGTACTCGAATATTTCCCAGTGGAGTTGGTGAACCTTGTCCCCAATTCTATCACAATGTTGGGGGTGTTTGTGTACCTGTGTGAGGCCTATCTGGGGATTCCGGCTGATATGGAGTTGTTCCGGTACTACTACGAAATGACCCGATTAAGCGGAATCACTGGTAGTTGTAGTCTGAAGCTCCACGACGGGAAGTCGAGGGAGTACATTCAGATGTTTACCAGGTCGTCGTGGCCGGGGTGGAATAAGAGGTGGTTCTATTGGAAGATCACCAATGAGGACAGCCTCTCTTTCGCCGGGAAGCCTGCCGAGAAGGTTCCCGCTTGGGATTTGATTCCCAAGGATCTTGGCCGGATCGCCCCTTTCATTCAAGCTATTGCAGACTTGAAGGAAGAGGGGCTTACCGGATGGCACGTGGTGAAAGATTTCATCACGCGCTGCATCAGCCCTCTGAAGAAGAGGGCTCACCAGATGTGGCAGTACTCGGGGCCAACGGACCCGACGAGGGATTACTCGGAGGGTAAGATAACCTTAAGCTTAGTTTTTTTCCTGTTGATTTTGATTTAAGCTTTACTTAAAGTTTCCTTATCCTTGCAGACCTTTAACAAGAAGAGATTGACGCTCGGGTTAAGGTTGTCTGTGAGAAGCCCCCGGTCGATGTTGTGGCGCCTCCAATCCTAGCTGACTTGTCTCCAGAGGACAAGGTGGAGCGCCTAATGGTAATCGATAGTTGATTTTATCTTTAGGACTTTGTAGTCATAGAAAAACTTATGACTGGGCACTGATCGTAAGAAGAGTTACGATCAGGTTCTGTTCATAGAAGAACTTATGACCAGGGGGTTGTCGTAGAAAAAGCTTACGACATGGTAAATAGTGGCAGAAGAACTTACGACCACTTCATAATATCTCTCTTCCTGATTTTTGCAGAAAGTAGGTATGGAGAACCGTCAGGATGACGAAGAAGTCGAACTGATGGTCGTCGGTGCGGCCGTAGAGCAGTTTGTTTCTCCCCCGGCCAAGAGACGCTGGCTCGTTAAAGCCGCCAACAAGGGATGCTCAAGTTCGAGCCCTGTTGTTGAGCAAGCAGATGCTCCTCAGACCAAGAGGAGGAAGCTCGTGCAAGCTGTTGATGAGGGCGGTGCAAGCTCGAGCTCCGCTACTCCATCTGCACCTTTGGCTAATCTTGCTGCGGAAATAATTGCTGCAGAGGAAGCAATCGTGGTAGGAATAGCTGAAGTATTCAAACCCGAGCCCCCAAGACCAAGGTACCCTTCTATTATGACATAAAACCTTCGATTTACGCCTCTCGTGGCTTTATCAGCGATTAGAAAAGGAGAAGCTGGAAGAGTTTCATGTCTTTTCGAAGGAGAGGCGCTACGCCCGGAAGTGTTCGTGGTCGAGGGCAGATCTTGCATTGTTGAGGTGGTCGAGACCGGTCTCGGCCATCCGGAGAGCCAAGAGGCTCAAAGAGCGATGGCGCTCGATCAAGACCCACGACAGAGGCGTGGTCGTGGATCGTTCCTCAACGAGTCTCGACCGGGCGTGGTTGAGAAAAAGTCAAGAAACCTTCCTTAGGGAGGGTTGTTTCCAAACTTAAGATCAAATCCGACACTCGGAGGTGCGTAAAAGAGACAAAAGTGTAAGGACAAGATTTACCTTTTGCTTTTTACCACCGATCGTGGTTTCCTTTTATGATCTCAGCTTGGCTCCTCTTATCATCAAGGGCGTTCACCAAGGAACCCAGCTGCGATTTCTTCGGCGAAGGAATAACAGTGGCGGTGGTCAAAGGATTGTCCACCGTCCGAGTGACTGAAGATGCCATTACAGCTGGCTTGGCTATGACTATTGGAGCGGTCGTAGCGCCAGAAGCGGCTACGATCACAGGAGTGTTCGTAGAAACAGAAGCGGCTACGACCACTGGGGCGGTCGTAGAAACAGGGGTAAAGACGGTAGTGGCGGAGACATCCGGCCTTGGGGGTGAAACATCTATTCACCGTGCTGGGAAGGAAGTTGCTGCAGATGATACTCCCAGCTTCCAAGGCCAAGCTACTGGTGCCGCTACCCCCGAAGGAGAAGAAGAGTTCGAGCTCTTTGACCACACCTTCGGGTTCTTCGCTCCTGCCACCGTTGTGGGCTCCCGTGCGTTCAGATCTCGTGATCGTGTTCCTCACCCTAAGGATATTCCCAACAGAGGGGATGTTTTCGATGATGAACATCTCGAAAGGGTATGCTGGAACTGAGTCAATGAGATTGATAAACTGAGGGACCCCACGAGGGTGGTGTCTTCGTTTGCTCAGACAGCCATGAATGTAAGTACCTGAAATTTGGTATTTACATCTATGCTTTTTACGCTTCTCATTGCCTTTCTTTGTGCACAACACATTGGAGCAAATTGTCATTGTTGCCGAATATAACAGGAAACTTGTCCAGCTACGACAAGACAAAGCGCTACTCTGCGAGCAGGCAGAGATGTGGTAAGTAACTGCTTTTCGTAGCCTTTTATGTTTCGGCTACATACACAACACTTGCGGGGTTTGTCGTAGAAGATCTTACGACTAGGTACTGGTCGTAGGAGGACTTACGACCAGGGTATTATCGTAGAAAAACTTACGACAAGGACTTGGTCGTAGAAGAACTTACGACCATGTTCTTTGCTGACGTCTACTATTTCCCTTTGTAGGTTTAAGAGTGACGAGAAGACCTTAACTGATTCTCTCGACTTCGAGAGAGCCGAGAAGAAAAGGCTAAGTGAGGAGATTGAAGACCTCCGGAAGAAGCTTCAGGAGGCAAACTCTGCAAACCAAAAGTTGCAGGGACGACTAAGCGGTAAGTGCTGAACTTAAGATCGCCTTCGACCTCCTTTTCTTTTTCTGAATCTCATTCTCTTTCAGACAAAGACCAAGAGGTCCAAACGTGGGAGCAATGTTACCTTGAGGACACCACCGCCCACGCTGAAGAAGTCAAGAAGTTAGATTCTCAACTAGTTGGTAAGCAAATTTTTACCTGTAATTGGTTGTGTTTTCCTCTCGAGGTCATTTTATTTGACTGACCTTATTCTTTTCAGAACAAGTAGTACAAGTAAAACGACTTCGCGAGGCTTCGACTCACAATCAGGATGAAATGAAGGCTTTGAAGATTAATCTTCAAGACAATATTTCACTCCTGAACAATGTACTCGGTGGGCTTCATGCTGAGGGGATTACTCCTCGTGACAACACGTTGCTTTCCCAATCGAGTGCCATTGGTGAACAAGTCGGAACTTTGCAAGAGTTGGTGACTACGCTGAGAGCTAACCAATTCGACTCGATAAAGGATACGATCCAAGAGGGAATAAGATTTGTCTTAGCAAAACTTAAATCTCACGATCCCACCCTTAATCTGAGCTTTGTCGTAGATGACCGCACCGCCTGAAGCGAAGCGGAGGCGATTAATAGCGACAATGCACCGATCGCTGAGTTAGTCACGGAGGGTATGCAAGTCAGTTCTCCTCCGCCAGAGTAGTATGCACCAGATTCCTGTAAAGACAAATTTTTTGTTGATGTTGATATATAATCCTTCCTTCTTCCTGAAAATCATCATGTCGAGTAGTTAGTAACTCATAAGATAATGAATAGAAAAAAGAGCAAGACTAAGAATTGAAGTTAAATTAATAACTTTATCCTAGCCCCCGACTATTTGCTTGGTTTATTTAGATAAACCGAGTAAATAGTGTTAAATGGGTTTTATGAAAAAGAGAGAGGTTTAGCTAACTTGCAGTTTTTCGATCACGATAATCTTGCACTGGTCGAAAGAGTAGGAACGAGTCGACACTAGGAAGTTCCTTCTAGTGGGTAGGACCACGTGCAGAGAGGAAAGGCTTCGACTAGGTAATGTTACCATCTCCGACCAGATTAATCAAATCAAGAACGGTCAACTTGAGTTAGATAAACATCTGAAGTTCCTTAAAATATTTGTCCAACTTATCTCAATGCACTCAGTATATTCGCTCTGGCAGCAAGAGTTAGAAACAGAACGACGCTAGGAAGTTCCTTCTAGTGGGCAGGACCACATGTAGAGAGGAAAGTCTTCGACTAGGTGTTGCAACTTCCTCCGACCAGTTAAAACAAACTGATTTTATCGAAAGTAGTCGAGCAAATTTGGAAAATGTACTCTGCTTAATTTATTTTTCAAAAAGATGAATGAAGAAATAAATTAAGGTACTAAGAGTTGGCTTGACATTATTTCGACCATGTTTTGAACCCATGTTCTTTGTGTTGGCAGCGAGAAGGGAGGAACGAATCAACTCTAGGAAGTTCTTTCTAGTGGGCGGGACCACATGCAGAGAGGAAAGGCTTCGACTAGGTGATGTTACCATCCTTTCGACCAGTGTAAAGATGAAATGGGTACTGGTCATAGAATGTCTTACGACCAGTGTATTGTCGTGGAAGATTTTATGACTAGGAACTGGTCGAGGGTGGACCTTTGACCAGGTTATGGTTGAAAGAATTGTCAAAGCGCTACTCAAAGTAAGACAATAAAGATAGAAAGAACCTGATGCTTTATTGAATGGTTGGTCGCTTACACATAAATTTAGAATGGCGGTCGATGTTCCAAGAATTAGAGAGAACCCGGCCATCTTCCATTGCCAGTCGTACCGAGCCTGGATGCGTAACTTCGACCACCGTGTAAGGACCTTCCCACTTGGGGGAAAGTTTATTCCGATTAGACTGGGATTGAATTTTCCTCAATACCAAGTCACCTACAGCAAGGCTGCAAGGTTGGACCTTACGATCGTAGTATTTGCGTAGAGCTTGCTGGTAGACTGTCGAACGGATTAAAGCCTGATTTCTCTTCTCTTCGAACAGGTTAATGTCATCCGCTCGAAGTTGTTCTTGGGTTGAGTCATTGAAACTCTCGACCCTTGTAGACCTGATCTTTAGTTCTGGTGGAAGCATGGCTTCGGCACCAAAGACTAGGAAAAAAGGTGTTTCGCCTGTTGCTCGACTAGCGGTCGTGCGAACTGCCCATAAAACTGAGGGTAATTCTTGTACCCAAGCCCCCCGAGCGCTTAACAAGCTGGTCGAAGACTCTAGTTTTAATTCCCTGCATTATTTGGCCATTCGCTCGTTCGACTGCCCCATTGCTTTGGGGATGGGCGACAGAGGCGTAACAGAGCTTGGTACCCAACTTGTCGCAAAATTCCTAAAATTTTGCGCTCGAAAATTGTTTACCATTATCTGTGATTATTCGACTTGGGACGCCAAACCGAGTAAAAACGCTTCTCATCATGAACCGTTTTGCGGCTTCCGTTGTTATCGATCCATGAGTTCGCCGATCCATTTTGTGAGCGTATCAATAGCCACAAAAGGAACTCGAAGCCTCCTGGAGCCCTTAGGAGCGGTCCTAGGATATCGAGACCCCAGGTTGCAAAAGGCCAAGATAGAGGAATTGTTTGTAATGCCTGAGCTGGTTGATGTATTTTTCTGCTATGAAACTGGCATTGTACACATTTCTTAACCAACTCTTTGGCATCGTAGAGGGCTGTTGGCTAGTAAAATCCTTGTCGAAAGGCTTTTCCGACCAACGTTCTGTAGGAAGCATGAGTTCCACAGATGCCCCCATGTATATCGTGAAGGAGGATTAGTCCTTCTCTCTGCGGTATGCATCACATGAGTACCCCTTGAATACCTCGTTTATAGAGGACTCCTTCGACCAAAGTATACATTTTGGCCTTTCGGGATAAACGATCTGCTTCGAGATCGTCATCGGGTACGGAACCCATTTGAAGATACTTGTAGATGGGATCCATCCAAGTATCCTCGTATTCTAGAGAGGCTGTCTCAATAGGAGATGTCTATGGTGTGTCCACCAGAGACGGCTTCTAGAGTTGCTCCAAGAAGACCCCTTTTGGTACTTGTGATCGGGAAGAAGCTATCCGAGCAAGCTGGTCTACGAGGAAATTATCCTTTCGATGGATGAATTGTACCTCGAAACTGAAAAAAATGCTTTTCAAGCTTTCAAACCTCCGATAAGTACCGAGACATGGTCGGGTTAGAGCACTGGTACTCTTTTCCAACTTGATTCACGACTAGTTGAGAGTCTCCTCTCACGAGTAGTCGTCGAATCGCGAGCACTTTTGCAGCTCGTATGCCGGCTAGTAAACCTTCGTACTCTGCCACGTTGTTAGTAGCCTGAAAGTTTAACTATATGGCATACTTTAAGGTCTCAGAATTCGCACTCTGCCACGTTGTTAGTGGCCTGAAAGTTTAACTATATGGCATACTTTAAGGTCTCTCCGTTAGGAGATTCCAAAACCACCCTAGCCCCTGAGCCACTTAAAGTAAGCGACCCGTCAAAGTACATCATCCACTTATCATAGGTATCGTATAGGGGATCCTGAACAGGTTCAGGATTTGTCCATTCGGCGACAAAGTCTACCAAGATCTGGGATTTAATGGCTGTTCGCGACACGAAATGGAGGTCGAACTCCCCAAGTTCTACTGACCATTTAGACATGTGTCCCGCTGCTTCCCTATTTTGGAGGATCACTCCCAAGGGAAACTCAGACGGCACAATTATCTTGTGCGCCTGAAAATAATGCCGTAGTTTCCTCGAAGACATGAGGAGGGCATAGAGAAGCTTTTGGACCTGAGGGTAACGCTCCTTAGGTCCGTGCAAAACTTCACTTACGTAGTACACTGGTCATTGAACGTTTTCACGTTCTACGACTAGTACTGCGCTCACTTCCTGTGGCGTGGCAGCTAGATAAATTAAGAGCGTCGCTTCTGGTTTCGGGGAAATCAGAATAGGAGCACTCGTAAGATATCTCTTGACATCTTCAAAGGCAGTATTTGCCTCTTTTGACCACTCGAAACCCTCGTGCTTCCTTAGAAGTTTGAAGAAAGGTAGTCCTTTTTCTCCCAGTCGTGCTATGAAATGACTTAAAGCCGCCATACACCCTGTGAGTTTTTGGACTTCTTTCCTCGTGGTTAGAGAGCACATTTGAACAATGGCTTTTATCTTTTCGGGATTTGCTTCGATCCCTCGCACAGAGATCAAGAATCCAAGCAATTTTCCCGAAGAGACTCCAAACACACACTTCTGAGGATTGAGTTTCAAACGGTATTTTTTGAGGTTGTCGAACGTCTTCTGCAAGTCCGAAACATGATCAAGTCGTTTGATGCTTTTTACGGCTAGATCGTCAGCATAGGCTTCCAAATTTCGGCCTAGCTGAGGTAAAAAAATCGATTGCATCAAGCGTTGAAGAGAAGCGCCATCATTTTTTAGACCAAATGCCATTTTGACATAACAAAATATACCAAATGGAGTAATAAATGCGGTCTTTTCTTCATCTTCTAGACACATATTAATCTGATGGTAGCCAGAATATGCATCTAGAAAACTTAATGTTTCGTAACCAGCAGTAGATTCAACCAACTGATCGATACGAGGTAAAGGGAAATCATCTTTTGGACAAGCTTTATTAAGATCAGTGAAGTCAATGCACATTCGCCACTTGCCGTTAGACTTTCTAACCATTACAGGGTTGGCCAACCACTCTGGGTGGTCGACTTCTCTTATAAAGCCTGCTTTAAGTAGCTTGTCCAATTCTGACCTTATACCATCTCGTTGATCAGGGGCAATCTCCGTAATTTTTGTTTTACGGGTACTTTATCAGGCCGTAAAGCTAGCTTGTGCTCAATTACTTCCCTGAGGACTCCGGGCATGTCGGATGCTTGCCACGCGAAGACATCTGCGTTTGCGGAGGAAAGTGATGAGGGCGTCTTCCTACTTAGGGTCGGAAGTATCCCGATCTGACAGATCTTGAAGGTTCCTCGTCTGAGGAACCTCTTTGACTTGGTCGTTCGCTTGAGCGCAGACTTTAAGCCGAGCTCTTGGTGAAAGTCGCCCTTTTCTTCCCGAGCTAGTATCGACCCACCATCTCGAGGATCGGCGGTCTGCGTGTCGCCATCTTCTTATCACAATGAATTGTGATTACTCCTTTGGACCTGGCATCTTAAGACATTGATACCCATAATGAGTTGCCATTAAGAATTTTGCCAAAGCTGGTCGTCCGAGTATGGCGTTATATGCCGTATCGAAATCGACCACATCAAAGGAGATCTTCTTCGTCCTGAAATTACTTGGTGTACCAAATGTTAAAGGAAGAGAAACTTGACCAACAGATTTGGCCGAAGACCCCGGTATAATACCATGAAATGAATATCATACCGGTCTTACCTTGGTCCTCGGTACTTGCATCTCGTCTAGGGTATTCGTCAACAAAATGTTTAACGAGCTCCCACCATCAATCAACACTCGATTTACTCGACAGTTGTTGATGGTGGGTTCATTCTGATCGGATAACGACACAGTCGAGTCGAAGGATCGGCGATCAACCTTCTCGAAAGAGATAGTGACCTCCGACCACTTTGGTACTTTATTGACAAGAGGGGAGTCAATGGAGTTTACCTCACGTTCGACTGCTTTAAGCTGTCGTCTTGACTCGTACGCCGATGATCCCTCAAAGTTGTGCTCGATGGTGTGCTCGGGATCTTGAAACGGCATGTCCTCATTGTCATCCAACTGTGTATGACCACTGGCTTGCCCTACTTCCTCGAGGGCAGGAAGTGGCCCTTTGTCGTTGTAGTAGTCTTGAGTTTTTGTTGGAAAACTTCGGCGATTCTGGTCGTGTCCTTCCTTTTTATGGAAAGGGCACCACCTAGGCTTATCGTTCTTCAGTTCGAGGCGCTTACCTTTGCCTCGATCGGGGTATTGCTTGGCAGTTCGAGGCTCCTTATCGCTTACGGCCAAGATTTCCTTAGAAGCATTGGCTTGAGACTTTTGGCCCTTTGCCTTGTTCTTGGATTTCTTGGCCTTCTTGTCCTTCTTTTTGCTACCTTCGCCAGTCTCCTGAGGGTGCTGGTCATCTCGATCGATGATTTTGGTCCACTCGACTGCATCATCAGCAGTAGCGTACCGATCAGCCATCTCGAAGAGTTTGGCTACAATAGCGGGAGGGTTCAAAGCGATGGCCTCTATGATCCTTCTGCTGCGGACTCCCTACTTGAAGGCTCTGATAACAGATGAGTCAGAAACATCAGGAATCGAATTGCGGACCTGACTGAAACTCCTGATGAATTGGCGTAGTGTTTCGTCGTCGTTTTGCCGCATCCGGTGTAGGTCGTCCTCCTTTCCGGGGCGATGATAGGTGCCCTGGAAATTGGCCAGTAATAGATCGCAGAGATGTTGCCACGAGTAGATCTACTCGATAGGTTGGTTTAATAATCATGATCGAGCAGACCCTTCGAGCACAGTCAAAATGTAATTCACCATGACGCGCTCTCCTCCTCCTGCTGCTCAGACAGCGGTCGTGTAAATATGAAGGAATTTGATGGGATTTTGAGACCCATCAAATTTCTCCATGTTCCCTGGTCGAAACCGCGACGGCCTATGAACTGCTCAAAGGTCAAGAGAGAATGCCCGACATCTGATAAATACGTCGTAACGCCTACTTTGTAGAAAAGAGCGGTTGACGTCGCTGGGTGATCGTACTCGATGATACCCAGTGAGGGGTGAATCTGACTTATGGTAAGTCTCGATCCTACGAGGGCAATACTCCTCGTATTTTGTCTGCTATTGCAGACCTCTGGGTCGGAGCGGTGAATGATCACCTCGCCTAAGAGCTTTGTGATCGTCAGGCGTTCGAGAAACTCTTTTTCGGTTTGGGGAGCGATGCACTTTGCGGCGATCCCCATGCGGTGAGTTATTCGAACGACTGGAAACTGATAGAGTCGTATTACTATGACTTCCAGAATGATATCGGCGGGGTCGTTCGAGCTTGCTCATCATACTCCGCAGCCTTCGTGCGATCTCTTCGGCAAAGAGGTCGTAGCTGTCTTTCGGGCAAGTTCTCGAGATGGGTTCTCGGCGGTCGTTGATATGCTGAAGTTCCTGAGCTTCTTCCGACTGGTATTGAGTGCGCCCAGGCAATTTTCTTTGAGCTATGACTCGTTTCCGTCGGTTTGTTTCAGAATCATCCATACCTGATCCTTGAGCTTGCCTAAGTGAAGTGTGATGATCTCGAGAATTTCCCACACGCTCATCAGAGTATTGACTCTGGTCATTGTTGGAGGTGTCTTTGTCATTGCCACGAGCGATCGTAGAGTGTGATCTTCGGGGAGCATCCTCAGCCTTGTTTCTAGGAGAGTTATTACTACCTGAGGGAAGGACAAAGACCTCCCGCTGATGATCTCCACTTGTGCTAGAGGCCTCCACGCTTGAGGAGTCGTCGAATGACACCATTTGGCGACTTGGAGCAAACCCCTCTAGGAAGGGGAATTCTGGGTTATAACCGTCTCTATCGGCAAGCGGGTCCTGCGTTGGGATGGTCGAACTCGCAGGAAGAGCATGTTCGATCGCATCCTTGGCTGGGCTAACCGGAGAGAGAGAATCACCAGATGCTGACAAAGATCTAGAATTATGACTTCCAAGAGTTGCCGCGCCAGGTCAGACTGTCTTAGGTGGACTTGGACATTTAGAGAGGGCACCCTCGTTGTGCCTTGAGTCTGCCTTGGGACAGCCCTCAATGTGGTTGGATTGACCCTTGCCCTCTAAGGAAGCCGGTTCCCCATCTGGACGTATAGTTGTGGGGGATAAGGATCCCTCCTCAACTCCATTGGTGGTAAAGTCTCCTGGAGAAAGATCTCCGGGGGCGATATCACCATCGGAGGATGCATCACTCGGCTCATAGTCGAAACCGGCATCCATGTCGATATCTGCATAATCGGCCAAGTCAAACCGGTTCTACTCGTTCCACTCTCCTGCCATGAGAGCATGAGAATCGGAAAGACGAAGGAAATCTTATGACTCGAAGATCCCCACGGACGGCGCCAACTGTCGGTGTTTTAGGACCGAACTTACGTAAAGATTGTTTGATTCGGGGGTTCTTCTAGGCTCAAAATCACACAGAGATGGAGACACGGGGATTTTTTTATACAGGTTCGGGCCTTCTCCTAGGAGAATAACAACCCTACTCCTGTGTGTATGTATTGAGTATACTGGATTACAAGATGGAATCGAAGACTAGAGTATTGTGCTTCTAATCTCCTCTTCGGATCTCTCTCCCCCTGTCCTGATGATCCTTGCCTTTTATATCGTCTCCGGGGTGCGCCGTTAGATCTTCGAAATAAAGGTTACATTAACTCGTCAGATCGTGGAGCTGTTACCGGAGGTTATTACGGGGGTTGTAACGTCCCCACGTCGCCGGGCAATTCTCATCATAACAATGAGTTAAATCATGCTGTTATTCCAGGGAATAACAGCGTAATTAATTGCTTATATCCTTGGATACGGTACATAAGATTCCCTGATCGACTAGGCCCACATGTTTGTGAGTCTTGTCGACTAAGGGCTGGTCGTAGAAGGGCTTACGACCAGGTGATGGTCGTAGGAGAGCCTACGACCACAGATCGATCATAGTAGAGCTTACGATCACAGGATAGTTGTAGAAGGGCTTACGACTATGGGGTAGTCGTAGGAAGACCCACGACTACAGGGTGGTCGTAGGAGAACTTACGACCTCCAGCTTCTCCCTTATGAACATTAAGGGGTATACTCAAGAGTTATATGTCGTCATTATTACCCATAATATGAATTATAGATAAATGATTAAATGAGGATTGTTATATCCTCGTCACTCCTCATAAGAGCCTTTAAGAGAGAGATGCTTTTTCTTCAAGATTTTAAGTTTTGTCTTTTCTTTTTCAAGATATTCATTCAAATCTTTCAACATATCCATGAGCTCATCATATGAAGGTTCTTCGTTATCAAAGAATTTTACCTTATCTTCTTTTGCCATGAGGCATGTAGGAGATGAGAAGAGTGATGGAGCCTCTTTGATGGCGATGCCGACAAGTCCCTTCTTCGTAGGGGACTCATGCTCATCGGAGTTGGAGTCGGTGTATTCCTCATCGGAGTTCCATTCTCCAGTGTGAGCTTCATTCTTGTCGTCCTTGTGAAGCTTCTTCTTGCCGTTGAACTCCTTCTTCTTGGATGACTTGCCCTTGTCATCTTTCTTTGTGGGGCAATGAGAGGCAATATGCCCCTTCTCATCGCACTTATAACAATGGATGTTGCTATAGCGCTTGTTGTCGTTGGAGGATTGCCCTTTCTTACTCTTGTCAAAGTTAAAGTTTTGATATGGGCGTCTTCTCATGAATTTCTTTATTCTCCTCACAAGGAGAGCGAATTCTTCTTCGGAGTCTTCTTCTTCATCACTTGATTCCACATTTGCCTTGAAAGCGGTAATCTTCTTCTTTGAGGAAGATGACTCCAAAAGCTCTTCCTTGTCCTTCTTGTATAACTCATTGGTGATGAGATTGCCCAAGAGACCGGTTAGCGTCATTCTCGGCAATTCGAATGAATTGAGAAATAGAGTCACCAAGGTCTCATACTTCTTCGGCAAGGCCCTAAGCATTTTCTTCACAATATCAACATCGGTTTGTAACGTGCCTAGGCCTTTGAGTTCATTTACAATGTTGTTGAGGCAAGAGTACATTTCATTTATATCCTCATGAGGTAACATTATAAATGTCTCATACTTAATCCGGAGCCTATGCAATTTGGACTCTTTGACTGTGGATGTTCCCTCATGGATTTTCAAGAGGGTAGTCCAAATATCATGAGCGTTTTCCAAATTGCTCATTCTATTGAACTCATCCGCGTTTAAAGCATCAAAGAGACCTCCCTTTGGTTTAGACCTCCCTTTGTGGTTTAGACCTCCCTTTGTGGTTTAGACCCCTATCTCTGTTTAGATCTCCTTTTGGTCTAGATCTCCTTTTCTATTTTGACCTTCCTTTGGTTTATACCACCTTTCTATTCGAACCTCCCCTTTGGATCAAACCTTTTTCCCGTTCGGACCACTCCTTTGGTCCAGACCTCTATTCCTTGATCCGTGTCGTGTCCTCCTAGGCTCAGCAAACCTCCCTTGATCTCTCTGGACCTCTTCTTGTGTCTTTTGGTTGGACTTCCCTTTTGGTCCAGACCTTTTCCTTCGGTCTTGATGACCCCCAAGATATTCCCAAGCTCGGGTTTGTGTTTCAAACATCCTTGAGTTTTAAAATTCAAATTCGAGTTGAATTTCTCCCTTCTGGAACTCTCTTGTTTAACCTTCTTTCCTTCTCTGCCCATTTGAACCTACCTCGTGTTCATTTGGACCTCTATGTGTTCATTTGGACCTCCCCGTGTCCTTTGGACCTCCCCTGATTTCATCTTGACCATCAGGACCCCCCCCCCTTGTTAGATCTTGACCGTCAGGACCTCCCCCTTGTTAGATCTTGACCGCCAGGACCTCCCCTTGTTAGATCTTGACCGTCAGGACCTCCCCTTGTTAGATCTTGACCGTCATGACCTCCCCCTTATTAGATCATGACCGTCATGACCTCTCCTTGTTAGATCTTTACTGTCAGGACCTCCCCCTTGTTAGATCTTGACTGTCAGGACCTCCCTTGATTTCATCTTGACAGTTGAGACTTCTTTGGATCTCATCTTAACCGTCAAGACCTCCCCTTGTTCCATCCTAACCGTTGAGACCTCCTTTTCGTTTGATCGCCCTTTTCCTTCGCATGGTCCGATCCAGCGCCCATGCCTTTCCCTCTCGAGGAGCGTTCGATTGAGTTTGGATGGTCCGATTGAGAGGAAGCATTCGGACGGTCCGAACGTTCCTATCGCCTTGGACCATCTGATCAAAATTGGACGGCCCCGCTTTGCTGCACATATCCTCCTTGCCCCTAGGACCTCCTCGCCCTTGTGGTCTTTTTGCAAAGACCACCTCTTTGGTCTTTTTGCAAAGACCACCCTCGTGGTCAAGACCACTCCCTTATAGTCATGACCTCCCCTTGGTCAGGACCTCCTTTGCGGTTGGTCACGACCTCCCCTTGGTCTTTTTGCAAAGACTACCTTTGTGGTCAAGACCACCCTTGCTGTCATGACCACCTCTCTAGTGGGACCACCCTCTCAGGTCCTCTGCTCACCTTCTTCCTCCTCTCGTTGCGTCGTTGCTGACGCCAGAGTCCCTGTGCATTTAATGCTGTTGCATCACATTGAATGCTGTCACTTCCATTGTACCCTTTTTGACTCTGCTATCACCTCCTTTACATGCTCCTTTCTTTCCTTTACCTGCTCCCGTCGTGTGCATTGTATGCACCATCCTCCTCTCTCAGGACCTCCCCCGTGCTTATATAAAGCACCAGAGAGGCCTCCTGCCCACCTTTTGTTTTCCTAGAGCCTTGGACCTCTCTTTCAGCTCAGACCTCCTTCTGAAGAGCTCTTTCTTCCTCGGTTGGAGCTCTGATTTGAGTGGTTCAAGTTCCTGCCGTTGTCCTGATCCCGTGCCTTTCTCTTTAGCTCTAGTTGGTTCTTTAATTGGAGTTTTTGTGGATGCGCTTTATTTATTTGGTTCTTATCGCTCGTGTAGGATCCGGCTGCCCCGAAGAGTTCTTGGATCCGGCGACCTCGACTGAAGCAGCTCAACCCTTCACTGGAGGCAAGTCATAGACCTTTGATCATGTTGAACCCATTTTTGCAAAAGTATATTGTTTTGTTATGAATATGCATGGCTAGTTTTATAAAAATGGTTTCGGGCTTAGTTAATTACCTATATGCCATTACGCCTCCTTGTTAAGTTGCAAATGATATGTATCCTTGAATTACATAAAACTTTGGTCACCTTAGGAGGGTTCTCTATTAGTTGGATGTTCTTGTATACCAACATGGGTGCGTTTTATTTGCTTAGCCATGTTCTAGTAGACGTTGGTCTCTCGTTCTCATGAATCAATAAATGTTATTTTACCCCTGCGCACATGATTTGTGACATGAGTTGGCATGGTCTGTGTTGTTGATTAATGCGAAGTGTGGCCTGTGTGTTGCCACGACATCTGTTGCCACTATAACTAAAATTTGTGTGCCAAGACTAGGGTGGTCCTTTGGCCGGGTTGAACCCAACAATGAAAAACTTGACTAATGAACTATGAAACTGTGGCATGTGTTTCCACGACATGTGTTGTTGCTAATAAATTTGAGTGACATTTACTGGGTGGTCATTTGGCCGGGTAGAACCAGGAAAAACGATTTATGCTCGGCGAGTTGGCAGGATGTGAGTAGTGGGTGTTGTGTGCACAGTGCTGTGTGGGCAGTGGGTTGTGGATAGACTCGCCTGAGCAGCCAACTAAGGACTTAACCTTGTGCACCATTGATCTGGGTCCCTCCAGGATGGGGTGGTCCTGGCCAACTAATTAGCAATACTTTGAATTGGTTCTGTTTTAGATGGGAACGGCACAAGAGGGGGCCTGTGTGGTGAAACCTTAGTGAGCAGAACCGATTCGGAGTAGAGCTTTGTAAAGGCCTTGTCACGTGCTCTAGACTGCTTATCAAAGGAAGTGAGCAGAGCATCGACGGATGTCCAACCAACTAGAGAAGTCGTGTCTTGTGCGTAAAGCTGTACACCTCTACAGATTATAAAATCTATTCGAATAGTCGTGTCCTCGGTTATGGACATGTCCGGATTCTTTCACGCAAGGGGTAGACGTTTTCTCAAATTGTGGTCGTGGTGGGTTCCGAGTGGTTTGTCTCACGACCTGGGTGGTCGTGGGTGGTCAGTGCTCACGACCTGGGTGGTCGTGAGTGGTCTGGGCACTCGACCAAGGTGGTCGTGTGTTGCTTTCAAAGAAAACTTGCCTACTTATGTATTAGTTTTTGCCAATTTATGCTTTGCAATCTACTTATTGTATTTTGGTTAAATGTTGCTTTCTGCAAAACTAACCCTACAGCTGTTCCTTGTCAAGCTTTGCATAAATATTATGTGCATACATTTTCCCTATGACTTGCTGAGTACATTCAAAGTACTCATGGCTTGTGCCCTCTGGTTAATCAGCAGCCGAAGACCTCCCTAGGAGCTCCAAGCTATTTGGAGAAGATCTCTTTGAGGACCTTGCGCACTAGGGGACGTCCTCCACTCGATAGCCCGTGGGCTTGTCTACTGGATTCCACGCTTTAAAGTGTTCCACTGCAGGTTTTCTTTTGTTGTTTGCCCCTGCGTGGCACCTCTGTAAACAAGCTTGACCATAAGGTCTTTTTTATATATATATATATATATATATATATATATATATATATATATATATATATATATATATATATATATATATATATAATTTATCTGCTTCATCTTTGGCTTGTTGTGTATGGTTGTGATGACACCGATGTTGAGTCTGTGCGAGCTAGCAACTAATCCTGGGACTAGCTCGTTGTGCACAGAGGCTGGGACCTCCGAATGGTCTTGGTAGGACCTCCGGGTGGGCCTTTGGGTCCTTTTGGGTGGTCCTGGAGGCCCCTTCGGGTGGTTCTGGGAGACCTCCAAGTGTTCTTGGAGGACCTCCCAGACCTTCGGATGGTTTTGTTGGACCTCCTGGGTGGTCCTGGGAGATCCCTCCGGGTGCTCTCGGGTGAGGTCCTCACAACTTTGCAAATGTGTTTTGCAAATGGTTGAAGTTCATATATGTAGGACCGATAAGGCGACTAGAGGGAGGTGAATAGACGCTTTTTTTTTCACCTTGCTCAAACCCCGAAGAAAAAAGTCTAAAACATCTCATAACTGCAAGCACAAACCTCGACCCCTTTCATGCCAAAACATGCCTGAGAACTTGCCGCAACACACCATAAGAAACTACAATGCTCTTGCCCACAAAAGCAGGCGCAGTAAGAAGTCTTTGTTGATCTCAAAAATAAATTTCCTAAGATTAGAACACTTCAACAAACTTTCTTGACATAGCCCTTGCCAAGATCATGTAATTAGAAGAAGCTACTTACACAAAAAAAGCGAAGAGACAAAATCGATTGGCTTCACGGGCTCTACACCCTCTGACTACTCACCGCCATAGACTAGAACAAAACTTTCTATATGCGCATGGCTCACAGAAGTCCAAACCGACAACCAAAATTGCACAGCAATTCAAAACAAAGATTCACACGGATCACACAGAGCCGATCATACTCACTCTGTTTCTCCAGACGGCACAAAGCTGCGGCTCTGCATTTCTGCGTGAGGACAAGAGGCAAAACAAGCGATCTGATTAATAAAGACAGGCGACACAAACTTCAGCTAATAACAATAACAAAAAGACTAAAAACAGCACAGGCTATATTAGATCCTCAAATTGACGGGACAAGCAATAGCTAAATAAAAGATCTTCAAAAGCAAACCAAAAGATCAGAGACTCAGACAGGCACAAAAACCAATCCAATAGCTAATTTATCTGCTTCATCTTTGGCTTGTTGTGTATGGTTGTGATGACACCGATGTTGAGTCTGTGCGAGCTAGCAACTAATCCTGGGACTAGCTCGTTGTGCACAGAGGCTGGGACCTCCGAATGGTCTTGGTAGGACCTCCGGGTGGGCCTTTGGGTCCTTTTGGGTGGTCCTGGAGGCCCCTTCGGGTGGTTCTGGGAGACCTCCAAGTGTTCTTGGAGGACCTCCCAGACCTTCGGATGGTTTTGTTGGACCTCCTGGGTGGTCCTGGGAGATCCCTCCGGGTGCTCTCGGGTGAGGTCCTCACAACTTTGCAAATGTGTTTTGCAAATGGTTGAAGTTCATATATGTAGGACCGATAAGGCGACAAGAGGGAGATGAATAGACGCTTTTTTTTCACCTTGCTCAAACCCCGAAGAAAAAAGTCTAAAACATCTCACAACTGCAAGCACAAACCTCGACCCCTTTCATGCCAAAACATGCACAGAACTTGCCGCAACACACCATAAGAAACTACAATGCTCTTGCCCACAAAAACAGACGCCGTAAGCTGCTGTTGATCTCAAAAATAAATTTCCTAAGATTAGAACACTTCAACAAACTTTCTTGACATAGCCACTGCCAAGATCATGTAATTAGAAGAAGCTACTTACACAAAAAAAAACGAAGAGACAAAATCTGATTGGCTTCCTGGAGCTCTACACCTACAGCTACTCACTGCCATAGACTAGAACAAAACTTTCTATAGGCGCATGGCTCACGAAGTCAAACCGACAACCAAAATTGCCTGACAATTCAAAACAAAGATTCACACGGATCCACACAGAGCCGATCATACTCACTCTGTTTCTCCAGACAGCACAAGCTGCCGCGGCTCTGCATTTCCTGCGTGAGGACCAGAGGCAAAATAGCGATCCTGATTAAGCAGCACGGGCCGACACAAACTTCAGCTAATAACAATAACAAAAAGACTAAAAACAGCACAGGCTATATTAGATCCTCTAATTGACGGGACAAGCAATATCTAAATAAAAGATCTTCAAAAGCAAACCAAAAGATCAGAGACTCAGACAGGCACAAAAACCAATCCAATAGCTAGAGAGGGGATTCAGATTAACACCCTGATGGGACAAGCTGCCGCCGAGCCTCTAAACTTTTTCTACTCGGCTGTGACGTGCAGCTGCCGCGTCTCTTTTTACATGCCTACCAAGCGGCGAATCAAGGCGATCAAGAAAACAAACGACAAATGGAAGAGACTCAAACCAAGGCAATAAAAATATAAAACTCAAACATCATGTCAAACAGGTATGAGAAAAAACTATCATTACTTAAAGCAATAATCCTGGTTTCACAAAACCGATCGGACAGCTACAGCCGCTAATCTCTCTCTCTCTCTTTCTTGAGTTCACCCCGCGCCACTGCTTGGAGACGCTCAATTTTTTTTCCTGTGTGGAACCGGCCGCTGCTAATCTCTCCTTTTCTCTGAGTTTTCACGGCGCCGCCGCTCTCATTTTCTTTTCTCACAGCAGCACACCCCTTTTCTTCCAAAGACGCCGCCGCCACACACTATTTTTCAGCAGGGGTCCTCAGACAGCCACACACCCCTAGGGTTTCTTCCCTTTTTTTTTAGCAGCTCACCCAAACCCTAATGTCCATCTCCTGTTTTTATATGGCAGCAACCAAACCTAATGGGCTTACATAAGGCCCAACAACAGGACACACACGCACGCAATTTAAAGCGTCGTCTTCAATTCTTTTGACTTAACCCACTTCCTGACGCACCGTCTTGCACCACGTGTAGATTGATCGGCGGCTCTCATCATGTCGGCAAGTCTCTCCCATCCGGTTCCCACCGGACCACCTTAACACTTGCACCGACCCCGCACCGCTTGATCAACGATCGCGACCGAATCGCCTGTTCGGTCATCCTTATCCATTCTGCGCCACGCTTGAGTCACTTGACCTCACCCGGCATCTATGATCGTTCTGGATGTCAGCTCTCCAAGCTTAGTCCCGATCCTCTTCGCCGTTGACCGTCATTGACCTACAAGCCACCTGCACAGCAATAAACAAGCAAACACGAATCCGGGAACAAGTTCTTCACAACTTGACCCACGTTAGCTCAAAACATGCAATATGCAACATATATGCATTATAGCCTATGAACTCAATATATCCCAAAGCCAAATTCCCAAAATGACTAAAGATCAGCCTTTTAACTTTGCCGAAAACGCGTGAAACTTCAAACCAAAAGCAACATTGCCAATTGTTTCATCATCCTAAGATCATGGGCATATCCCCATGATATCCACAATCTCCTCCTTGATGAACACATTGGCAATTTCTCAGAAAATGTGGTTTTGTGGTTTGAAAAGTAAAATACTTGTAGTTTTCGCGCAAAGGCACAACTTGGTCCATTAGCAAGAGAAAGCAATGGAAATGACCAAGCTGGCTTCAGAATATCATAAGCAAGTGAGATAAAGCAAAAGAAAGCACAAAAGCTTCAATTTCCAAAGAAACGACAAAATCCTCACTTAAGGTCCATATGAAAGAATAATTGTTCTATTTGACCTTTGATCATTGAGATGAAAAGCTCTAAAAACGACATTTTTGACCAATCTTTCTCCCCCTTTGACAATGGATTCATCAAGGTGGATGGAGGAAGATAGAGCATGAATGTAATGAAATGGCTGCAATTTTGAAATTTTTCATTTTTTTCATTTATTATATTTTTTTGTTTTGTTTTTAACTTGAGCAAAAGGAGCCATAAAGATTATCCATGAAGACTGTACAAGTATTACACCAAGCCATATTATGTGAAGAAGCTATATTAAATCATGGCAAAACATGTACATCAAAGCTAAGACCAAAATAGCAATAATCTGAGATTAAATGAATCGACAACATGACAAGATGCTCAAGATCATAGTTTAACTAAAGATATCCAAAAATGAGTCAGGTCATGTCTATAAGCGAGATTGAGCCAGAACCTAGAAAAAGAGTCAAGTTTGAGCATTCAGATTTGAAACAATTTGATCAAGCATTTAGAATTTAGCACAATGAGCACTTTGCTGAAAATGATTGGTTTTATCTTAGTAAAGCAAGTCCTGGACTAGGAGCCATCCACAACTGCCTTCTAAGCTTCAACCAATTGCCAATTTATTTTCTTAGCAATGTGCTAGATCTCAAGCCTCACTACGACCATCCCAAGCAACAAAAGCTTAAGAGAATAGTCTGGGTCATCCAAAACTCCCCCTGAGTTCATGCCTAGTGCAATGGCAAGCCGTCTCATAAGAGAGAATTGGTGAGATCAGTTTTTTCGCACAGAAAAGCTCATTTTTCATTTGCTTGACTTAAGAATTATCAAAGCTCAATTTAAAACTCAGAATAAGTTCAAAACTCAATTAAGCCTATATGACATGGCATGAATCATGAGAGGATCACTAAAGCAAAACTAGTCACAAGATCCAACAAGTCATATTAAGATTCAGTTTGCTCACAGATAATAAAGCTAGTATGGCAAAAGCTAAGCTATATATAAAAAGCCACAACAGAAGTCTAGCAAACTAACACAAGACATGGCAAGGTATAAAGTATGAAATCATGTCATACATGGATAATAATCAAAGCTCCACAAGATTATATTACAATGCAAGTTGCTAAAATGTAAAATGCATTATGATACAAATGAATGCAAAAAGAGCAAACTCCCCCTCAAAACAGGCCAAGAGGACTAACAACCCCCAACTCTCCCATAAAGAAGCAAATCGAGAAGAATCAAGAGCCTTAGTGAAGATATCCGCAACTTTCTTTGCTCGAGACTCAACAAAGTGAAGCATAACATCACCCTTCTCAACATGGTCTCTAAGGAAATGATATCTAACATCAATGTGCTTAGTCCTAGAATGTTGCCTTTGGGTTTTAGCAATATTAATAGCACTAGTGTTATCACGAGAAAAGAGAACACTACCCAAAGATAACCCATAGTCCGTAGAGTAGACAAGATCCAGAGAACACGAGAGCAACTCTTGGTCATGACTACATACTCGGCCTCGGCGATGGATACGTACAACAGAGGACTGTTTCCTAGATGACCAAAAGATAAGAGATGTGCCTAAGAAATGACAAGTGCCAGAAGTACTCTTCCTATCCACTCTACACCCAGCAAAATCAGCATCAGAAAATGCTCGAATAGAGAGAGCAGAAGAAGAAGAATACCAAAGTCCAAAGTCAAGAGTGCCCTAAAGGTACTGAATATCGGCCGACCGCTTGACGATGAGAAGCACGAGGAAGCTCTGAAATCGGCGCGCATACAGACACACGACAAAGCTGTATGTCGGCCTCGTATTGTGTGAGGTAGAGGAGGGAGCCGATCATCTTTGCGGTACTCCTTACGGTCCTGAGCTCTCCATCCTCATCTGGGTCCAGCACGGTGGTTGTGGCAATGGGAGTAGACATTGGTCTACTACTTCCCATGTCGAAGCGCCGAAGAAGGTCCTTTGTATACTTACTTTGATGAATGAAGGTGCCTTCTTTCAGTTGCTTGACTTGAAGACCAAGGAAGAAGGTCAATTCGCCCATCACGCTCATCTCGAACTCCCTGCTCATAGAATCTGAAAATATGGACACCAAAGCATGAGAGGAACCACCGAATATAATGTCATCCACATAAATCTGAACCATCAAAAAGTCATTGCCATGCCTGAGAGTGAACAAAGTTTTATCAACCATTCCCATTTTAAAATCATTTTTGGGCAAGAAACTCTTAAGCCTATCATACCAAGCTCTAGGGGCTTGCTACAATCCATACAAGGCTTTGGAGAGTTTAAAAATATGGTTTGGGAACTTAGTGTTTTCAAAACCAGGTGGTTGCTTGACATAGACCTCTTCTTCTATGAAGCCATTCAGAAAAGCACTTTTAACATCCATTTGAAATAGCTTGAAGCCCTTGGATGCCGCAAATGCTAGCAAAATGCGAATGGCTTCCAATCTAGCTACAGGAGCAAAGGTCTCCTCAAAGTCTAAGCCCTCTACCTGGGAATACCCTTGTGCTACAAGTCTAGCCTTATTGTGAACTACCAACCCATCTTCACTTTGCTTATTTTTGAAAACCCACTTTGTTCCAATTATGTTATGATTAGGTGGAGGTTCAACTAAGGTCCAGACTTTGTTTCTTTCAAAATTTTCAAGTTCCTCATGCATGGCATTGACCCAAGACGCATCAGAAAGAGCATGAGTGACATCTCGGGGTTCAAAAGAAGTAACAAAAGCAGAATGTGCATGGGAATCAGGAGAAATGAACCTGGAGCGAGTGACCCACTCATGAAGATCCCCAATCATCTGCTCGGTGGATCTTTGTCATTTGAATCTGAAGAGGAGCTCTGGTCTTTGAAGTGGCCTCTACCTCATGGGCTGTGGAGGTAGGAGCAGAGCCACTCTGATCCTCAGTGAAGGTAGGAAGAGGCTGCTCATCTGAAGCTGATGTAGTGGAAGCAGGCTCTCCAACCAAGTCAAAAGGGACTTGATGATGGATTGGGTCCTCATCCTCAGAGTCATCATCGACGAAGATGCTCTCAGAAACCTGTGTACCTGCATCATCGGGTCTAGTACCAGGACTAGCCTCATCAAAAGTGACTTCGCAAGTCTCAACAACTTTGTTAGTGTCAAAATTAAATACACGATAGCCACGAGAATGAGCAGGATATCCAAGAAATATGCCATCAGAACATCTAGATTCAAATTTATCAAGGTTGCCATGTTTAAGAATGAAGCATTTGCAACCAAAAATCTTGAAATGAGAAACTTTGGGCTTATGACCAAATCTGAGCTCATAAGAAGTCTTACCAATCACAGATCTCAAGAAAACCCTATTAGAAATATAACATGCAGAGAGATCGCCTCATTAAAACCTCCTAGGTGTGGAATGCTCATCTAGCATGGTCCTCGCCATCTCTACAAGAGTCTGTTCTTCCTCTCCACTACTCCATTCTGTTTGGGAACTCTAGGTGATGGCCGATGCTCTAGCCCCTATCGAGCAGAAAGTGGCAAAGGAAGAATTCTTGAATCTGTCCCATTGTCACTCCTAATGGCTCTCAACGCTCCAGAAGCTCAACGACAAGTCTAAGGACCAACTCTCTAAAGAAGCCAAATGCCTCGTCCTTAGAAACTAGAAAATAAACCCATGAATACCTGGAGTAATCATCCACAACCACAAGCACATACCATTTCCCACCCATTTGTTGAACTCTAGAAGGACCGACAGTGTCTAAATGCAGGAGCTGACCAGGTCCATCTGTCATCACTAAGGTAAGAGGTGGATGAGAAGCAGAAACCATCTTACCATGTCTACAGGGTGAGCAAACAAGGTTTCTAACAGCCTTCAGCCTAGGTAAACCTCTAATCAAATCCTTGCTACTAACTCTAGTCAAGTGATCGAAGCCTATGTGTCCAAGCCTACGATGCCACAAAACTAGATCATGGGAATCAGAAGCAACAAGACACCTAGGGCTAGAAGCAGAAGAGATACAGAAATTAGCACAAAAGATCCTCTCAAATCTGGATATCTTAAAGACAAGCTCACCAGAGGAATCTAAAACCCTGCACTCATCACTCTTAAATCTCACCTCTAGACCCTCATCAAGCGGTGAGAAAGCGAAGCGATTATACCTCGGCTTACTTACCAAAGCGGCGTCCTTGAGCATGAACTTGTTGTTGACGCGCACTGTGCCCTTGGCTGTCACGGTCCCGGTAGAAGCATCCCCAAATGTGATCAATTCATTGCCAGATGCACGTGTGAGGGAGGAGAACCATCTAGAATCTCCAGTCATGTCTCGAGAACATCCAGAGTCAACGAGCCATATGTCCTCCTTCCTCGCACGACGGACCTACAAAGCACGAACAGGAAACATCTGTGCCTCAGTACTGGGGTTAGTGATAAAAGACTTGGGAATCCAGTACTGAGTCACATGATGCTTGGGCAAAATAGTAGAAACGGTAGTAAAATGTTTAGGAGCAAAATCATAAGAATGCACATGAGAACCACCTAGACCTCTCCGAATCGACCTACCAAAAGGTCGGTACTCCCCCTGTGTAGATGCTACCCGTGGTCTCTCCTCACGATGTCCTAACCCAAAGCGCTGCCTAGAACCACCAAAGGAGTCAAAGAAGTCCTCTACGAACCTAGGCCTATGTCTAGCAGGAGAAACTGGCTGGCTGGCTCTAGAGACTACAGCAGGTGAAGGGACTCCTCTAATGGTTCTCAAGTTACTCATCATCTCCTTCCTCTCAATCTTGGCTCTCTGAGCGAGAACTCAACAATGTGGCCATTCTTCTTGCAGAAGGTGCAATGGTACTTGACCTTTTGAGGGGTCTGACCTGATGAAGTAGAAACACCTATCTTGCTAGAAGTGGTTTGGGCAAAACCAGCTGATTTGAAGACTATCTTGGATGGCTTAGGGGGTTCTACCTCAAACAGACCACTCTCAACAGCTCTAACAACCTTAGGTGGATGGTTCTTGGTATGCTCTAGGGAATCAAATCCTAGGCCTCTATTATTCACACTCACCTTAGATTTGTCAAGAATCATGTTGAGGTTCTTCTTCCCACCAATAAATCTCTCAAGTGTCTCTTTAAGGTAGTCATTTTGTTTGGCTAGTTCATAACAAGAAGCACACTTATTTGGCATGCTAGCCCTATCATATTTTTCCTTATAATGAGCTACCTCGGCTTTCAAAGCCTCACAAGACAGACAATAATTATCTCTAATCCTATCCAACTGCTCTTTGAACTTAACTCTAAATGATTCTTGTATCTTATCTACATTATGCCCAATCTCAATGCAAAGATCACAAGAATTAGAGTCAACAACTTTCTTGGAAGCATTCATGGACATGGATTGTTCAATTTTAGCCTTTTCTTCTAGTGTCTTGTTTAAAGCATCATTATCAAGTGTGAGTTTAACACAGTTTTCACATGAAGCAGTTTTAGAGTAAAGAATCATTTTAGACATCTCCTTCATTTTAATCTTATTTTTCTCACAATGAGAGCATGTGTGACTAGCATCAAATTTCATCAATTCTTTTGTAGCACTATCCAATTTTGATTCAAGCAAAGCACAGTTTGAGCAAGATAATGGAATAGCATCAACAGTAGTCACATCTAAAGCAATGGCATTCATACAAGCAGGACTAGACTTGAGAGTTTCTAGTTCATCAAGAGCATCTTTCAATTGATTCACAACAGAGGAATGAGCAGATTTTAGATTGATCAATTCATTTTGCAAGCTAGAGCAAGAATCACACACATCAACAGATTTAAGCCTAACAACCTCTAAATTCAGATTATCAATCATGGTGTCCTGTTTCTTAATCATTTTAGCTTGCTTTTTCAGTTTTTATTCAGAAATGACCAATGCACGTTTCATGTCAGCAAGTGAGGGACATACCTCATCTGGATCACTGAAAGGGTCGTCGTTGTTGGAGGAGTCGACGTCATGGCTGTCGCTAGCCATGAAGCACATGCCGATGAAGTCTTGGGCCTTCTTCTTGCCATGGGTGTCATCCTCGTCGTCCTCCGTCTCCGAGTCCACATCGCTCATGTCAACAGTCTCTAGAGCGGCAAGGACCCGGCTGATGAACTTGCGATAGTTGGTCTTCTTGGGTTTCGCATCCTTAGCTTGAGGACGCCTCCGAGTGTCCTTCACATCCTTGCCCTTCAGCTTGGGGCACCTGGAGCGAATGTGGTTTGGCTCACCACACTCAAAGCAAGTAATAGGGGCACCTCTCCTCCTGTTCCTCACCTTGTTGTACACTCTCGAGAATTTGGTGGATAGGAGGGCTAAATCATCCTCAGGTAGCCTCTCTAGCTGCTCATCGGTCAAAGAATGCAAAGCGGACAAAGAAAAACCAGATGAACCAAAATCAAATGAATCAGACGAGCTACCTTAGATGGGTCGACCACCAAAGCCATCGACTCTGTCTTGGGGAGACGCGAAATGAAATCAATCTCATGCGTCTTCAACCTGGAGTAAAGCTTATCCATGGTAAGCTCACTCATGACAGTGTTGTCATTGATGGATGTGATCTTCATCCCCCAGACCTTCACATCAAGCGCACCCAAAAGCTGGCGTGCATTCTCAGACTCAGTAAAAACAAGATCAACAACACGAAGATCATGAAGAATCTTGGAGAATCTCCCCCACAGCTCATCTAAGGACTCACTAGGTCTTTGCTCAATCTTTGAATATTCTTTCTTGAGCTGGTTCTGTCTCACTTCCTTAATCGCAGTCGAACCCTCGTGGTAGTCACAAAGGGTCCTCCAGATCTCGTGAGCAGACCTCAAATGAGCCACGCGCTCAAACTCAGATCGACTAAGACCTTGGATCAAGAAATTGCGAGCTTTCTTTGTTAGCCTCAATGTGCGGAGTGATCACATCGTCATCGGTAAGCCACGACATATGGATTTTTGACTTTAAGCCAAATAAGCGTGCCCTTGAGCCTCGATGTAGGCTTGCATGCGAGCCTTCCAGTAAGCAAAATCAACTCCATCGAAAATATGAGGTTTGAGTGAATACTTGTCAGTCGCCATGGCTTCAAAGACCGGTTAAGATCTATGAGAAGAGCTAACCGGGCTCTGATACCAATTGTAGAACCGATAAGGCGACTAGAGGGGGGGTGAATAGACGCTTTTTTTTCACCTTGCTCAAACCCCGAAGAAAAAAGTCTAAAACATCTCACAACTGCAAGCACAAAACTTGACCCCTTTCATGCCAAAACATGCACAGAACTTGCCGCAACACACCATAAGAAACTACAATGCTCTTGCCCACAAAAACAGACGCCGTAAGCTGCTGTTGATCTCAAAAATAAATTTCCTAAGATTAGAACACTTCAACAAACTTTCTTGACATAGCCACTGCCAAGATCATGTAACAAGAAGAAGCTACTTACACAAAAAAAAAACGAAGAGACAAAATCTGATTGGCTTCCTGGAGCTCTACACCTACAGCTACTCACTGCCATAGACTAGAACAAAACTTTCTATAGGCGCATGGCTCACAGAAGTCCAAACCGACAACCAAAATTGCACAACAATTCAAAACAAAGATTCACACGGATCCACACAGAGCCGATCATACTCACTCTGTTTCTCCAGACAGCACAAGCTGCCGCGGCTCTGCATTTCCTGCGTGAGGACAAGAGGCAAAACAGCGATCCTGATTAAGCAGCACGGGCCGACACAAACTTTAGCTAATAACAATAACAAAAAGACTAAAAACAGCACAGGCTATATTAGATCCTCAAATTGACGGGACAGGCAACAGCTAAATAAAAGATCTTCAAAAGCAAACCAAAAGATCAGAGACTCAGACAGGCACAAAAACCAATCCAATAGCTAGAGAGGGGATTCGGATTAACACCTTGATGGGACAAGCTGCCGCTGAGCCTCTAAACTTTTTCTACTCGGCGCAGCGTGCCGCCGCCACTGCGTCTCTTTTTCTGTGCCTACCAAGCGGCCGAATCAAGGCAGTCAAGAAAACAAACAGCAAATGGAAGAGACTCAAACCAAGGCAATAAAAATATAAAACTCAAACATCATGTCAAACAGGTATGAGAAAAAAACTATCATTACTTAAAGCAATAATCCTGGTTTCACAAAACCGATCGGACAGCTACAGCCGCTAATCTCTCTCTCTCTCTCTTTCTTGAGTTCACCCCGCGCCACTGCTTGGAGACGCTCAATTTTTTTTTCCTGTGTGGAACCGGCCGCCGCTAATCTCTCCTTTTCTCTGAGTTTTCACGGCGCCGCCGCTCTCATTTTCTTTTCTCACAGCAGCACACCCCTTTTCTTCCAGAGACGCCGCCGCCACACACTATTTTTCAGCAGGGGTCCTCAGACAGCCACACGCCCCTAGGGTTTCTTCCCTTTTTTTTAGCAGCTCACCCAAACCCTAATGTCCATCTCCTGTTTTTATATGGCAGCAACCAAACCTAATGGGCTTACAAAAGGCCCAACAACAGGACACACACGAACGCAATTTAAAGCGTCGTCTTCAATTCTTTTGACTTAACCCACTTCCTGACGCACCGTCTTGCACCACGTGTAGATTGATCTAGCGGCTCTCATCATGTCGGCAAGTCTCTCCCATCCGGTTCCCACCGGACCACCTTGGCACTTGCACCGACCCCCGCACCGCTTGATCAACCAGTCGCACCGAACTGCCCGTTCGGTCATCCTTGTCCATTCTGCGCCACGCTTGAGTCACTTGACCTCACCCGGCATCTATGATCGTTTTGGACGTCAGCTCTCCAAGCTTAGTCCCGATCCTCCTCGCCGTTGACCGTCATTGACCTACAAGCCACCTGCACAACAATAAACAAGCAAACACGAATCCGGGAACAAGTTCTTCACAACTTGACCCACGTTAGCTCAAAACATGCAATATGCAACATATATGCATTATAGCCTATGAACTCAATCCATCCCAAAGCCAAATTCCCAAAATGGCTAAAGATCAGCCTTTTAACTTTGCCGAAAACGCGTGAAACTTCAAACCAAAAGCAACATTGCCAATTGTTTCATCATCCTAAGATCATGGGCATATCCCCATGATATCCACAATATACCTACTCCTTGTGGCATGATCTAGGTTTGCAAATGTGTTTTGCAAATTGTTGGGATTCATGCATTTTCCCTTGGCATAGTCTAAGATTGCTTGTTAATATTTCTTTGGACTTAGACCATGGTAGTGGCTCTTTGGAGTTGTGCTTTTGATTTGATGAAATGGGTTTGAGATCAATCAAATAGGTGGGCTGTATAGCCCTCTAAATAATCTTTCCATAGAGTCCAAGATCACTCAATTCCGACATCGAAGTCAAAAGTTATGATATTTTTACCGAGTGTCAGCTGTGCTGAAATTGGGCTGCGGAACTACCGCCTTGAGAAGAGAGGTACTACCGCAGAACGGTAGTGCTGCCCATTGTACTGCGGTACTACCGCACCAAACTTCCAACAGCTAGTTTTTGAGCCATTAATGCACCCGTTCGACCCGTGAACAGTAAAAAAATGGTAGTACCGGAGTTTGCATGACGGTACTACCGCAAATCCTGGTTTTTGGGGATTTCTGCTCCCAACGGCTAGTTTTGTGTGTGGGCTATAAATACCCTCCTTGGCCGGTTGAGAGACAACTCTTGACATCCAATTTCACTCACTTGAGCTAGTGTGAGCTTCTCCTCTCAATTGTGCATGTGTTGCACCTTGTGAGCAAGGAGAGAGATCTCTAGTTGCATGTGTTGCATCTAGAGGTGGATTTCGTATCCACTTGAGGTTGTGCATTCGTTGCATGTGGTGAGAGTCAAGCAAGGGGCTTGGCTTGTTACTCTTGGTGTTTGCTGACACCTAGACGGCGTGGAAGCGTCGTGGACCGGTGATCTTCTCAAGAAGCTTGTGAGAAGGCCCAGCGTGTTGTGAAGGTTGGAGCTCACGTACTCGGAGCGGGAAAGAGCTACCACTAATGGAATTGAGGTGTTTGGCTTAATTCGTGGAGCCGATCCAATTAGTTTGGGCTTACCTCAATGTGGATTAGGGGAGACCGGCAAGTCTTCGAACACCACGGTAAAATATCCTTGTGTCATTGTGGTTTGCTCTCTTATGATTTACTTTGTGCAATTTACATTCCTAGAATTAAATTACTTACATGTCTTTATATGATTGCTATCATTATCAATAGTCTTATATTGTTTGTGCACTTAGTTAAGACTAGTTGATTTAGGTTTTAATTGAGCAAAACCGAATTGATTTACAATTCCGCATAAAATTTGGTTTTAGCCAAAAGAATTAAAAAACCCGCCTATTCACCCCTCTAGTCGGCCTCCTCGATCTTACAGCTGTGCGGTAGTCTCGCAAACAACACGTCGGTACTACCGATCTTCCTGAGAAATGCATAGTTGGCTTTCAAAACAAACTCTAAGTGTATGCATGATCCTATATTTATCCAAATGGCATAAGAACGTGCTATCAAGCTACTAGTCATGATCCCTCTTAATAGTATGATATTTAACCTACAATCTGGTCTTCCATCCTTTTCTCCTAAGACCGGTAAATATAAAAAGAATCCTAAACTACTTGTACGTTGTCTTTGAACCATATTGATCTTCATATTGCCATTTAGCATGCATCTCTAGGTTGTTATATTCATCACTGGGACTTAACCTTGTAAACGCTCAATAAACATGTTAGTCCCATATTCACATATTGTCATTAGTTACCAAAATAATTTTTAGGGGCCTAGATACTTTCAGGTGTTTAGTTTGAATAAAATTTAGTTGTCAGGTGTGATATGCTGGTGGATAGATAAGAAGAAATGTTTAATTTCAATAAAGTTTAGTTGTCAGCTGTCATTCTACCTTTTTTTAATGTGCACTTGCAAAAAGAGACTTCTGTACGTATATGGATGCTGGAAGGTTATGCCGATGCTGAAGCACACTTCCATCTCTCATATTCTCCAACAAATGTTTTGATTTGTGGCCATGAATTCATAAGTCATATTTCTTTTATCTAAGGAATTGTCCATTCTCTCTAATATAATCACTTTGTCATCTGTTGTTCTAAAGCTATAACCCTATTTGGAATACAAAACTGTTGAATGATAAAATGTTCCACTTCAGATGAGAGTTTATGCTCCTATTCGTCTCTAATAAGAAAAATGCATGTGCATTTTCTTTAATGTGATCGTCCATGAAAGTGAACATCCATTGTTTTCCTTCTATATGAGCATGTTTTTTCACACTCATTTCGACTATTAGTGGAATATATCACATTGACAACACAAACACTTATTTTGCAGAGCGTTGTTTCATGGAATCCTCCAACTTTTGCTTCATAAGTCCATATATAGTCACAAAAGTGTTGGTAAGCTCCCAATGTGTTGTTTGTAGGATTAATTCCTTATATGCCACTGGAATTTTAGCCAAATCCCTGATTGTGTCATCGACATGTGGGGTCAGGGCCCACATGTCAAGTATTGTGTCTTTCACAGCTTCATTTATAGTACTTTATTTCTATTTCATAAAAAAAACGTAGATAACATGAGACATACTAATTGTTTGTACTACAGATCATCTGTTCACAATATGCTTACATGTTGTGTTAGCGATTCCTCTTCAAATTTCGTCATTGCCAGACTACGTGCTTTCCTACTACTATACATCACCTGCTTAGAAATAAGGTAGTTTTTTTTTAAAAAAAAATTAGTGCTTACTAATTGTCCATCTAAATCTGTGCACCCATTATCCAGAGATTACTTAGATTTATGGTTTGTTATTTTATAGATACGTGTTGAGTATTAAAAAATATCGTGTCGTCGGCATTTTTTTGTGTGTCTGTGAATAACCTCATATTTAGTGATGTGTTAAGATGAACCCACCATGTACGGATATGCCAACGGTACACAAGAAGCAACGTAGTTGGATTGTTAGTTTTATCTCGATTTTCTTGACATCAAACCACCCCTCAGGTTATCAGGTAGTTCTTAGTTTCAAATCGGGGCTCATATAGATTGTTTTATCAAACTAGCTACCTGGGATCCTCTTAATAGGCGACATCTAACAAAGTTTACACATTCATGTTCTGAACTCTTACTGTTTTGATTGTACTATACTTAACCATGTATACAAGTTAGAATGAAAGATGATAGGTTTTCACACAAATATGTATTGCTATTTGTTGTATTCATTTTTGTTTTATATAGATTTGTCTTATGCGTTATGACACGTCAAATCGTAATGCTAAAACAGAAATAAGTTCGGTTAGAACTTTGCCAAGTAGGTTAGCTTCTAGTCTACCAGGAAGAATGTGACTGTTCGGGATGCCCTTAACAACGACCACTGGGTTAAAGGTATCTGCGACAAAAATCACCCAAGCCATGCTAAACGAATATATTGACCTATGGGGCAAAATTTCAGTGACAGTGTTGCAACTGGCGCTCAAGGACACTGCGACGTGGAAATTCTCTGCGGACGGTCAGTATTCCACGAGCTCGGCTTACAAGCTTCAGCGCCATGGAGGTCTCCTCACTCCTTTCGAGAAAATCATTTGGAAGCCATGGCCCCCATCCAAGTGCAAGTTCTTCGGTTCAAGGGAAAATCCTCACAGCTGACAATCTCCTAGCTCCTAGCTAGGTCGTGGCCTAGCAACTACGTCTGTCCTCTTTGTTACCGCAACATCGAAACAACCGACCTTCTGCTTCTTCATCGCACTTACAGCCATCACATATTGCAAGGGATAGCCGACCGGTTGCGCATTGCCGGCCTGCAACCATCCACGTGGGCGCACAGAAATTTTCTTCAGTGGTGGATGGAGGATGTCGTTGAGAGCTGTCAAGGGAATTGAAAAAAAAAGTCCGTCCATATAAGATTCGAATGTTTTCTTAACTTAAAACAGTTAAATTTTAGTTTATTTGTAACTTTATTATACATAAATTATAATAATTTATATATGTGATTTTTGTTCTTAGTCCTTTGTAATTATTATAGAAAGTCTTAATAACTCATATTTCCATCACATGATTCAAAATCTAACTTATACTTTAAGATATTGAGCAAAAACAAAGACACAAAAATATTCTATACCAACAAAATACGGTAATGTGGTGAATCCGCTATATTCCGAAAAAAATCATAATAAATTTAGACATAATTCATCGTATGAGAAGCAGCACAAATATCAAAACATATTGGTTAGATAAAAATTCGACTATTTTTATTAAAAACAGTCAAATGTTGTTTAATAAATCTAAAAAAAGTGTCAACTCAGCAATTATGGCCACTACTGGGGGCCTATGGAAAGAAAGAAACAACATGATCTTCCAACAGATCGAAAGACCGGCGGCAGTGCTACTAGACAGCATCAAGGAAGAAATTATGCCCGGGCAGGCACGAGCGCTAAACATATCCAGCAATTAACTCTGGGTTTGTCCACATAGAATTTGACAGTTTTCTCTGTAAAAAATTATTACATTTTGAAAGTTCATTTACAGCCTATTATACATAAATTACATTGAATTATTTATGTAATTTTGGTTTTAGTCCTTGTAATTATTCTTGAAAGTCTTAATTACTCATATTTCCATCACATGATTCAAAATCTCACATGTACCTTGAGAGGTTGAGCAAAAATAAAGTCAAAAAAATTATATATCAACAAAATACGGCAATGTGGTGAATCCGTTATGTTAATTACATGTATTTTGAGAGGTTGAGCAAAAACAAAGACAAAAAGTAAAATTATATACAAACAAAATACGACAATATGGTGAACCTATTATGTTCCAAATGAAAAATCATAGTAAATTCGGACTTAATTCATTAGATTGGAAAAAAGTACAAATTCCAAAGCATATCGAACGAATGAAAATTCAACTATTATGATTTTTTTCTTACAGCACATCAACAACACGAATCTTATAGCACATCTAACGAACAGAAAAGTGACAGTTTTAGTTTCAAAAAACTGTCAGAAGTTTTATAGCAATTCCCTTAACTCCATTGTAGCTTCTTCATAACGGGCACTTCTCGCCTTGTACAGTTTTCTTTTATTTTTTCTTCTTTGTGTTGCGTCGCTGTATTGTTTTCCTACTTATCAATGAAATGAAGGCAGCTCTCCTGCTTTTCGTTCATGAAAAAAAAAAGTATTTGGAAGGTTCTAGTGACTTCTAGTTTGCGTTGTTGCAACTATAAAATATTCGGTTTCTCCATTCGATGTGCTATCCTTTTTGTTAAAACCATTGGCTAGCTAGATCCAGCAGCTTGACAAAGTTTTCCAATTTATACTGCGTGTAAATAGTGCCAGTTACCATCATCCATCGATCGACCATGGAAAGGTTGTCATCAACCAGCTGTGAAGAAATTATGAGCATGACAAATTTGTCAACTACCTAACATTTTCATCGTTCTAGTTAACCAATTTTCTAGTAGCAAATCGCGTCCTGATGTGCCCGTCTGTTGTTCGTCCACGACGACTAGTCCTCGCATTCCTTCCAATCCCAAGGAGAAGAATACATTAACTACTAGCAACGTGCTGCACTTGCACAATAACCAGAGAAAATCGTAGGATCTCTCCCTCTATAAAATATGAGCAAACCAATACATAATGTAACGCCCTATCATGCATAAATTCGTAGTACTAACTTGCGATTAGGTGCAGCGCAAAGTTCTTTTTCGGCCGCCGCAAAAACTTCGCAAAGTTCAAGCCAAATTCTTCATCAACGCCAGCCCGGCCTCGATCGATCGTACAGAAGCTAGCAGAAAAGGTTTCTTGCTAGGGCAATTGACAAGAACATATGCTCAGCTCGTATGATCTGCTCAGGCAACGCCATAGCTGCTCAAAAGTGGCAGAAGCTAGCCTATGTGCTCAACTCAACCGGGATTCATGCACAAGTAAGTATTTCATCGATCGATCAATCAATCAATCATGCCGTGCCGACGCTTTAGCCAACCGTGCGTATCCCTCCTCTACCTAACCGGTGTCTAAGCACAGCAATGTTATTTCTGACAAAAATCTTCTTGCTTAATTAGCTGAGCACATTCTTTGTTCGTGCTTTCTCCAACAGCATCCCTTCATGTAATCTGGCTGCTTGGCTAGATCATGCAACACTTGACAAACTTTTTTATGAAGGGGAACACTTAACAAACTTGAAATCGATCTACTGACAAGCATGTCCTAGCTAATGTGTTGTAGTACTAGTATGGGTGATACTAACTACAGATTTAGTGTTAGGCAAGTGTTCAATTAGTAGTTTTGGTGTGATGCGGTGCCGACTGTGCAGTTGTTGGGAGGACCGAAATGAGGGGGGGCCGTGTTCATTGCCAACCTGGCGCGCAGATGCTGACACGCACTTGGTCAGCCAATCGCGTATGGTTTCTCAGGCACTTTCTGTGAAATCAGAGGGCGCCGTTGTTGCCTGCCAACGTGTGTGTAGACTAGACTAGTACTACTTGCTGGCTGCATGTCTTGGACAAGGGGATCTCTCGGTTCCCATGCCCTAGCTTGTTGTCTTTCTCTTGTCAAGCCATGCCTATGGTCTAGCCTCGTTCGGACCATTCAATCGTCAGCGAACAGGTCAGCTCAGATCAATAGTATATAGTACCAATACTATAGTGGTAAACAATAAAATCGCTACCATATTTCTGTGCAATGTAAAAAAGTTACTGTTTTAACAGCATTGGCTACAGTATATCTTGGTTCCCGTGCCCTGGCTCTGTCTTTCACTCAATAGTACACAGTACCGATACCACAACGATAAACAGCGAAATCGCTATAGTACTTTCTATGCGCTGTAAAAACTTCACTGTTTTAACTGCAACTTACGGCAAAGTAGGCCACGGACTCACATTGTTGCTGCTGCAGTACACCCTGCTGCAATGCTGCAGAGGACATGTGTCCCCCCGTGCTTTGCCAATGGCAATCAAGGAGTACGTCTCGCGAGTCACGATTGATCAGATCTTTTTTTTTTCTTTTGTCAGAATCGCAACGGAGTCACAGATCGCTCTTGTAAATGCCATTATGCCCGCGCCACGTCAGTGGAAAACACATGAGTATGTAGGCCTGATCCGTGGGTCAGTGTTAGAAAACCATACCTATTTCAAGTCGTTGTGTGCATGCCTAGCGTCTCTAGAGCCTAGAGCTACGACTTCAACTTATTTATGTTTCAATTTAGTATTGTATCACCAAATGAAATGTCTGCCTCACCGGCTAGATAAAAGTAAAACTAGTTGTTCAGGAGCTCTAGGAATTAAATCTTTAGAAGCAGCTAGAGATATACGGATGCTGGGTTGTTGGGTATACAGGGAAATATTAGTGCATCCAAACTTTTGTTGCATCCCCGTGTTATTCTCTTCAAGAAAACACCATGTAAATAGTTATGAAAATTCTGAGAAAATTAGACAACGTGGCACAAAATTAATCTATCATGCCCTAAAATTTCAAATATAAATTCGATCTATACATGGAGAAACATAAAAAGACAAATATTGGAATTAATATGGGCTAGGCCCAAATATTATATTCTAAATTAATTCCTGGTAAATCTCAAAGGCCCATGTGCATATGCTAAACTGTTTAGTCCCACATGGACAAATGAAGGGGAGTTACATCAGTTTATAAGGTAGAACGTGATAGCCCCTTTTGTAGAATTGGAGAGAGCCAACACACGCGCGCGCTCACTCGCCTCGCCAAGCCGTGTCGAGCCGAGCGGTGCGGTGCGTGTGCGCGCGTATGCGTGTCAGGCTCTGGTTCGGTTTTTTCACTTCCATAATACAGAAAGAACTCCATAGTTTTGTTTGCTGTCTTTTACGATCTCCATCCCGGTGAGGCGCGTGTACGGCCAAGACGGGAGAAGCAACCTCGGAACCTCGTCCTTGAAGGCTTGCACGGCGAGGGCGAATAAGGTTTTTGGGGAGCGTTAGCCTTGCCTTTCATTGTTCTCTCTGCTCGTTCTACATCAAGCGCACGTCTACTACTCGCTCGTTCTACATCAATCGCACGTCTACTACCACTACGCCATGACGAACGACGTCCTCATCAAGAATTCTGCTGCAACTTCTTCTTCTACAGAATCTCAATATGTCTATATCTTTCTTGTTAGTTGGTTTGCTTTACTGTCTACTGTTGTCTTGAACATTAAGATAGGAATGCTAGCATCTGTTCTTCTAGAATCTGGTATTGCTATAGTGTTCTTTGTGATCTGCTTTGTGAAAATAGCTAGAGTATTTTTCATGTTTTATCTAGCAAAATTTTGGATTAAAGTAATTCGAAAATTACTTATATACTCAACAACAAATTTTGCTGAAAACGAAATCCAAAAAATAAAAGAAAAAAGAAAAATATACTATTCACTGAAATTTGTATTTTATTGTTTCTCCTAATATAAGTCTTGTTTTCAATTGAATTTTTGCAGGGAGTTTGATTGCATCATGACTTATCTAACCAATTTCTTGATACAAAAAATTCATGACCATTTGTATTATATTTTGGAGAGGATGCACGTGAATGCACCGAATGTCATGATACACTAGATATGTCCTCTTGGATACACACACCGAAAATGGAAGGTGCATGGAGAGATGTGACTTGAAAACCTAGCGACGAACGATCCCTACAAGTACGTGTATAAGTATCATCATTCACAGGGGTAGTAGGCTAAAGGAAATTGACTGCTGCGCATCTCCAAAAGTTACATCAAAGTGGCGATGATCTCAACCAAACAAATTTTGTTATCCTAACCCATGTGGGCCCTTGTATGATTGGTTTAACAAAGGTTACCGACTTAACTTGAGGCTGGGTTGACCTTTGGAGGTTATTCTATTTTCCAATCATGGGATTTTCTTGTTAGAACTTGGAATAGTTCTTGGAGTTTTGATAACTACAGTTCAATCATACAATGTATAAATGAATAGGAGTCAAAGCAAACTAAGCTGCCATGTCAAGCAATTAGAGAAAATTTAGAACTAATATGCAATGGCATCTTTTTTTACCAAAAGGATTTGAAGTTATATATTATTGGATCCTTAGTGTCCTTACTGAAAGAGTTAAGGATGACGTGGAGGGATAAGACTTATTATCTCCCACAACATAGTTAAGAATAGAAGATTTGGACCAGGTTAGCTAGCCCACCACCTGTTGTGCTAACCAATTGACTCTAGGAGACTCTTGTGAGGCTCAATTACATCTTTCTAAACAAAAAAGGTAAAAAATGATATAGGAAGAAAAATAACATAGTAGTACTTAACACCTAAAGAACACAGAATCACACCCCACAAGCAAACAATACAAAAAGAAAAGCAGGGACAAGCTTTTACATGGGCTAATTAACCACTCTTATATATATCATCTCTACATTTGAGAGGTAAACCCCGTTACAAAATTGGTGTTGCCATCAATAAAAAAGAAGTAACCCACCAAGCTCGATTAGCATACTTTTGTCTAATGCTGTTCTTGCTGTGTTGTTGACTTGTTCGACCTGTCCATGAAGCGGCTCATCCTCGCGAGTGCAACATCCAGCGTGGCCAAGCTCATGTTGGCGAAGCACACCCTGAACCATCCGGGCTCCGAGCAATGGCACGACGAGCCCGGCGAGATGTTGAGCTTCACCTCGCGCAGCATCAGGTCCCACAGCCTCAGCTCTCCAGCGAGGGTGGCCTCGCCGTCGCCGGCAAGCAGCCGCCGCATGTCCATCCACACGAACAGCCCGGCATTGCCGCCGAGGCACGGCACGCCGGCGCGGGCCAGCCCCGCCACGACGTGGTCGTGCCGCTGCCGGAGGCGCTCGCGGTTGGTGCGGATGTAGGCGTCGGCGAACGCCGCGTCCGAGAGCATGGCGGCGAGCGTCTTCTGCGTCTGCGACGACACGAGCGTGAAGCTGGACATGCGCCGCGCCGCGGTGACCACGGCTTCGTTGTACGAGTACACCACGCCGACGCGGAACCCCGGGAGCCCTAGGTCCTTGGACAGGCTGTACACGATGTGCACGCGCCCGGCGATGTCCTCGCCACCGCCGCGGCGCGCGCGCGACTCGACGAGCTCCGCCACGCTGATGAGGTCCGGCTCGGCGAAGACCGAGCCGGAGTATATCTCGTCGGAGATGAGGTGGATGTTCTTGCGCACCACGAAGTCGAGGATGTCCTCAAGAACGGACCTCCTCGCCGTCGTGCCGAGCGGGTTGGACGGGTTCGTGAGCAGGACGCCGCGGACGCGCATCCCCGCCGCAGCGGCCTCCTCGTACGCCGCCTGGAGCGCGACGACCGTGACCTGGAACCCGTTCGAGCTGTCGCAGTGCACCGGCACGATGTTCACCCCCGTCCTCCACCTCAAGTCCCTATCAAACCTGCACCAAGCAGAGCCGCCATGCATGTCAGATCAAGAGCTCTAGTGGAATGCTCTGCTCATAAGCTGCAAGTGTAGAGCACTGTGGCAATGTAACAGTAGCACTGCTTGGTCGCTTACCCTGGGTAGTAAGGAGTAGGGATCAACAGCGCATCTCCCGGGTCGGCGAGGATGAACGTGAGCAGCTCGTTGGCCGCCGTCGCGCCGGCGGTGAGCACGATGCGGTCGGGGTCAAACCTAGCCTTGCCGCCCCTGATCTTCTCCATGAAACTCGCCATCGCCTGCAAGCAAATGACACCATCAGCACGTCACGTTTGTAGCTTCACGAGTGAGAAGCAAAGCAGAGCACTTTCTTTTGTGTGTTCATTACCTTCCTGAAGGTTTTGAGGCCGTGGTAGTCCTGGAACAGGGCGTTGTCCCTGAAGCTGGCCACGCCGGCGCCGCCCCACCCGGCCGCCTCGGGGTGCTCCCTCAGGTACCCCTCCAGGAGGTCGAAGGAGCACTGGTTCTCCGCGAGGCCCATCTGGATGATGCCATTCGGGTTTTTGACGGCGTCGTAGGGGTCCTCGTCGTAGGCCCTCCACCCGGCGAAGTAGGGGGAGTCCTCGCCGTGGGCGCCGGAGGTCGCCACCTGCGACAGGGGAGACGACCCAGGGCAAGCAGCAAGCAACAACTTGCCACCCATGGCCTTGCACTCTCCACAAGCAATGCAAGAAGACTTGACTCTTTTGAGGTTTTGCATGCTTGCAATGCAATGCAATGGCTGCTCAAGAAAGGCAAGGCAGGGCAGTGTGTGGTGATCCTACTATGTGTGGGGTGTATGTATATATAGGCCAGTGCCAGTATATATACTTGTGTGAAACCACTCAAATGTCAAACATGTCGGGAAGGGTTCAGAGGTGATCACTGACCAGGCCCTTAGCTTCGCATCATTTAAAAAAAGAGAGGGAAATTGTGGATATTCTTCTTCGAAACTTTCGTTGGAAACAGTGGATGTTTCCTTGCACACGAAGTTCCTATAGAATTTCCGCGGAAATTCCTACAAACAGGAACCTTAATTGCTTGTCATGGGCTCTCTCTCTCTCTCTCTCTCTCTCTCTTCCTTCCCGTGACAGGCGGGCAAAAAAGCTTGTTATGGTCTCCAATCAAAATTGATTCGATTATAATAGTTAATTGATTAAAATTGAAATAAGTCAATTTGGAATTAAAAAAAAAGTTAATAAGGCTCGGCTCGATAATGGCTCGTTAGCTCGCTTTTAAAATAACCACTTAAACAATAAATAAATTGATTTTAAGTCGAACTATGTTAATTTCATATAAAACCCGCTAATAACTGGTTAAACTCGATAGCCAGCCGGCCGGCTTGCGTGAGCTAGAGCTCGGAGGTAGCCAGGGAATGTGCACTGAAGTGAAGAGCACAGCTGTTTCCACCTTTAACCAGCCTGCATAAGCAGCTTCAGTTGTGGCCTTTCACTGGCTGATGGAAGGAAGTTGGCAGATGCAGCACAGGCTCGCGATCGTGTGTACAGATGTGCTCCTTATGTCCTAACCCTTTTGTTTAATCTTGAATGCCATTGGGAGCCCTTGGCGGTGGGAGTTGCTGGTGGTTTCGCCCCCAACGAAATCCCCAGGGGAATATTTGCCGGTTCTGGAGCAAGCTAAGGGACAAATCAAACAAGCTTCACAGCTCGAAGTGTTCGAGAATTTCTCTGGCATCGTGCACATCGAGCTCATTTTCTATAGATAATTGGAAGTAGACCTCGAACCAAACAATCCTGCTCTGTTACTACGTTGAGTTTCACTAATCGGTGGTTACTCAAACCTTAAAAGGTCGGGCTATTCGAGAGCGTGTGTTTACCGTGTAATTCCAAGCGTTACTGGCCAGTGTTTGCCATACGTGATGACCCTTGATCATGGACTAACTAATTTTTTATTAAAAGTAAGCAGGAGTTTAATAATGTGTTTGACCGCTAAATGCCAGAGATTAAGCAAGAGTGATCAACCCTGTAAACCATGGGCGACTTTGTCCAGCTTTTGCTGTTCGCGGAGGTTGCCTGAATTCTGAACACTGATAAATAATTATGCTTCTTGTTTGAGATGCCAACCATCCCCAAATTAAGAATGCCCCTACGACAATCTCTGCTCACTGATTACAAGACCAGCCATTTGATTATGCACCTCATGATCCACGAAAAGGTTATGATACCTGGGTTGTCGAATCACTGGTGGTTGCAGCGCAAATTCGCCCCCCTAATCTTATAATTCTGTGTGCCGTTTAGTTTTTTTAGAACTGTGCCGTTTGGATTTTGGAACGTACAAGTTCTTGCTCTCACTGGACTTAGTAGTAGTACAAAAACTAAAAGGAATTTTTCGTTTCATGCCATTGTTTCAATTGCACTTTTGATTTGTGCTATTGTTTTTTGGCTTATTCTTCCCATACCACTACTTTGCAAAATTTATATGAAAATTGCCATTATCGTCACCCTAGAGCCATAACAGTGTAAGTTAAACAGTTTGACTCGGTCTCTCTGTCTGAAATATGTCAATTTCCCGTCATGCCCCCTATCCCTCTCTTACTCTCTCCCTCCTCTTTACTCACTTAATTCCTAATTAGCTTAATTTGACTGCTACCGACATACTACCTTTAATTAACCTCCAACACTAATTGATTTTACTGCCTTTTAATCCACTAACCAACTTACCCTTACAGGTGGACCCCCACTTCAGTCTCTCGTATACAGAGAGAGAGAGAGAGAGAGAGAGAGCGCACATAGCAGAAGAGAACCAGGGGAGCAACCATGGCGGCCAAGGTGGGGCTTGACACCGGTGATGGCAAGCAAAGGCGACGGCGGAGAGCGCTAAAATGGAACCGGGGAAGGGAGGGGACCCGATGGGTGGTGATGTCTTGGCCCAAGGAGCTTGGTGGCGGTTGGGCGGTGGTGCATGGTGGCCAGGATGGGGGAAGGAGAGTGGCGACAGCACACGGGTGGAAGAGGGGCGGATTTTGAGGGAGCATGAGCACCAGGGGACTGAGGGTAGCTTACTGGCGTAGTAAATGGTGACGGGGAGTAATCGGGGAGGTTCGGCAATGTAGACCAGAGGTGGCGTGGTGAGGTCGACGTGGAGGCGGTGACCTGGGGGAGGAGAGGAGGAATGAGTGGTGGGATGAGATAGAGGGGAGCACAGGGATGCTCCAGTTAAAGGGAATTGAAGAGGAGCTCACCCAAGCCAGAATGGCAACGGCGGCGGCAGAGTTCTGCCGGAACTGAGGAAGAAGGCGGCGCGCGGTGCTCCCAAGGAGGAGGGAGAAATTCATTGAGGGGTTTTGCAAAGGACGGCCGGGAACACAATGTGATGTGCACAGTTTTGGGAGGAACTCACCGAGATGGCCGAAACGAGGGGGCCATGTGGCGGCCTCGGCGGAAGAGCTGTCGTAGGGGAGGAAGACGGGGTCGATCCTAGTGCTGCAGCTGCCAAGGGAGGTAGCGGAAGTGGGCGCGGGGATATAGGCGCCGAGGCGGTTGTGATGCACATGGTGGGGCGGCCGGGGCTCGCTAGGGTGGTGGTGCAAGGCAGATAGGGCGTGGCGGCTCGGCTCGGTTCTACGAGAGAGGGAGGGGAAGATGGAGGGGGTGGCGAACGTGGCGAACTACTCTAGGGTGCTGGAGGGTGACGGCAGTGGCAATTTCTAAAGAAATTGTGCGAAGCAGTGACATGAGAAGATTAAGCCAAAAAAACAATGGCACACACCGAAAGTGCAATTGAAGTAGTGGCATAAAACGAAATTTCCCCTAAAAACACTAAATACTAGCATTAGCAGTATTATATGTTACGATAAGTTTGGATCATAGGAATTTCATGAGAAACAGTTCAATTCACAATAATCTAGTAATTTTTTGCTTTCTAAATAGGGTCTAAGGTTAGCCTTTTTATATATAAAAAGAAAAGAAATTTACACCTCAAAGATTATTTTTGGAGAGCAACTAAAAGTTCAACGATGAAATGTTGTTTTTTTTTTAATGTAGTACAGCTTTCTTACACTAAATCTGCCATTAAGAATTAGTAAGAACATAAAATGCCTAAACACCAGAATAGCATCAAAACCTAGGCGTTGCTATTGACACAAGAATTGGAAAACGCGGTGGTTTTGCCATACAGCTCTGCGAAAAGAGAGGAAAACCCGCGGAGCTCCTTCAACGGTTTCGGCAAGTGGCATATCTCTAATTTCGCGTTGCTTGATTGAAAAGCACTGGTAATATTTAAAGGCTAATCCTGCGTCGGCAACATTAACATCACAGCTTTGGCAGCACTAGAGAATAGCAGATTTTGGCAAAGTGTAAAGTCTCTAAACTAGACTGTCGCCAGAAATGGTTACACTTTTGGTGTTTAAAATAACAGGATTGTAAGGAAGCGAGTTCTCGGATGATCACTTCGATTCATGTTGCTGTTTAAAATGCCTGCAGTCTTTTATTAGACTTCACGGATAATTCTTGCACGTAATTAGTAATCTGACCAGTCTTAAGAACAAGCCAAGACGTTTTTTTTTTCCCAGAGCCCTTTGTGACGACCCTTCGTAACTACCTAGGTTGTGCAGTTGTGAAGCAAGAAATAACAACACAAACAAGTTTACAATTACAAATAAGAGTCAAACTTTTATTACACAAGGACATGGGTATCCAAACCCAAAGTTAATATAATACAAGACAAAAATATTTCCAAACCACAGACACGATTGAGCGTGATCGAGACCTAATACCAGTAATCATCACCATCCAGGGGTTCCTCTTGCTCATAATGATCACCGGTATCTTCCCAGAGTTCTTCTGTTGATGTTCGGCATGTATGAGTACAACCGTACTCAGCAAGTTGCATGAGAATCTATTTAACTACTTGCCAGGTTTTCAAAAGATTGATAAGGTTTCACCATATTTAGAGTATGTGGATGTAACATTTGATTTTACACAGTAAAACCATACTAATATAACACCAGGGGCTTTCAACATCTGTAATTACCAACTTAACATCTTTAAATCTCTACTTATGCCTCCTCATTTATTGGAATCACCCATGAATACAACTTCATTAACCGAAAACACAGCGTATCCGAATATCATTAACTATACTCTGCAGAGTTGCCTAACTTACCCACAAGATACCTTAAACTCATAATATGAAGCTATATACACGCAACATGATAGCGTGTGACTGAGTTGAGATAACCAAGCATTTTCACTATTCAATGTTTGTAGTCTCTACTTGGTAGATTCTTGGACAATACAACAATTGGGAAACCATCGGCCAATGGTGGAATGCACAGTCCGATGCTGACTGTACCCACTATTGTGTAGACCAGCGAGTGTCCATCTGGGCCCACTCCTGTCCCACCCCCAATCCGTGACTGCTCCATACAACAAGAGCAGGTGTAGCCTACCCGTATCCTTTCAATGGTATCAGAGTCATCCTGCATAGTTTTTGATATAGATCGATCGTATATATTTGATATGTGGCAGTAGTAGATTGGATCTATTACTGGTTTGGTCTGGTAACCCAGATCGCTCCATATGGATGGAACGGTCTAGGTACTGGTGGATAAGATCGATCGGGTTTTTGTTGGTAGTAGATGGGTTACGAGGAGGTATGAGCTAAAAGGACCAGATGGTTAATTGCGCTTGTTTACGATCACATTGCATGATACTCCTACCGGTCGAAATTCTACCATCAGAGTATGTCATAGTTTGTGGTCGTATCAAGGCAATGATCATATTGGTTCGGAATATGGTTAATATGATTAATCCGATGATTTCGAAGGTTCGGTTACGTGAATAAGATTCATGTCTCGGAATTTTTTTTGAGAGTGCTGTCACTTCGAACCCCACCTGCTAACCGACTAGTGGGATCACCATGGTCATAGCCGCGTTATATAGTAGTATGTGTTCATGTCGCCCGATAGAATTGGATTCTATGCATAACTCGCTTTTGCAGGGATTGATGTGAATAATATAGCCCATTGTTTATGTGATGCATGAATGGATTTTCATGGCCCGTGTGTCATGCTGTGAGATAGTCATCGAGCTACATATTATTATATAACGGTCTGCATACCGACATGTGATGCTTGATATTATTGTCTGTAATTCATTACTAGCTTTTAGGAGTAATTGCTTAGTAGATGATTACGGTCGGAGATTTCAAGCATGATGGTCGAAAGACAGGAAGCATGGTGATGGAGATCGTTATGATAAGGGCCATACTATTTCACAGTTTAATTTGATTATCTGTGAATGTTTATTCCTGTCATGCTATCGATCATGTTTTAACATGGTAGAGTAGTATCCCTCAAGAAAAATTAAGTTAATTTGATGCATTTCCAATTGTTGCGCCTGTTACGATTTTGATCGTTAATTGGTAGGACTACCAAAGTAGTGTGCCATTAACTATCTTAATAAGATAGGGTGGACGTCAGACACCCACATGTATAGTGTTGATTTAACTTGATAAGGCTATCAAAACAGTTTTGAGCCTTGGGGCATATTGTTGGTTGCTAGGGCATAGAGATGTCGCCCAACAAACAAGAGTCGTGTGTGATATAATTGGCAAGAGGTTGCCTACCTAAAATTACAAGGTTCCTAGCAGTGATGCCAAAGCTCACTAGGACTTAATGATTTTTGGATTTTGAATTCACTATATGATGTTTGAGGGAAACATGGTTTAGAACATATAGTGTGAGTATCTTTTATTGACTGTTGATGATTAAGTTCGACTAGATATAGACTGATCATATGGAGATACAACCAGGTTCAGACTAGTCGTATGGAGATATGAGCTGGTCATAGACTGGTCGAACATAACCACCAACATGAGTGTCTAATAGAAGATCTTACGTAAACATAGTGCTGAATTTTTTCATATTCTGTTGTAGATCATGGGACCTACTACTTATTCTGCACCTACCTTTAATTTGCGATCTATTCTTGAGAAAGGAAAGCTGAATGGAACCAACTTTATTGGCTGTTTTTGTAATATGAGAATTGTTCTCAAACAAGAGAAAAAGGAATATGTTCTGGAGAGTCCCTATCATAAGGAACCAAATGTTGATGCTACTCGAACTGAAAAGAATGCTTATGAGAAGTATTGCAATGACGTAGTTGATGTGCACTGCCTTATGCTCGCAACCATGAACTCTGAGCTTCAGAAGCAATATGAGACCACACACGCTTACAATATGATTGTGGGTCTGAAAGATATGTTTCAGGATCAAGCAAGGGCAGAGAGGTTCAATCCCTCTAAGGCATTGTTTTCTTGTAGGCTGTCGGAGGGCAACCCGGTCAATCCTCATGTGATCAAGATGATTGGTCGCATTAAGAGCTTGGAAAGCTTGGTTTTCCCCTTAGTCTAGAGTTGGCTACTACTACAAAACAGGCTATAGTAGACGCCCCATCACAGACGGTTCCTTTGGAACCGTCTGTGTTGGGTCAGTCCGGACCTGCGGGTGGCGTGGGCCGACTATCACGAGCGGTATTTTGTAGAACCGTGCGTGATAGTCATCTATCACGAGCGGTTCATTAATAGAATCGTCAGGAATTATCCTGAGCGGTTCTATTCACAAACCGTGCGCGATAATCAACCAATCACGAGCGGTTCTCAATAAGAACCGTGCAGGATATCTGAGCGGTTACGAATAAGAACCGTCGTGATAATTAGTTATCACTGAGCGGTTCTAATTAAGAACCGTTTGTGATATCTCGCTATCCTCTCGCCCTTGCCACCGCCTCTGCCGCACTACCACTGAGAGGCCTGTGTCACGAGCGGTTCTTTCATAGAACCGTGCATGAATGATCCTGAGCAGTTCTATTAAAAACAAATGCATGATAGGTGCTATCCTGACGGTTCTTAACAAGAACCGTCTCGATTGTTAGGCGGAAACAAAAATTTAAACATAATGGGCGGGCTGCGAAACTCGCTTTATATAACCTCCATCTCTTCCTCTGTGGTCTCTCCTCCTCACAGCTCATACCTCCATCTCCTCCTCTGCCGTTTCTCCTCCTCACACCGGCCTCCTCCACTTCGTCGCCCCCGGCCTCCTCCACCTCGCCGCGACCTCGTCGTCTTCGGCCTCCTCCACTTCGTCGCCCCCGGCCTCCTCCACCTCGCCTCGACCTCGTCGTCTTCAGCCTCCTCCACTTCGTCGCCCCCCGCCTCCTCCACCTCGCCTCGACCTCGTCGTCTTCGGCCTCCTCCACTTCGTCGCCCCCGGCCTCCTCCACCTCGCCGCGACCTCGTCGTCTTCGGCCTCCTCCACTTCGTCGCCCCCGGCCTCCTCCACTTCGTCGCCCCGGCCTCCCACGACCTCACTCTCTCTACAAGATTCGACCAAACCATTCCAACATTTTTGACAAAAGTTCTACCCCTTGCGTGAAATCACCAGGCATGTCCATAACCTGGAACACGGCTATTCGAATAGTTTTACACTCTGCAGAGGTTGTACAGCTTGACCCACAAGACACGAATTCTCTAGTTTTTTCGGCATATATCTATGCCACCACTCACTACCTTAGGTAAGCAGTCTAGAGCACGTGACAAGGCTTTTACAAAGTTCTGTTTTGACTCAGTTCTGTTCGCTAAGGTTTCGCCTCTATCTGGCCCCCTCTTGCGCCATTCCCAACCAAAACAGAACCGAACCAAGACATTGCCAATTAGTCAGCCAGGTCTATCCCAATCTAGACATGTGGTTGTACGGTTGAGGCCCAGATCAATGGTTCAAGGTTAAGTCCTTAGTTAGTTGCTCAGACGAGACGTTTCCACATTCCAAGTGTGCGTTACGGCACCCACCTTTTACCACCACTCACTTGTCCAAGCATAAATCATTTTCGTTCAACCCGGCCAAATGACCACCCTAGCCATGGCACAACATCTTTTATCAAAAGTGGCTCCGCCACGGTTCCATAATTCCTTTAGTCAAGTTCAACCTTGTTGGGTTCAACCTAGCTAGAGGACCACCCTAGTCCTGGCACCACAAATTTTAGTTAAGATGACAACAAATGTCGTGGTCTCATACAGGACCACACTTCATTTTAATCAGCAACATTGGCCGCTACTACACAAGCCCGCGTCTTAGGTCTTATTTGGGGTAAACTAATATTGAATGATTCAAGGCGAGACTGACGTCTACCAAAGCATGGCTAACCAAACACGATACCCATGTTGGTATTTCAATAAAGTCCAACTAATAATTAACCATCCTAGGGTGTCCAAGGATTATGTCATTCAAGGATACATGTCGCTCACAATTTATCAAGGAGATATAATGACAATTAGGTAATTAACTAATCCCGAAACCATTTATTATAAAATCGGTGATGCATGTATATATCAAACAATATACTTTTATAAATATGGGTTCAATATGATCAAGGTCTATGACTTGCCTTCGTTGAAGAGTAGAGGTGCTTCGGTCGTCGGGTCTGCGAAATCTTCCGAAACGCCGAAATCTACACGTGCGAACAACGCTAAATAAATAAAACAACTCCAAATAAAATCCAAATAAATACCAAATAAATACTAACAGGAAGACAAGGAATTTAGATGAATTTAGAAATTTGAATCACTCGAATCGGAGTCTGAATGAGAAAGTTATGGCCAAAGGAAGTTGGAAAAACACATAAAATGATGAATTGGAGATTTTCCTGATTTTCCCGAATTATTTTCCTAAAGAAAAATCCGAAAAATCCCACTCGGCGCTGACTGGGAAGCCACGTCAGCGAAGGGGGCGACGCGGCGCCACGCGGCGCTGAGGTGGTGCCACGGTAGCAGCCACGTGGCTTGCCACGTGGGACACGCAATGGCGCTTCGGCCAAGGGTCGCCGCATGAACGACGCAATGGCGGCGGCGAGGGTACCAATGTGAAGAGGAAGTCATGGCGGTGATGCTCCTGCGGCGAGGGCGTGACGACATGGGGAGGTCGGCGACGAAGGCAAAGAGCGGCGGAGGTGACGGCGGGGTTCGGTGGGGCTCGGCGTGACGAGGAGGCACCGCCAGTGCGCCTTAACTCGGCGATGCGGTGGCGCAGGTCGGCGGCGGAGGAGACTCGACGGCGGTGTCGGGTGCGGCGAAAGCTTCACGGCCGGTGGTGGCGAAAGCTCCAATCACGGCCGAGAGAGAGCAGGAGAGAGAAAGAGAGGAGAGCGGAAAGAGAGAGGAGAGGGCGAGCTCCACGGTGCTCGCTTTTATAGGCGACCGGGGGGGGCGGAGGAGGAGAAGAGAGAGCTCGCCGTGCCGGCTTTAATGGCGGGTGGCAAGGAGCGCGAAATCCATGGAGAAGGGGCAAAAAAGGGCGACGGCGCAGCAGAGGAGCGAGGTGGCGCGACCGTCAAGGGACCATGGGGACTAGGGGCGTGAGGGCGGCGTGGCTCGGCGGGATTCAGTGTGGCGGCGGACCTGGCGGGCCGGAGGAGGAGACGACGCCGGGCGGTGACAAAGCGGCCCGCATGTCGGTGGCATGGCGAGAACAGGGAAGGCGCTGGCGGTTCTGGCCGTCCGATTCGATCGGACGGTGGTCGAAAGGGGAAGCGTCTTACTGGAGATGGGCAGTGAAGCGGGCAGCCATGAGTGAACAGGGAATGGGCCGGGAAGATTCGGCCCAAAGGCTTAGGGGGAATTTCTAAGGATTTTTTATTTTAGAAAATACCAGAAAAGCAAAAGCATTTTTAGAAAATAGCTTAAGCTGTCCAAAAATTCTAGGAAAATCTACAGAAATCCCTTGAATTATTTAGGACTTAGTAAAAATATTTTTAGCTTAACTATTGCTTTTAGTTTTTGCAATTAATTATTTTTAACTTAGGGCAAAAGGAAAAACCAAATTAAAATCCAACAAAACTCAACTTAAACCAACTTTAATTAGTTGAAGTTTTAATTAAGTCAAATTAAACTGCTTTTAAAATTCTAAATTACAATTTAAGCTTTGGCAAATTAATAAAACCAAATGGTTAATTTTTAAAGCTTTCAAAATTTTCAAAAACTCAGGAAAATAGGGATGTTACAAAGAGTTGGTCGTAAATGGTTACACCGATGCTAGCTTCCAAACCAACATGGATGATTTCATATTGCAATCTAGGTTTGTGTTTTGTCTTAATGGCGAAGCAGTAAGCTGAAAAAGTTCCAAGCAAGGAACGGTTGCTGATTCTACAACAGAGACTGAGTACATTGCTGCTTCGAAAGCTGCAAAAGAGGCCGTATGGATAAGGAAGTTCATTTATGAACTGGGTGTTGTTTCTAGTGCTTCCAGTCCAATAGATCTCTATTGTGATAATAGTGGAGCTATTGCACAAGCTAAGGAGCCTAGATCGTATCAAAAATCCAAGCACATACTTCGGCGATATCACATCATTCGTGAGATCTTTGAGATAGATGATGTGAAGATATGCAAAGTGCACACAGATTCGAATATTGCTGATCCGTTGACAAAGCCTCTCCGGCAACCTAAGCATGAGGCGCACACAAGAGCAATGGGTATAAGATACCTATATAATTGACTCTAGTGCAAGTGGGAGACTGTTGGTGATATGCCCTAGAGGCAATCATAGAGATGATTGTATCATGTCTATGTTTATGAGTTATTGAATAAGTGTTATTTTGTTCCTTGAATGAATCATTGGTTGTAAAGATTAACAAATATGTGACTTGTTGGTGAAGCTCTTTTAACTTATATGATGTTGTTCTAAAAGTATCCCTAGTCGGATGTCACTGGTCAGAACACTAGTGACTTATCGACCAACACATATATTGATTGATGACCATGTTTCACCGGCCATGGATATAGAGATATCGAATCAATAATGTGAACACATGTTGGAGAACATGGGGTTGGATTGACCCACTTTGAGACACTGTTGAGATTGTTATGATTTCATGTGTCATCAATTGGTCTCAATCAATGATGATGTATAATCCTTAGACCTGAGACCAACATGGTTTCCTACATGTGTAATAGTGCACTTAAGGGTTGCCTAATATTACTCCGTAACTGGGTAGTTATAAAGGTAGATTTCGGGTATGCTATGAAACATGTGGAGGAATGTGACTGGTCGGATATGTGATTTGCCTATCCTAACATAACAGGAGAGATATCTCTGGGCCCCTTGATGTGGTCAGATAAAGAAAGTGCATGGCTATGCCACTAGTGGTTGAAGTGTTCGACCACGTGAAGTTATCTGACACTTGATCGAGAAAGTATTGAACAGTCCATGGATGACATAAATCTCACCTGGAGTTCAACCAGATATCGTGAGGCAAAGGGAGAATACATGAGCAGGTCTTTCAGTTCGATCAGATACAGACTAGTCGTATGGAGATATGAGTTGATCGTAGGCTGGTCGAGCATGATCACTAAGTGGTCAAAACCTAGTCGTGAGGAGTTACGAACTGGTCGAGACCAAATATGAGCTGGTCGTATAGAGATACGAGCTGGTCGTTAGTGATAAGGATCTGGTCGTAGATCATATTGCATTAATGTTTGCTCGATATAATTCGTGTTTATTTGAGAATTGTTATGTCCTGCTAGGAGCCACTGACGACTCGTGATTGGAAAGAGGTTTCTGAGTCACAACCAATTACGCATGAACCTAACGGGTCACACAATTAATGGGTTGGAATAAACGTGTTCGGATAGGATCCGTCATGGGCACTATATAAGGAGATGCTTGGGGCTATTGGAGATATGCGATACACGTGAGTTGATCCACCGAAACCCTAGCTGTCATCTTCTCGAGAGAGCCCTATCATGCGAGTTAGTGCCAGAACACCGACGTTCGGTGTTCCTTCCCTGGATGTGTGGATACCGTAGAGGCACTACTGCGGTTGCTGTTGCACTTGAGGACGATCCGCGATCTTCACAAGGAACTGCAGAGGTTGCTGGAGGAGACGATCGACTTGCGAGGGCGCTGGACGATCGGCTACGACCACTACATCGACGTACTCGACGTAGGACGATCGACTACGACCACTACATCAACGCGCTCTTAGTTGGATCAGGCTGCTCCAACTCTTCTTCCGCTGCACTGCGCGTCTGGTGGTAACGATCTATAATCTCTTGCTTGCATGGCATCCTGGTTTACGTGGTAGAATTTTTGAATTGCCAGCTAGTATAGCCTACCCGTATCTCTTCAAAAACATGGTCATCAATCAATACATATTATGGTCAATAAGTCAATAGTGTCCCGACCATTAGCATCGGACTAGGAATATTTTTAGAATGACATCATATAACTATCAAAGAGCTTCACCAACAAGTAGCATACTTGTTAATCATTATAAATGATAATTCATTCAAGGAACATATTATATAAATCATAAGCATAGATGTGATACAAGCATCTCCATGATCACCTCTAGGACATATCACTAACAGCTAACTAGGCCAAGCCTCTAGCCCAGCTTGGAATGGCTCGTAGTCGTGCGGCCCAGAAGCTGAGAGCATGCACCCGTGGTCCCGAGCCGAAGGCGACGACATTGAGTGGTGTGGTGAGCTTCACCGTGGCTCGGGCAACCCATTTTTGCACTTTGCGCGGGTGGAGATGGCTTAGAGGTGGGTCAGCGGCGATGGTGGCGCACGTCCATGGCAGAGGACAATGGTGGCGGTGCTCTGGCCGTGATCAGACCAAATTGGCCAGGGCTTGAGCATCAGTGGGCGGAGGGGATGTCAAGGGTGGCGTCGTTGGGGCCAGGGAGAGCATGTAGTAGCCTGGCGACGACGACCGTAGGTGGTGCGGTGGTGAAGCTTGGTGCCAACGAACTAGCGGTAGGGAGGGGAAGCTTGGTGGTGGGGGATGACTTTGGGGTGTTGTGGCGGTGCTAGTGACAGGGTTTAGGAGTAGGGGCGTGAGGGTGGCGACGGAATGAGGTTGGGATCACCGGGGAAGAATATGGGGGCGGTAGCGATTGAAGTTGTTGGCCGGGGTTGGGGACGAAGGGGTGTGTTGGCGAGGTGGTGTTGGGGTTAATGGTGGAGATGGTGCAGCGGTTTGGTATTTTATAGTCGTTGCAAGGCAGTGGCGCTAGTGCTAGAGCGGAAGGCGGCCACGACGCGGCGAGATGGACAGAGGGCGGGCGGTGGGGGGTGGCGTCGTAGGAGTGGTGGCGTCCCACTAGTGCGGTTGCTTGTGTTGGCAAGGGTGGCAATGGCGGTTGCGAGGCGTCGAGCACTTGGCGGTGGTGGCGTAGGCGAAGGCCCGAGGCTGAGCGGTGCCGACGCGGCAGCTTAATTGCGCAAGCGAGGTGGCCGGCGAGGTGGCGGGTAGTGGTGGTGCTTGGCACGTGTGAACACGACGCGAGAGCGAGGCGGTGCGTGAGCGGCGAGTGATGGCGAGATGCGGGGCGGGAAGAACAGGGATGGTGGCGGTTTTCACTGAGGTGTCTTCGGGCTGGGAAAGCGCAAAGATGAAAAGGGATAGCGTAGAGGCGAGAAGAGTTTCCAAATTGGGTAAAAACTCAAATTCAAACCAAGAATTCAAAAAACTTCAATTTTTTTCAGAAATTTGGGTTATTTCACCCTTAAACAAGCGAATCTTAAAAACAAGCTTGCAAATCTTTCTTTATTAATTTATAAGAAAAATCCCCTCTTTTGTTGCAGTCTCTTTTGCTTTTTGAATCGTGAGACGTGGATTTGTCTAGTATCAGACATCAATTCTTCAATTAATCCTGGAGAGAACGTTTCCTACCTTAGAGGCAGAATCAAATCAAGCATGACATCTGTTAGGTGAGGCCCCGACTGGTGCCTAGGTCCAACTGTCTGCAGAATCAAATCCTGATCAAAGCTTATGGATCACAATCTCATCATCTTGTTTTTTTATAAGATATGAGAGATTGTGGGTTCGGTGCTGGTAAAGTTGCCAGATAAATTTAAGAAAAATATATATAATCCCATGTATGTCACTCATATATATACTACAACACGAAGTGATTGTCACAATTAAAGATGTGCTGTAGCTGCAACATTGGAGACACTTGGCAACGTATACGTACTAAGTACGTATGTCACAGCGACAGTCAATGACAAATTAAAGAACTTTTTTTATTAATTAATGTTTTTTTTTAATTTTATTTTAAAGTTAACCTCCGGCACACTTTATTTCCAAATCTGGCCCCTTTGATCACGCCACCACCCATGGCGTGACAAAATAACGTTGTCACACCAAAGGATAAGTCCAGAAAATAGCACTTTTAGTCACGCCACTGGTCATGGCGTAATCAAACAACACTGTCACGCCACTACCCATGGTGTGATAAGAGTTTGCCTCAACGTGACAGTGTTGTTTTGTCACATCATGGGTGATGGCGTGACCAAAAGGACCAGATTTGGAAATAAAGTGTGCCGCGGGGGCTAACTTTAAAATAAAATTTTAAAAAAGATTAATTAATAAAAAAATTCCAAATTAAAGCCCTTTGGATTGTATGCATAAACAGAAAACTGAAATAATTAAAAAAAGAAAGAAACAAAGAAAGCTCTCGTATAAACATATACGTTGCCGATTTCCAGCCAAAGTAAATCTTTCTGTCCATTGAATAGGAGTACTGGTAAGAACACATAAGTTGCTAGCTAGTTATGATAAGCTGATTTGCGATCAGAAATCTACAGATGACATTACGATAATGTCAGAAGCAGCCACTCTGACCGATCATACATACGGTGCGAGTATATATCCTAAAGGTAAAGGGCCGTGTTTTTCTCGCCCGGAGATGCGTCCACGTAGCCCGATTTTTTCTAGGACGTCCGATCTTCCACTTTGATTCTTCGCGGCTGTCCGATCTTCCTCCCGTTTTTCTTGCCTGCGTCCTTGTCGCTCCGTCTCGTCCATCCAGCCTCTGCTGTCTGTCGTCCACACCGTCCGATCAGAGCTTGAGGCTTCGTCCGCTCACCACGCCCTCCTCTCTCCCCGTCCACTCCCTCTTGGGCTCCTAGCTTTCTCTATCGCCGCTCCTCCCCTTCCTCTCCCTCGGCCCTCGCCCCCGCCCCGGTCCCCTCCACCTTCCCCCACGTCCCCGTATCCGCTCTCCGCTCCGCGTCGCTACCTCACGCCTCTGCGTCCTTCTCAGACGACCTCTTTCGCGTCCCTCTTCCTCGTCCCATCGACTCCCGTACTTCCTCGTCGTCTCCTCCTCGTGGGACGTCCTCCCTTGAGGCTTTTTCCTTTGTGCCTCCATCTCCTCTCCTTCCCCTCCCCTCCCGGCCCCGCCCCCATCCCCTCCATCTTCCCCCGTGCTGCCACGGACGCTCCGCATGAACCACCTAGGTCGGGGCGTCTAGGTCGGAAAAGGCGGCGCCCTATTTATTTTGGTTGGGCCTGGGCAGGATGTAAAGGAGGCGTTCAACATCCTTTCGGGCTTGAGAGTTTGTGGGATTAAGATCCCCTTAGTATCACTGATTTGTGTGATTCGGTAAATGCACGATTTGGACGTCGGAGTTGTTGGATTGCGTTGGGTACAGTTGTAACTGGACGATTTTTGTGAGCGTCCTACTTTTTTTAATTGGTTTGGATCGAAAATAGCAGCCCTTTCTTGTTTATGAGGCATGGTGTGAGGATCGCTCCAAACATTTGTGGTATTGCGGCTTGGTTCAGTGGATCTGTAGCGTTCTTGCTTCGATTTTGGATGTAAGGCAGGATCTTTTTGCATGCTGCAGCGGCGATGGTTGGGTTGCGTCACTAATTTGTAGTTTTACTGTTATGTTTGAGATCATCTAGCAGAAGGATGACGTTTCTGCATTGGTTTTAGTTGAAACGAGGCATTGTTTTTTGGGAGCGACTAGCGCTTGGAAGTACGGTCCGAGCGCTAGTTCCGTACGCTGCATTGCAACATCACATGACAACACTTACAACATACTTCGGCAATGCTTGCAACATTACATGACAACACTTGCAACATACTTCGGCAGTGCTTGCAACATCACATGACAACACTTGCAACATACTTTGGCAATGCTTGCAACATCACACGACAACACTTGCAACATCACAATGCAACGGTTGCAACTTACAAGACAGAGCGAGCCAGGCGAGCAATGGCATGAGGAGGGCGGGCGGGCAGCCGAAGCCGGCTAGGGAAAGCCGGAGGAGGTGGTAGACGCCAAGAGCCGTCGGCGGCGACGGCAAAGAACAAGACTAAAGCGAGGAGTCTGAGGCTCGAGAGAAGAAGCCGAATGACGGGGTAGTGAGCCTTGGCATGAAGCGGGCAATAACACCGGCAAAAGAAATGCAGCAGAAGGGCCGGCCGGGAGGCTGGGGAAAGCTGGAGGAGGCGGCGGCACCAGGAGCCGTCGGGGCGGCGGCAGCAACCGGGCCAGGAACGAGGGGAACCGAAGGCCGGAGAGGAAGAGCTGGAGCGGTTGGGGCGTAGCAGAGCGCGGCGGAGGAGAGGCGGCGCCAAGGATGGAAGAGGGACAGGTGAGGTGAAGAGCGAGTGTGTGAGGATAAGACAGCGATGGGGATAAGAGCGACTGAGCGAGTGGGTTGGAGTGAATTGTGGCATCGCGTCCGGTGGGCGTGGGCGAGTGAGCCGTCCGATTTTTAGACCTTCCTCCGAACGTAGGTACAGTATCAATTCCCTTGTTTTTTTTCTTCCATGTCGAGTTAGCAGTATGTATGGACTTTGGTCTGTTGCGATTAAAGAACATCCACTTCTGGTAGGAAGATGAGTGGGAGTGTTACTTAAGGAGGTATCTTGTTAGCTCTTATGGTAACCATTATGTCACTCTTTATTAAAAGGGGATTTTCTTCTTGCTTGAGTATACCAAGTTTTCAAAATATAGATTGTTGTCGTATCCATCTTTAGCTTTTGAGAAGCCATGCTTGTGCCCTTGCCAATTTGATGAAAGACCATCATATCTAATTTCTGTATTATTGTAATCAGCATTGCATGTAAGATTGACCTGAGCAATTGTTGTTGGGCTTTAGTTTTACCGGTGTCATGGACTCATGGTTCCTGGGTCAAATTGCATTTCTTTTAGTTTACAAAAAAAATGTTAAATGCTTTCGAACTGTGTTAGGGTTAACAGAGCTATGTTTTGAATTTTTGTTGTAGCCAGTGGTGGGGTGGAATTTAGTCTTGAGTTTTGTAAACCTGATGCTTGATCAATTTTAGCATGAGAATGATTCTGAGGACCCATGAATTAGTGTTGTTCGTACGGATAGTAATTGTGGCGTGCTTGACGAATTCCAAATTAAATTCAGCTTGTACCTCTTCAAGATTGGTGGGATCTGTTTAATGAATTTATCTGTGTTTTTTCTACCCGCATTTGGTCTCTTTTTGGTTAATGTTGTTGATAGATAGATAAATATGGGATTAAAATTCAGGTGATGCTGTTAGTGTTGTAGAATAGCTTTGCTTTATTCATCTGTCTTAACTCTGTCGTTAATATTTTCTGCAGGACATCCTCGCTAATTGATAGCCAAAGAATTGCTTCAAAAAAAATGCGTCTAGGTCATTGGATCCCAGTAAACACAAATGGATGAGCAACCCAACTAAGGAGTGCCTAAGGTGCAATCACGTCATTGATAATAGTGATGTAAGAGCTGTGCATTCCTATTATGTGTAATTGAGCTAGCTACAGTTTTTCCTGTTACTTGTATCCTTCGTATTTCATTGTTACTATGCCTGATTCATACTTATTTTTAATCAAAGATTAAATAATCAAACCACATATTAATATTTAAGTGCATAATCCTATTGTAGTATTGTTATCCAGCTTTCTGTTCATGGATTGCTCTATCTTAATAAGCCAACCACTTGTTCCTAAACCTGGAATGGATTTCTATTGTTACAGTTAACTATTTTGTCACTTCGACTGTGGTTCTTTTGTTCCAGATCAGGTGTTATGCGAATGTATTATTTCTAAAGTGCTTTTAGTTTTATGTGTAAGAAAAGAACGTTATTTGCGGATACTTTTAGAGCTACGGATCAAGATTGATTAGTAATGTCCAGTAAGGTGTTATGTAAGTGCAATCCTCTGATGAATAAAGGTTTCACTGCAAGATGTTCACCAGTGGCCTGGTTTGCCGAAAGGTGTAAAGTTTGATCCATCTGACCAGGAATTGCTTTGGCATTTCATGGCAAAACATGGCAATGCAGGTCCAAAACCTCATCCATTCATTCATGGATTTATTCCAATAGTTGAGGAAGATGATGGTATCTGCTACACTCATCCATAGAAACTTCCAGGTACCCCTTCACTTCCAAGTACCCAAATATCTCCCGTCTTAAAAAAATAGTATATAACTTGCATACAGTTAAAGAATATATGTTTTTCTTTTGTCATTGTAAGGAATTTTCCAGTATTGATGTTCTGAAGATGAGTAAGAAATGTCATTTTTTATTTCTAGATAGGAGTAAACCGTAATATCTACATCTTATACCTTTTGTCGAATGCTTCCCTGTGTTATTTTTTCCCATTTGGTATTCGTTTGTCTTAATCACACCCTAACACCAGCATTTCCACCAAGTTCACGTTATCTTGGAAATAGGGATTAAACCAGACCCAGATGCTGGAACAATTACTATCACATAAGTTTGTGTTCCTAATAGATGTGCTTGTCATAGTTTTCCTGTAGGTATTTTAATAGCACCGTTTGCTGATGGTTCTTATAGTGATACTGGCGTTGGGATGACAAAAGATGAGCTTAAGGACTGCCTTGGTACTATTGCCCAGAGTGGCAACTCAAAATTTTTGAATCCTCTGAAGGTGCAGCATTGTTTCTTCCTTTTCCATTCTGGATACATCTATGTGTATGCAATATGTACTATTTGTGTGATTATTTCATTGTTTATTTGCTAATGGCAAATGAATTACCGTTCAAGAGAACAAAGACCTTGGGGCCGACAATGGTCTAATTGATCGGTTTGGTGTTGGAGTTTACTCAGCCTTTCTTGTAGCGGAGAAGGTATGAAATATTTCTTCTATGCTATCTTTGTAGAATATGTTGCATGGAATATGTTCCTTTTTGAACATGAACTCAATTGTCTTCAAATGTGTCACAGGTTATGGTGTCCACTAAGAGCCCGAAATTAGAATGACAGTATGTATGGGAAGCTCTGGCTGACAGTATCTCTTATGTCATCAAGGAAGAGACTGATCCTAAGAAAATGCTTACATGTGGAACTCATATTACTCTCTTTTTAAGAGTAAGTTCACTAGACGTGTAATGTAGTAGATAACATTTTATAACAGAACTCTTACATTCTTTCTACTTATGCAACCTGATGACAGGTATGAGTTTGCTGACCCTACAAGGATTCAAGGCTTAGTTAAGAACTACTCCCAGTTTTTGTCATTCCCCATATATACATGGCAGGAGAAATCAAGAACTGTTGAGGTAGGTTCTTTATGGTCTTTCTTGCCAATTCTCTTAACAATACAAATTATTTGGAGCTACTACTATGTATTGCCTTCTTATTTCAGACTGATGTGACCTCCTTGCTTGACAGGTCGAAGAGGATGCAGAGCCAAAAGAAGGTGAAGAGGCAACAGAGGTTAGTTATCCAGAATTGCCTGCTTATACTTTCCCTTATGTTTCTAGTGACTTTGCTTCTTTTGCTACTGATACCACTTTCACGTATAGGGTGAAAAAAACAGAACAAAACCATTACTGAGAAATACTGGGACTGGGAGCTGGCCAATGAAACAAAGCCTATATGGGTAATTCTGCGGTTACTTTTGCTTGGCCATTGCAGCTTGTGTCATGCATGATTTGAACTGTACCTATTTCGTACTTGTGTTCTCTCTCCAGAAAAACAAATGCATGTGAGATGTTATTTGCTAATAAAGAAAGCAGATAGTTGAATTTGATTTCCTCCATGTAGATGAGAAATCCAAAGGAAATTGAGAAGACCGAATACAATGAGTTTTATAAGAAGACATTCAATGAGTTCTTGGACCCTCTTGCCTACACTCACTTTATAACAAAGGTGTGAATTTCTCAAGCATCATATTGTTGAACTTACGTACATTGAATATTGTGTACAGCATGAACTTTTCTGTTAACAGGGTGAGGTGGAATTTAGGAGAGCTCTTTACGTTCTAGGAATGACACCACTGTAACATCCCAATTTTCTACGCTTTCTAAAAATTTTCAAAATTAAAATTAACCATTTGGTTTATTGATTAATAAAGCTTAACCTGAAATTTTAGGATTTTAAAAGCAATTTAATGTGAATTAATTAAACTTCAATTAATTCAAGTTGGTTTAATTAAGTTTTCTCGATCTTATTTGGATTAAAAAAATCAAAAATATTATTTTAAGCCTTTTCTTGGATTTTCTTGGTTTTTAAATGAGGTTTTCCTTTTGACTTTATGTTAAAAATAATTAATTACAAAAATTAAAAGCAAAAGTTAAGCTGAAAATAGTTTTATTAAGTTCCAAATAACTCAAAGAATTTCTGTGTAATTTTTTTAAAAAATTTGGACCTAATTAACTATTTTCTAAAAAGCCTTTTCAGTTTCTTGAATTATTTTAATTGAAAAACCTATTTAAATCCTCCTTTTCTTTTTGGGCCGAAAGCCTCGGCCAAGCCCATCTCATTCTTGCTTGCCCAACACCTTGCTCCAAAGACAACAAGACCACGCCCTTCCCCAGTCACCGATTCGATCGAAATCGGACGGCTCGCGTTCGATGTCAGTAGCCAACAGACCACGCCTTGCTTTCACTGACACGGCGGGCCCACCTGCTAGCGTCTCAGTGCACCGCGCCGCTCCTCCCGTGGACCGTCCGATCAGAATTGGATGGCCCGATCCGGATGGGAGGTTTGGACGGTCCGAACGTCCCAATCGTTTCAGACCGTCTGATCAAAATTGGACGATCCTCATCCACTGCTCCTTTTCCCGTTCGCTCTCGCTGACAGGCAGGGCCCGCCTGTCGGTCTCCATGCCGTGTCATCTCCTTCCTCACGAATCTGGCCATTGCCACGCCATGCTGCCCTCGTCACCCTCGCTCACCACCGTGTCGTCTCGTCGCTTCTCCCACACCATCGCCAGGCCACCCTTTTCAACGCGCATTGAATGCCGTGTTTCTCGTCGCCACTGTTCCTCCCGTTTTCTCCACCACCACTACTCCCGTCACCTCCAAGCGCTACGCCATCGCCCTCGCCGCTCGCGTCGAGCCATCTGTAGCGTTTTGTCTTCGCTCTTTGCCTCTGGCCGCGCAATCAATCTGGCGTCCTCCGCGCGCGCTGCCGCCACCCACCTCGCCTGTCAGTGTCTGTCTCGTCCGGCCGCCTCCTCCGTCAGTGTCGATCCTCGCCCGCCATGAGCACGCCACCACCTTACCTCCTCCGCCTCCTCCCGCCTATAAAAGCATGCCTCGCGCCTCCTCCTCTCTCCCGTTCCCCCAACTCACCGCCTCCTTCATCCCCAATTGCTCGATTTCACCGTCGAAGAGCTTGATTGAAGCTCCTTCCGCCACCATTAGCGCCCACACGAAGCTCTCCTCCGCCATGCTCTCCGAGCGGCCAGACCGCCTGATCGCGCCACCGCGCGTGTACCCACTCCACCCGAGCCCACTGAGAACCTGTCGCCGCCTCGTAAGTCGCTTTTCATCGTTGCCGTCGGCCATCTCTTCACCAATCGCCATCGTTTTTGTGTGCCCTGAGTAGACTTGTTCAAGCGGCTCGGCCACGGCGGCCGAGCCTCGACACCGTCTGGGTCAGGCTTGATTGAAAACCACTGGTAGAAGCTCGGCCTACCAAATCGATCAAATCAATTTAAAAAGCGGAAATCTATTTATTTAATGCTGAAAATGAATTAAATATTAGTTTTTTATTCCAAAAAATGATTAAAATAATATTTTTAATTAGAAAATCGAGGTTTTTTGCCTCGGCTGTTAATTTTGGTCGGCTTTTGAAGCTTGACCCTACCGCATTTGAACAGGTCTAGCCTTGAGTTCCCCACGCGCTCCTCTTCGCGTTGCCGCCACCCATCGGGCTCGCCCGTCTGAAATCTTGGCGAGCATGTGACTCGAACGCCATTGTCGCCTTCGTCGGCGTGGCGCGACCTCACCTCCAGCTCAGCGCCATCGAGGCGCCACCTCGACCCTCCCACGGCGTGGCCTGCATTGTATGCTTGTGGCGTGGCGCAAGATGTGCCATGGGCCCCAGCTGTTAGCGGTTCAGCCTTTTTCCGAATTAAAATAATTTTGAAAATTTCCAATTTCATCATTTCATGTATTCTTAATCTTCCGAAGGCCATAACTTCTCTGTTCGAACTCTGATTCGAGCAATTCAAATTTCTAAATTCATCTAAAATCAAGTTCTACCTATCTATACTAAAATTATTTAATTTGGAGTTCATTTGATTTGTATTTTGATTTTTATTTGAATTTGGTTTATTTTCGCGTGTAGATTCCGACGACTTCGGAGAACCAGATTTCGACGCTTCTCCGCTTTTCGACGCCGTTTAAGAACAATAACTAAATAAGCAAGGCAAGTTATATCCTTTGATCATATTTGAATCCCAGTATTTTAAATTATTTAAGTTTCGCTTTAAATTATTATTGCATGCTTATTTAAATTCAAGTAATTTAAATCCCTGTTTTAAGCTTTATAGTTATTTCTAATTCGTTGCATAGCCAATTATTGTCAAAATGAGAAATAAGGAAGACCTTTCCAAAGGTGAAGTATAATATGGAAATAGAAATAGGAATTGTGAATTATTAGAATATATAATTATTGGAGTGAGTATAGATAATATGATTGTTGAAGATTGGATTGTAGAAATACATTATTATTAGATTATTGGAATATGTCTTGTTGGATTATCGGAGTATATTTTGTTGGATTATAGGGATACATGATAGATGATTGTTAGATTATGGAAGCATAACGTGGATGGATGGTATAATGGATTATTGACAGATGCGGATTATAGAAATAAATGAATTGTTGATGTTGGATTTTAGAAATAAATCTTGGTGTATTATAAAAAAAATCTTGGTTGGATTATAGAAGTATATATTTCTTTGGATTATTAGAATATATCATTTTTGGATATTATAGATGGTGAATTATTAGAAATGGATTGTTATTAAAGAATGAATTATTGGAGATCGGATTATAGAAGTAATTGTTGGATATTGAATTGTAGGATTATATAATTATCGGAGATTGGATTCTAGGATTATATGATTATTGTGGTTAGATTATAGAATTGAATATTTGTTGGATTATAGAAGTAATTTTGGTTGAATTGTAGAGAATTTATGTAATAGTGGAGTTAAGCTGAATAAAAGTGTTGGATGATCTATAATTGTTGATATTGGATTATCAAAGATTGGATTATAGAAATAGATTATTGATGAATCTGGGATTAATGAATGATGGATTATAGAGATAGATTGTGTTAGATGTTGGATTTGAATATTGGATTATAGAATTATTATTGAAGATTGGTTTGATGGATATTGAATTATTAGAAAAAGAATATTGTTGGATTATCGGATTATGACTCCACTGTGGAGGGTTGACTTACTGATCTCATATTTGATAATTCTCAGATATGGAATCCCTCACACCTTGTCACCCTAGATAAAACTCTGGTTAATACATTAGTATGACTAGAACATGTTGAAAAACACTATGCTTAAACAAAGCTTAGACCAAAAAGTTTACTTTAGGGGAATTTAGCCAAAAGTTCAACTATTATTTAAAATGATACTATGGTATGATTGTCTATACCATAGAGATTTATGAAATGTTTTGATATGATAAATAAAATGAAAAATGGTTTGGACTTGGGCGAAATGGATGTTTGGATAGGTGCATGTTCATGCAGAGGATCGATTCATTTCTACGATCGAGGCCCAGGGTTATTTTGGAAAGTCGTCCAAGTCAATTAAGGACCGGTCTTCGAGCCGCATCTTGCTAAGCCACATTGTACTACCACATATCCTGAGAATGGGGAGGGGACCTGGCTAACTAATTTGCAAAGTTTCACCGTGGTCGTTCTATCCGGTTGTGTGGGTGGTCTTTTACGACCTACGTACATGCATTCCCACCTGGCGCAAGAGGGGGCTAGGAACTCTACGGATTTTTATCCAAATGGGGCAAAACCTTAGCGAGGGGGGACTGCGATGGAATGGCGCATTGTAAAGGCATTGGTACGTGCTCTAGACCGCTTACCTAAGGTAGTGAGCGGTGGCATAGATATATGCCGGACAAACTAGAGAAGTCGTGTCATGTGGGTAAAGCTGTACAATCTCTACAGAGTGTAAAACTATTCAAATAGCTATGTCCACGGCCATGGACATACTAGCAAAGCCACTCCAAGTTAGATTTTGGTTTTAATTTCAAAAGACTTTGTTACATGGTTTTGGATTTCTATCCAAATAGGAATTGGGCGGGTAGCCTTATGATAGGAGGGTATCCTTCACCACTCGTTGATGAATGTTATCTGACTATAAAACTTGAGAATTTAGAAAATGAATTTTAGTTATAGAATATCCGTCTTGGAACTTAGTTCAAGTATTTGGAAAGAAAACACTGCTTTATGCAAAATCAACTCTATAAGCCTTCCTTTGTTATAACCCTACGTGCATTATAATTTTGTTATTGGGTGTAACTTGCGGAGTACATTCATTTGTACTCACTCTTGGTTAATAAAATGTTGTTCAGAAGAGAAGAACTTTGTGCCTGCTGAAGATCTCGACGACTAGGCGGCTACTCCAGTCGATTGCCTATGACAGATTAGCTGGGCTCTACTGCCTCTTGTTTCGTCTTCCGCTATGTTCTATATTGTTGGCTCAAAAGCCTTTCTGGTAATCAACTCTGATATTTATTACAAAATCTTTGTGATTATGGTTGTGGTACCATATTTGTTTACTGTGTGAGCTAGCCATTGATCAGAGGACTAGTTCAGAAATGCACAGAGAATTTAGGGTGTTAATCTCGGGTCCTTACAACCACTTGGTAATGAGGAAATCATGAATCCCAAAACCAAAAAATATCCGGTTATATGTCAAAAGAGTATTCATCTCTGATGACTTCGATAGTGAACTTGTAATTATCTCACAGCGCACAAAATAGTTATCCTGGAGCTGCATTTACATTGTCTTGGCATTATTTTTGTACTACTTGATTAGGGTAGAACAAATTTCTTAGTTCAACATGTATTTTGCAGTTTCCCCGATACTTGAGCTTTGTAAAAGATGTGGTTGATTCAAATGACCTTCCCCTTAATGTTTCTCATGAGATTCTTCAAGAAAATCGAATGGTAAGTTATGGAAAATACCTGTCAGCTCTTGTACTTGAAAATAACAGATTCCGAAGGTTTGCGTTATTTGTGATATTTTTTATGGACATTTGGAAGTCAGACTCCAACCCAAGAAGCTGATCCGGTAGATACTCGTGGCAGTCAATGTAGGCCGACCACCACAGTTCCATCCCCTTATTTTGCACAAAATTATGCGCAAGTCATCTCTCATGGACTTCCTCCAAAACATCACATTCTGCGCGATCGTCTTCAAGCTCCGCCTGTGGTTGCCTGCTTCCCAAGGCCCCAGCATCATCAAGGTTTTCCGGTGTCGTGCGTATGAAATTCACGTACACCATCAGCTTCCTGTATATTGCCGCCTCGGGCTATAAAGCAATATGTATGTACTGTCCCTATGCTACACTTCCATTCACCTTGACCAGCTCGCATACGTCATGCCCTCTCATATTCGTGCAGGTTATCCCCTCGATGACAAGTTTCTTCAGCATTGGCTCCGTGTCGAACTCCCTCCGAATGTAGCTGCTAAGCTTATGAATATTTATCGCATCAAGCCTCTCCGCCCGGACCACCTTGTACTAGCATCTTGACAGGTCCAATCCATCGGGTCTAGCCCGTACGAGACCGTCGCCATAAAACACTAACAAGTCTTGCATGTTCGAAATTACCTAAACCCACAACAACTCGATCTGCGGTACACGATATAACAAATATGGTATGTAGTTACCACAAATTTATTATGACTAGACTAATTAATTACAAGTAATTTATCCATCAGTAATTACCCACAACACAAATAATTACGACATATTACATGCAAGTAATTAATTAAATACGAGTACTGAAATACAAATAAATAATTAATTAGCAACAAATTGATTATTTGTCAAAAAAAAACACTTACGAGTAATTCATTACTAGTGTAATTACCACTAATAAACTACTACTCAAACAAATACGATTTATTAATTACCATTGATTCATTACCACTAAATTAATTATGACTATTTAATTTTCACTAAATTAATTATGCCTAACTAATTGCCACTAAACTAATTACGACTGATTCATTACCACTAAATTAATTACGACTAATTAATTTCCACTGTATGGGTTATTACAGGTTTGATAGATTCAGACGTGCAGTCTGTAGTATGGGCTATTATCAGTGCAATGGAGATCATATTGTGTTTTATAGGCATAGAGGATCACATATCACTATATTGACAGTGTATGTTGATGATATTGTGATCACCGGAGATGATACTGAGGAAATCAAGTCCTTAAAGAAAAGACTAGGAGAGACATTTGAGCTGAAAGATCTTGGAGCTATTCGATACTTTCTTGGGTTCGAGATTGCCCATTCTTCGAAGGGTATAGTTCTCTCCCAGAGGAAGTATATCCTTGGTCTGCTAACAGAAATAGGTATGCTTGGGTATCGCCCTATTGCTTCACCTATTGATAGGAATCACAAGCTGTGTACTAAGTCGGGAGGTCTAGTTGATAAGAAAGCTTATCAAAGGCTTGTTGGGCGTCTCATCTATTTATGTCATACAAGGCCTGATATTTCATATGCAGTGAATGTAGTTAGTCGATATATGCATGATCCCATAACAGGATACATAGATGATGTCTATCGAATCCTGCGGTATTTGAAGAGTAACCCAGGGAAAGACCTTTGGTTCAGAAAGAATCAACACCTGAATGTGGAAGGGTATTGCGATGCTGATTGGACGAGCAGTGTGGATGGCAGAAAGTCTACATCTGGATATTGCATCTTTGTGGGAGGTAACCTTGTGTCATGGGGGAACAAGAAACAGGAGGTTGTGGCTCGATCTACTGCAGAAGCAGAGCACAGAGCAATGGTGTTGAGTGAGTGAAATGATATGGATGAAGGGTTTATTGTCTGAGCTTCGGGTATGGAGGAATAATCTTTTGGTGTTGTATTGTGACAATAAATCTGCAATCAATATTGTTAACAACCCAGTTCAACATGATCATACCAAGCACGTTGAGATTGATAGATTTTTCATCAAGGAAAATCTCGATGGCAAGATATTGAAGTTGGAGTATGTAAGTCTGATGAACAGTTGGTTGGCGATGGTACTACAATATGTAACAAGATGGGCATGATTGATATCTTCGGCCCATCTTGAGGGGGGGGGGGTGTTGGTGAGTTAGTATTAGGATTTAAATAACGAGTCATGTTAGAGTCAAATCTAATCTTGTATTAGAATAGGATTCAACTTTTAGACTATAAATAAAGAGTGTAGGGATCCTACGGGATACATGCAATTTTTCCCAAACTCTATAGCGTACGAGCTCGATCGATCAGAGAGAGCCCTGGCTGAGCTGGGTAGGAGGGCATTGAGCTAGTAATGTCGCATGGTCGCCGCGTAGGCCTCCGCCTACACATGCAGCGCCTCCACCGACGTGGCCTCGGCCAGCAGCGCCGTGTTTTTTTTAATTGCGTCAGCCGAGTCTTGAACTCAAGATCTATTGGCTCTGATACCATATTGAGTTGCATGTACTAACCAATTCACCTAAAATCTTAAACTGATGAGAAAAGATGGACAATTCACTTATACTTCAACAGTTGATCATGTTTGGCTTTATTCGACATCAAGGAGCTACAATCATGCTGGATACATCTGGCTAGAAACGACGGAATCGTTTCACCCCACTGAACCCAATTACATTCAGCTGAAGCTTGCTGGGCAAAAATGCAGCAACATTAGCTCCTCTAGGCGCATAACATAAAGAGAAAGATATAAAACTCCCGATCGGTGTTTTTCCTCGCCTTCCAAAGGGAAACAAGCTCTTGGCTGTCAGTCTCCACTACCACCTTGCCTATTCCTTCGCTGATAGCAAGTCGAACTCCATCCCTCACAGGTCACAGCAAGGGCACACCCCATTCTTTCCTTTCTTCCTTCGAAGATAGTGGGTGCATTCATATACCGTCAAGACATTATCTGAAATTTGACGACTAGGTACAGAAGCACTTTGTTTCTCCTCAAATCACCTCGTCAAGGATTAGCCGAAGCCTGTTGGCCAACACTTTCAAGCAAATTTTATAGAGGACATTGCATAAAGAGATCGACCTGTACTGTTTCGAAGATGCAAGATATTTTATTTTTGGAATAAGCACAAGTACTGTTCGATTTACCTCCAGCGGCATCTGTCCTCCATTGAGAAAACACAGTACCGCTGCTGTCACTTCCTCCTTGAGAGCGTCCCAATGTCTTTCGTAGAAACCAGCGGTAAAACCATCGACACCAGGGGATTTGCTAGGGTCCATCATAAAGAGAGCATTCGAAACCTTTTCAGCAGTAAATTTTGCGCATAAGCTCTCATTCATGGCGGGGGTTATCTTCTTCGGTACGAATTTCAGTACATTCTCTAGATCAGTATTCGCTTGTGCAGCGAAAAGCTCGCTGTAGAAGTCAGCGGCCAACACTTCCATCTCGTCCTGTGAAGAGACCAACACACCATTACGCTTCAAGGAATTAATCCTATTTTGTCGTTCTCGAGTTGAGGCTCTCGTTTGAAAGAAAGATGTGTTCATGTCACCTTCTTTCAACCATTGTACTCGTGATCTTTGGCGCATCATAGTTTCCTCCCATGCCAGTAATTCAGAGATTCGACGTCGCAATAAGTTTTCTCTTTTCTGCGGCCCTGAGTGCAGCGAGCGCACCATTTCAGATTCTGGTTCCTTCCTCTGCTTTTTCAGTTCAGCTCTCACCGAACCAAATGATTCTTTGCTCCAAATCGAGAGATATTCCTGGCTGTTTTCAATGATTGCCACATCTTCCAAAGATCTTCGTTCACCACATGAATTCCATGCCGAAACTTGACATTTCGGTTCCCTTCCTGCTTATTGTCCCAAGTATAAGGCAGTCTAGCAAGGCCAAGATCAGTGAAGTTACGATAATCCACCACCTGTCGGAAACCCGCCGTCTTACACTCTTCTCTTTCACAACCCCCGTATTGCTCCGAGTCTGAGAGCGTTTCATTGAAATCACCTATACATAGCCAAGGTATTTTCCAACTGATTTCGGAGGAATTTGAGCATATACCAGCTATCATGCCGAAACTCCCGACGTGGCTCGCCATAGCACCCTGTCAGCCGCCGCCAGCTTCCATTGTCACTATCCGCACTTTTGATCAACACATCAATGTGAGATTTAGAGAAAATTTGCAAATCCACACTGACCTCCCTTCTCCAGAACAGAACTAAGCCACCACTTCTCCCCACTCTTAACAATAATGCCATGAGGGAATCCCAACTACCAGCGCAAACGTTCGGCCTTCACCTTACTCATCTTGGTTTCCATTGAGAAAACCACCGCGGGATTTAGTGTCTCCGCAAGACCGCGGAGTTCTGGAACCGCCTCGGGCTTCCCACATCCCCGACAGTTCAAACTTAAAAGATTCATTGTCGACTCCCGCCGATAGCTCAATCGAGTTTGAGATCTCCATCTTTTGTTTCTTCAATCCTCCAACTTTTCCACCTTCAGAATCATCACCCGGACTACCCTGTGCACTGGCCTTAACTGCATTAGCTCGAACGGGGACGATAGCCAACGCCTCATCATCCTCATCCTCTGCATCTACAACTCCATCACGTTGCTTCTTATTCTTTGCACTCCTTAATGGTTTCCTCTTCTGAAAGGACGAAGCTTGGATCACCGGAACAGAGACTAGCTCACGAGATGAAAAATCACGAACCATGGCTGCCACCCTGCTGTCCTCTCGACTTTTCATAGTTGAAATCACCTCCACGCCCTGATCATTTTGCTCATCATCACAATGAACAACACAGCCAGCCACCACTCGGGTTACAAGAAGAACCGCGACCACCAGAGCCGCGCTTCGACGACGACTCACTACTCTTAGTTGCTGCCATCGCCGCTTGACCAAAACTCTGCAACATCTTTTTTTTTCCTCGATCAAATTTTAGAAAGCTTTGACTACACGTCTACATGGATTAATTCTAAAACGCGCGCTATTTAGAAAAGAACTGAGGGAGACAATGTGTATTAGCAGAAGCATCACATGATGCGATGAGATTGAATCGGATGGGATGGTCCTGTACTGTCGGATCTAGATTTTACAAATCCAAATCCTTTATGAAATTACTGTACTATTCCCTGAACCAGTAGATAGCACTCACAGATATATCACTGAATCATCTCACATGCGATGAAAACCATACCATTTATTATATTACAAACATCAGAGTGACATAAACCACATCGAGTCGAGTTTTACAAAAGGGCCGAACATGCCAAAATGATTACATTACGAAAATAACGAAAACTACAACGGAAACAAAAGGAGTATCAGCCCGCCGGTGTCTACTCACGTGAAACGTCTAGACACAAACACGCACACGTACTCTGGACAGCAAACAGAAGACAACAATATTTTGTGCTACTGAACTGCTGTAGCTTTTCTGCATTTTCTTCTCTTATTTATACTAGCAATGCTAATGAATAAAGTGCTCACGAATTTTACATGCAACTAACTACTTTAATGACTGCTAATGCAAAATTAACTAGCATGCATAGAACGTGCTACTAGTAACTCCATGCACATAACTAGCACCATGCAAATGAACGCCATCACGACTGGCGCATGTTTCTAGCCCCATGCCCCGAGTGCTGCATAGAACGTGCTACTAGTAACTCCATGCACATAACTAGCACCATGCAAATGAACGCCATCACGACCGGCGCATGTTTCTAGCCCCATGCCCCGAGTGCTGCACATTTCCAGTAACTAATGCATGTTTCACTCTAATGCACATGCAACCGTTTCTAGTCTAACTACTAACATGCAAACGTTTCTAATGCTCTAATGCATATGCAACTGTTACATGCAAATAAACACAAAAATAAACAGCGCATTGAGGATTATTCAACAAGGAGGGGATAGAGCATATCTCTCCACAGGCAAGCAATTGGGGCAGCTCGTGTACGACTAGTATTAACCAACGACTTGGACAATATCGATCGTACGTGAGTATCGATGAGCTAGCTAGACTGAGGCGAGACCAAGACTAACAGAATTAGACTACTATTCGCCGTTGCCTTGTCCGTCAACTTCGGAGTCCTCGTAGTAGTCGTAGTCTCCATGATCTGTGGCATCTGAAAGTTTAGAGGGAGGAGCGAGAGTGAGCACAACTTCTGTGCTCGCGAGCCAACACACTAGATGCAATAATCTCCATGCAAGGCTTAACAAGGATGGCTCAGGTTCTTTTATTTGCTAAAGCAATATTTTCAAATATCATAATTAGAAAATCCTATCATTTAGCATTTTAACTAAATTGCATTTTATTTAAAAGAGTAATTGCAATAATATAACAGCAGAGGTTACATCCACCTATGCTTATTTTGAAATATGGTTACGACCACTATTAACAACATTGGGTACGACCACCTAGGAACAACACTGGTTACGACCCCCTAGGAACAACACTGGGTACGACCATTCACGAACAACCAAAGTCAGGGTTACATCTACCCGACAAGTTTTTATCCCACCCACAAAGATTTTTGAAATAGAACTAACTCTAGTAAGTTCCCATGTCCGCCTTTGACTGTAGGCGTGGCTGTTTAAAAAGTTTATACTCTGCATAGGTTGTATACTGTACTCGCAAGAGATAATCAACTCGTTACCCCACATGATTCCTTGGTCGTGTGGTTGAGAGATCATCATAGTAACTTTTCAAAATATCTCGCCCCTTTCGTCATCTCACCCATACGGGTTGCACCCATAAGTTGTGCGGGATGTCTACCACAACGACTAACATGGCTGGTCCTAACCACAACGACTAGCGCAGTTGGCAACTTCACCTTACCTCGGTGTCCCATTCAAGCTAGACACATCCAACACTCAGGGGTGAATCCACCGTGGGTGCTTATGGGTGCTAGAGCACCCCCTCCTTCCACCGATGTATCCCAGTACCCATCGAGCCATCGAGGCCTGAGCACCGGCGAGCTGCTCGGAACCGTGGAAGAAAGCCGGAGCGGAGCCACGGAGGTTGAAGAAACAAGAAAAGAAAGCTGTCTTCATGTTGCTTAGGGGCTAAGGCCCACTGGCCTAGTCCCCAGTCAGCCCAAATGAAGAGAGAACATGAACATCCATCGGTGTCTCCCCCTAATTCGCCCAGTCCCAGACACCGCCTAGTGCCCAGATTCGCTTTCCCCAAATCGAGAGAGGAGAGCAGGAGAGAGACTCACTGAGGTCGGCGACTCGGCGCAGAGGAGGAGGCCGGAGGGTGGAGGCAGTTGGCAATTCGGTGCTCGGTGGCCCAGCGCGGAGGGTGGCCCAGCGCGGAGTGGAGGGGGTCCAGCCGTCGAGCCATGAGCCGTCCAGGGGGAGGCGGTCGTCGGCCACTCGGCAATCGGTGACCGGGCGCGACCACGGTGGTTGGTGTTTGGCCTGGCGGCGGCATCGGCGGCACGGAGCAGAGGGGGAGGCGCTTAGGCGGTCGGTGACTCGGCGTGGCAGAGGAGGCCAGAGGCGTTCCACGATTTGGCGCTCGACGGCCCAGCGCAGAGGGCGGCGTGGAGTGGAGGGGGTCCAGCAGTCCAGCCAGGGGGAAGCGGTCATTGGCGGCGCATCATGTCGCGCCGTCGCGGCGACTCGGGCCTGGCCTGGCTGAAGCAGCGAACGAAGAGGGGCAGAGCCATAGAGGGCCAGGAGGTGGAGGCTAGAGGGGGAACGAAGAGCAAAAGAGGGGCGATTTTTTTTGGGGCTGTGCGGCACTACGGCCTGACTACTTGGGCTGCTCGGCTATGATTTGTGAGGACTGAGGAGAGTGAGGTGATCACTCATTAGCTGAGCTGGTGAGGCAATGAATATGTGATTGTGAATTTGTGATTTGTGAATCCCTATTTTGTTTTGTCAGATTATTGATGCAAATGTTTAATTAGTTGTTGTTGTTTAATTTGTGATTGATGAATTGATGCAAATTATTGTTTAATTGATAGTAGCTATTAGCCGATTAGCCAATTTGTTTAATTTGTGAATGGCGTGATCTTGCAAAGGTTGCTCAAAAGATGGTTGAAACTGGAAAAAATATAACTTTCGCATTGGTGTATCGCCTCATCGAGCTCACATTGATCCTTCTAGTGGCAACAACATCAGTTGAAAGAAGTTTCTCAACAATGAAGAATATTAAAACAGATTTGTGCAACAAAGTATCAGATGAATGGCTCAATGACTTGATGGTGTGCTACACTGAGCGAGAGATATTTAGAAGCCTTGATAATAAAAGAATCATTCAACGCTTTCAAGACATGAAAACTCATAGAGTGAAATTGCATCGTAATCAGATTTAGTGACTTAGTGGTATGTTTTCATTACATTTTTAATGTTTATGAATATTCACAATTTAATATTGTATCACTAAATTCGATATTTCTTATCTACAGATCGGTACTCACATATTTATGAACATTTGGGGGGCACATTATCCATTAGCAAGGTATTAAATTTATTGTATTGTACATTTTCAATTTGTTCTCTTCTTATTTATGTATGAATTTGATATTCCAATGACAAAAGACCAGTAGATGTAGCTTTGGTATGCTTATGTTGTGCTATAGCCTCAACAGTAGAGCTCCCCCTCAATTTTCATCATGGATTCGCCACTGCCAACATTTGCACTACCTCGATCCCCTCCAGCGAGGTGACTTTCAAAATTCAATAAGTTTACTAAGTCAAGTTGTACTTTACAGACTTGTGGTTGCACATGTTTTGCAATGGGAGGTCATCACCGGATGAAGTCCTTACTATCATCTAGGTGGTTCATTCCACATACCCACCATTCTCGTGCTAAATCCGCACCCACCATCACACCATTCGCCCAAATGTGGTATAGCAGTTTATTGGGGTTTTGAGGAGGAAAACCAATTTATCTCAAACACTGTAGTCATGTACCTCCCACGACTGCCCCAAATCAATTGCATGTTTTTAAGAGATGATGAACAGGGCATTTTTAATGCCTATGTACTTAAGCAAGACTTGCATGTCGCTTAAGTACAACCTATAGCTAGTAATTACCATATAGCTACTAGGGTGACACGGAATAATGGATTCAATTGCCAAAGGATGGGATAATAAATAATTAACGATCAAGTAGATATGTAACTACCTTAAGATTTCATATACATTTGCCTAAAGAATTAAAGCATGCAACTCTGGTAATTTAAAGGAATATAATTTGCATAAAATGTAGGCTCAAAATGATCAAAGTATTGACTCGCCTGGGTTAAAGGTAAGAGAGTCTTGGTAGTCTTGTGCTTGATCAAACTAGAGGTCTCCTGCTTCTTTGAACTCTACTCGGACGAGTGCACCGAAAAAGAGGAAAACAAGCAAAGAGGACAAATAAATACACAAGAAATAGAAAATGAACTCTGAATTAAATAAGACTAGAGCCAAAAGCAAGATCTCGAATTTACACAAATTAGAAACAAATTTCATTGAAGTCAGAGTTACAACAGAGGAGAACAGGGCTTCTGAAGTTTTGGTTTCGAGCACTGCTCATCTGACTTCACAGCTGGAAGGAGGTTCAACTACACAACGTGGCCAAAAGAAGGATTCGACTACTCAACGTGGTCGAAGAAAGAAGGATTCAACTACTCAACGTGATCAAAGAAACAGGATTCGAATACTCAACGTAGTCGAAGAAAAAAGGATTCGACTACTCAACGTAGTCGAAGAAAAAGGATTCAAATACTCAACATGGTCGAAGAAAGAATGATTTGACTACTCAACGTGATCGAAGAAAAAGAAGCATTCAACTACTCAACGTGGTCAAAGAAAGAAGGACTCGACTGCTCGACGCGGTCGAAGGAAGGGGTCTAATCGAACACCAAGAGGGTGGTCGCAACTGAGAGGATGGTCAAAAGGACAAGAAAGAGAACAGGGCACGGAGAGCTCACCAAGACCGAGAGAGAGGCCAAAGGAGGTGATGAGACAGTGGTTGTCCCGATTTTTCGATAGGATGATAACTTCGATTTGGAGGAGAACGACTTTGACAATGCAGGGCTCTAACCAGTCACGACCAGAACACCAAGCAATCGCTAAACCACACTCCGAGTCATTATCAACCGTGCCAAGAACGTGGTTGACCTGACCACGAAGGTCTATTCCTACATGCAATCGAAGAACACGCAGGAACAAGATAATAAGCAATCTGAAATTGCAAATAAGATTGAAATACATAATAAGGTAGGATTCCAAAGTGGTATTCAGGGTTGGTCTAGTCGACACAAGCCAATATACGAAGTTGCAATGTAGCTAACTTTTAACTTAACGAAATCCAAGAAAACTAGAGGGGTGCGGGTTCCTTAAATAGGGGAGGGGGAGACGCACATAGCTAAGAAAATAAGGTGTGGTACTATTCATGATACTGTTCACACATGAACAATAACATGTGAACAATACGGGCCACCTAGGGTGGCGCCTTCCCTTGGGCCCAAGTATTACAAGGCCCAATTTGGCCCAAATAGGTGACGCAGCACCTTCTTTGGATGATTGCATTATGTAGACAGTGAATCTCAAGGTGAGGCTAGATCCGTTGGAAAGAGGATGAGATAATCTTTCCATCAAGTACTCGTGGACCTCAAACGGACTCCGTATGTGAAATTTATGCATGTTTGAAGTCGGTGCTATATCCGGAGGCCAAATTGGATTCCAGAACTTGTCCAACTTGGACTCTTGGTTCACTTGGATGAAAAGTGATGTGGTGATCCTGAGGAAGCGTTTGGGAAGACGTTGACTTGGTCTTGATGTGTAGGTCAGCTTCCCTTTAGGTGGACCCCAACCACGAGCGCGTAGTGTTGATGCATTCCTCCTTGTATAGCTGCACAAATATACATTTTCATCATTAGGTAGTATCATAGTCTCATTTAAAACAAATGGAAGCTGAAGGAACGAATTCACCTTTATGGTCGTATGCGTTTGTGGCATGGTCACATCAGGAGGTCGGCCGGGACTAAAGGAGAAGAGGAAATGCGGCGGCTCTTGCGAAACAAAACTGAAATTAAGTGAGGAGATTGCTTCAAGGAGCTCTGGGACATGAATTGATGAGGGCAGAAGAGGGTGCTGCACTAGGGCAGTGAGGACCGAGAGGAGGTGCGTGGCGGCTTGAACTCGGAGCTCAGAGCTTCAGGCAAACCACATCAACTAGAGCGAGAGAGGGAGAGTTGGGTAGGGGAGGAGATGAAGGGGGGCTGCTCTGGCTCTTTATATCCTGGAGGAGAGGAGGAGATAGCCGCTGAGAGACTCAGAGACCCGCGAGCCCGAGGCGGGTGGCGGGTGAGCGATGGGACAGAGCAGGCAAGGGAGCAAGTGGGCACGAGGTGCGACAAAGCGAACCTGGCGTGCTAGAGGCGACTCGGGCCGAGCCCAGGAAAAGAAATGGGCCAAGCCCAAAGAGGGGAGTTGAATTAGAACCGAAATTCGAGCTGAACTCGAAACCCGAATTTTTGAAATGAGGCAGAAACTAGAGAATTTTGCAAATACACAATAATTTGAAATAGGTTTTGAAAACCAAGAAGACAAATAGAAAGATACTATTCAACAACCAAAAACGGGATGCTACAAACCTACCCACCTTAAACGGAATCTCAAACCCGAGATTCGAGCTTCTCTGGGAATAGGAACGGGAAATCCAACTTCAGCTGGTCTTTGCGCTCCCAAGTGGCTTCTCTCGCCGAGTGATTGCTCCATTAAACCTTGCAGAGGCGGATGGTCTAGCGTCTGGTTTGCTTCTCCACGACATCGAGAATCTTGATTGGATGCTCTAGATAGCTCAGCTCTTTCTGAAGGGCAATGGCTTCGACTGGAGTATGCTCTTCAGGTACTCGGAGACACTTCTTGAGCGGAGAGACGTGGAACACATTGTGGACGTCTCACAGATCTTCAGGTAACTCTAGTTGGTAGGCAACTTCTCCACGCTTGGCGGTGATCGGGAATGGGCCTATATATCTTGGTGCGAGCTTGCCTTTCACTTTGAATCTTCGAGTTCCACGAAGCGATGATACTTTGAGATACACATTATCCCCAACTTCAAAAGCTAATTCCCTTCGACGGTTGTCGGCATAACTCTTTTGTCTGGACTGAGCTGCTTGAAGTCGATCTTTGATCAGTCGAACTTTCTTTTCAGCCTGCCTGAGGATATCTGGCCCAAAGACATAGCATTCTCCCGATTATGACCAATGCAGGGGAGTTCTGCATTTTCTTCCATAGAGCGCTTCAAATGAGGACATTCTCAGGCTTGACTGAAAACTGTTATTGTATGCGAACTCGGCATACGATAGACATATCTCCTAGTCTACGGTAAATTCCAAAGCACAAGCTCGAAGCAGGTCTTCTAGAATCTGATTTGTTCTCTCTGTCTAACCATCAGTTTGAGGATGGTACGCTGTACTGAAATCTAGGTGGGTTCTGAGTGCGTGATGCAGACTAGCCTAGAAATGCGAGGTAAACTGAGAACCTCGATTCGAGACTATCCTTTTAGGTACTCTATGTAAACACACAATACGAGCTATATATAATTTGGCCAATTTGTCTCCCTTGAAGGTTGTCTTTACTGGGATGAAATGAGCAACTTTTGTCAGTCTGTCGACTATGACCCATACCGAATCACATCTGAACTTGGTTCGAGGCAGACCAGTAATGAAATTCATTCCAATCTCTTCCCATTTCCATCGAGAGATCTATAGTGGTTGAAGCAATCTTGCAGGTCTCTGATGTTCGGCTTTGATTCTCTAGCATACATCGCAACATGCTACAAATTCGGCGATGTCCCTCTTCATTCACGGCCACCACTACAGAATCTTCATGTCTTGATACATTTTGGTGCTGCCTGGATGCAGTGTATAGGCTGAGCTGTGAGCTTCCTTCAGTATCAAGTCCTTGAGTTTCTTCTCGTGGGGAACAAAGAGACGTTTTCCATACCACAGGACTCCTTGCTGATCTTTGATCATCTTAGGGGATTTTCCTTTAGCCATAAGATGCTTGAATCTATGGACTCTAGGGTGTCCTTCTTGAGCGGTCTTGATCTGCTCTTCTAGAGTTGGGTGCACTTCCACGGCGGCTAGGGTGCCTTGCTCTATTAACTCAAGGTTGAGTGCTGCGAACTCCTCATAGAGCTCAGGTTGGTGCTCCTGAATCATGACATTACTGCAATAGGACCTACGGCTCAATGCATCAGCAACTACATTAGCCTTTCTAGGATGGTAATGAACATCCAAATTGTAATCCTTAATCAGCTCTAACCATCTTTTTTGTCAGAGGTTGAGATCTGACTGGGTGAAAATATACTTGAGACTGTTATGGTCCGTGTATATATAACAATGATTTCCAATCAAGTAATGCCACCAAATATTTAAGGCATGCACTACGGATCCTAACTCCAGATCATGAGTTGGATAGTTGTCTTCGTGAGGACGGAGTTGTCTGGACGTATAAGCTACGACTTGTCCACCTTGCATGAGTACGCAGCCAAGACCTTGGTGTGAAGCATCACAATAGACTTGAAAGTCCTGGTGTATATCTGGCAAGGTCAACACTGGTGTAGAGGTTAACTTTTTCTTCAATTCTTAGAAACTCTTTTCATAGGCTTCTGTCCATTCATACTTCTTCTCCTTTTTAAGCAGATAGGTTATCAGTTTGGAGAGTTAGAATTCTTCAATGAAGCGTCTGTAGTATCTAGCCAAAACCAAGAAAACTACTGTAACGTCCCAAATTTTGGCTTTTCAAAAATCTTTTGAGTAGTTTAGGTCCCTGAAAAATTTCACCAATTTTATTTTAATTAATAAAGCTTAATTGGGAATTTCCTAAATTAAAAATATTTAATTTGACTAATCTAAACATCAATTAAATAAAAACCTATGTTATTTGGCTTCCTTGTGTTCCAAGGAATTTTATGGTATTTTCTGAGATTTTTCTAGATTTGTTTGCTATTTATTTGGCCTCCTTGATTTTTGGGATTTTCTTTAATTCCGAAATTCCTCTGTTCTCTCTCCTGCAGCACTGCTACAGTACCCATCGGTACTGTTCACCCGGATCCTACGTGCTACAGTAACCATGCGGGCATTCTCGTAACTCATCCGATCGTCAGCCGAACCGTTCCCAGGAATAGAGTACGTGTTTGTTTCAAACTCAAACTTCCGAATTTCAAATCTTTCTCTTCGGTGCGTATAAAAGCGAACCATTTACACTCACGCGTCCGTCTTGATCTCCTCTTCCAACCCTTTGAATCAGTTTCCTCCAAACCAATCTATTTTCGTCGCCATCTATAGAATACCGAGCTCTACCCCAAAGGTCTTCTCCGGCGAGTTGCGCCTTCATCTAACGTCCGTCGACCGAACTGTCTACGGCGTTGGCTTCGCGTCGTCGTCCTCTACGTCATGGTACCATCCACTTCGCCCGAAGATCGCCGGAGCACCGTCGGCCATTAAAGCCCAAACGTGTTCATCGCGTTGCTCGCTTTCTTGGTGAGTTTTTTCAAAATCTAATCGCACCATCGCGTCCGGCTCGTCGTTTCCTTTCCGTTTTGCTCCTTCGCCGCCGCCGCGTCGCCTCCGGCCGCCGGCCACCCGTGCGCATTGTTCATGCATGGTCCTGTAGTGTTTCATGTCTGTCGTAGCTTCGTTCTTTGTCCAGAATATGTGTCTTATTCTTTGGTTCCTTTCTCTATTAACTCATCGCTAACCCTTGCCTTTCCATCTCAGTTCCAAGATTTTCCACCTCCTGCTGCCATGCGCAGGATCCGGCTGAAGCATGCTGTCACTGTTCGTGTATGTGTCATACGTGAGTTGCTCGGTTCAATTCTTCTTCTCTGTTGTTGTTTGGCTGCTAAGCCCTCTCTATTACTTTCTCCTCTAATCCTTGCATGCCAAAAATCCATGCATCATGAACCGGCTGTTAGCTCTGTTCTCGGTTGACGTCGGCTCAATGGAGTTCGGTTCCTGATCATGCGTAGTCCTCTGTGCTTCGTTAGTCCTCCTGCTTCTCTATCATGCATGCATGTCCTGATTATCCGGCTCCTCCATGTGCATGAATCAGCTGATCCTGTAGCTTTTCTATTCTCTGTTATTTCTTTTGATCGGCTACTCTACTAATTCATCTCTCTGTTGTGAGCCAGCCAAGCCACGCATTCTCCATTCACTCTTTTATTTGCTTGTTCCATCTCCTGTATCCGGGTGCAAGAATCGACCAGCAGCAGCAGCCCTCCATCCTTGTGCTTATCGTTCATGACGATTGGTTCGGTTCCTTCTCTGGATTCATTTCTTCTTTCCTTTTCACTCCCTTGATGTGTGGCTCAAGCATCATCTCCCTCTAATAAGTCTTCTGTAATCCTTGCAGTACCAATGTTCCTGTCCCTTGTGCTGTTGTGCATGACCGGCCGTGCACCTCCTGTTCCTGTTGGTTGTCTCGGTAGATTCATTCTGTGCGTGCGCGCCCCTTGCTCTCTGTTGATTCGTTGGCCCCTTCCCTCTCTCTTCCATGTTGACCCCACATATCATCCACCCAATTAAAACCCTAGTTTAGTTCTCTCTCTTATATGCGGGTCCCGCATATCAGTCAACTCTTGGGCAACCCTAGCCATGAGCTTGGTCCACCGTGGACTAGCATATCTCTGTGGACCTGGTCCATAGACCAGTGGCCCACATGTCATCCTCTTTGTCTTTTTCGGATATTAATCTAATTTCTGAAATTCATAAATCTAGTTGGTCCCACATATCATTCACTACCTTTGTTCTCTCACCTACCAGTGGACCCCACTTGTAAGTCTCCAATTCATTTTATTTAATCCAAAGGAATATTCTCTGAATATTCTTTTCTCTCTCAATTTCATCATTTCATGTGATTCTTCCAGAGCTCATATCTTTTGAATCCAAATTCCGATTGAGTCCATTCAAATTCCTAAATTCATCTCAATTCAATATCTATTTACCTGAGATTTTTATTTATTTTTGGAGTTTATTTGTTTTCTGTTATTTATTTGTTTTGGTTTATTTGCTAATTTACGAGTAGACGTGGATACTACGAGAAGTGCTGATCAAGAAGGAGCTGAAGATCAAGACAGTAGAAGATTAAAGATAAATAAGATCATCATTGCTATAGCGAGGCAAGTTATAACTTTGATCATATTGAACCCAGTTTTCAAAAGTTATATTGATTCAAATTATTGCATTTACTTTAATTATTTATTTCAATGTTCAGACCTTTGGTCGAACTGCCAAATGGGCAATAGTCTCGGAGAAAATTGCGTCCGGGACCAAAAGATCTTTAGTCGGTTGGTAACACCAACGGGACTAAAATCCCCGCCCAACTCTCGGTGGCGAGCTTTTGCGAGAGGACATTTAGTCGGTTGGTGTTACCAATCGGGACTAAATGTCAACAACTAGTCGGTTGGTACTACAATCCGGGACTAAAGATTTAGTCGGATTGTAGTACCAACCTGGACTAAGGTTGGCATTTAGTCGGTTGGTAACACCAACAGGACTAAATGTCCTTCTATTAAACTCTGTTTGGCGTTAAATCACGAGGGAGAGGCGGGAACGTGTCGCCGCCATGGGACACGCCGCCCTTGCATTGTCACCACCGCCGAGCCGTTCATTCACTCAACCGTATTCACGGCGTGTTCATGTAAGCTCTGATGCTAACCCTGCCGTCCATTATGAAAAATATGAAATGTGAAATTTGAATAATTTTTATATGTTATAAAATTGCCAATTAATTCATAAATGGAACTTTCATGATTTTTGTAGGCCACAATAAATTTCCAAAAATCATGAAATTTGTTTTTCCACTAAGTTACACTGTGAACAGTCCATATAAAAATTTTAAGACTATTTGGACAAAGTTGAATTTATACCTATTTTATGCTTATTTATTTAATTATTATTCCATGAATTTTGTAGGCTAAATTAATGATCCAAAAATTCTGAAAATTGTTTTGCCATCTAATTAGGCTATGAACTATCTGTACAAAAATTTTGGGATCAATCTGAAGACTTTTATTTTTCACCTTATTTAATAATTATTTAAATAAATGAAAAATGACTTTTACATGTGTTAGTTAGGTTAAGCTTTGAGGGTGTTTGATGAGATAAGTCTTATCTTATCAGATCCAACCTCTTGGGTAAAAATAATAAATATTAATTTTGTTTTAATAAAAAGTTTAATATTTAATTATTAAGTAATTAGTTAATCTCTTAATTAGCTTAATCACTTAGTTATTGCTTGCCTTTTGGATTGATTGTTGACCTAGGGTCATTCACCCTTAATGACTTTGGGCAATTTAGTTAATTATTAATTATCATTTAACTTGATGTCCCTTCTCCTTAAGTTTACTGTTTGGCGTTAAATCACAGAGGCAGAACGCAGTCGTCGTCGCCAGGGACACTCATGTTCTTAGGGCAAAGCGAAGCTCCTAGTGCATTTGTCAAATAGTGCTGATTCTTTGAAAATTCAAAATAAATTCATCTTAATTTCAAAAATTCTAAAAATTTTGGGTAGCCTCTCTATCATGTGTACTATCCGGGAAAAATTTGAAACTTGAAATTTAATTATGTGATATGTCATATAATGCGAGCGATGACATGCCATTGGATGTACAATGCGATCGCCGCTCAAAGAGTTCATTGATGGCGTGCATTATTTCTTAAAGTGGCCGAGGCAAACAAAGCGGGATGGTTTCATGTCTTTGTCCATGTGCCTGTGTAAGAATTTGAAGGAATATTACGGCTCAAGGAGTCTTCACTCACACTTGTTGAAGTCGGGTTTCATGCCAAACTATATTTGTTGGACCAAGCACGGAGAAACCGGGGTTATAATGGAAGAAGGTGAAGAAGAACAATTGGACCCTAACGACATTATTGCTCAATACGGTGACTTCGATGATCTTGCAATGGGCGAAAGTGAAGAAGAAGCAGGGCGAAGACACACTCGTGAAGATGATGCTCTTGGTGATGTCATTCGTGATGCACAAAGAGATTGCGAAAGTGAAAAGGAGAAGGCTAAGTTTGACCGCATGCTAGAGGATCACAAGAAATTACTATACCGTCCGTAGAAGATGGGCAAAAAAGTTGGGTACAACATCGAGTTGCTACAATGGAAGGCATGAATGGTGTATCCGACAAGGCATTTGGGCAATTCTTGAAGATCCAAAAAGATGCTTCGAAGCCTAACGAATTGCCCGCCACTACGTCTGAAGCAAAAGCAAGTAAATCGCCCTTTGGGATTAGAAATCCGGAAGATACATGCATGTCCTAATGATCGCATCTGTATCATGGCAAGGACTACGAGAATTTGGATGAATGCCCGTGTGCAAAGCGTCGCGGTATAAGATCGGCGAGATGACCTGGCGATGTTGAGGCGAAGAACGCCCGGGAAGAAAATCCTGCCAAGGTTATGTGGTATGCTCCTATAATACCATGCAAGCGTCTGTTCATAAACAAGGACCATGCAAAGTTGTCGCGATGGCACAAAGAAGACCGTAAGGTAGACAACATGTTGAGACACCTGGCGATGGGTCCCGATGGAGAGCAATAGGCAGAGAATTCCGGAGTTTGCAGATGGCGCAAGAAACCTAAGGTTAAGCTTTAAATGCGGATGGTATGAATCCTTTTGGGGACGAGCACTAGTCATAGCACTTGGCTGTTACTCTATGTATCTACAACCTTCCTCCATGGTTATGCATGAAGCGGAAGTTCATTATGATGCGGTGCTCATCAAGGCCGAGGCAACTTTGCAGCGACATCGATGTCTACGAGGCCATTAGTTGAGGAACTCCTGCTTTTATGGAGCAAACCGGTGTGCGTGTGTGGGATGAGTACAAGCAGGAACACTTCGACCTGCGAGCATTGTTGTTCGTAACAATCAATGATTGGCTGCTCTAAGTAATCTTCGGAGACGAGACAAACAAGGGATACAATGCATGCACACAATGTTTTGATGACATTGACGGTATATATTTGAAAAAAATGTCGAAGGTCGTGTACCTTGGCCATCGTCGTTTTCTTCCTATGAATCACCAACTAAGAAAGAAAGGCAAGCATTTTAGCGGTAAGGCGAGAACACGAACCAAGCCTACATAACCTAGGCGGGAGGATGTACTTGATATGGTCAAGGATGTGCAAGTAGTCTTTGGAAAGGGACAAGGCGGCGAACACATTAGAAAGATGCTAAGGGACACGCACCCATGTGGAAGAAGAAGTCCATATTTTAGGAGCTACCCTATTGGCAAGTCCTAGAGGTCCATAGCGCGATCGGCGTGATGCACGACAAAGAATCTTTGTGTGAACACTGCTAGGATTCATGGATGTGTATGGAAAGTCTAAGGATTCACTCGAAGCACGACAGGACTTGCGGCGCATGAAAGAACGAGACAACTTTGCATCCAGAGAAGGCAGACGATGGGCGCCATTACTTAAGACACTGCTAGCTTCACTCTTAGCAAAGAAGAGAAGGAAAGCATGTTTGAATGCCTAAATGACATCAAGGTCCCATCTGGATTCTCCTCCAATATAAAGCGTATAATAAATGTGCGGAGAAGAAATTCCTACACTTAAAGTCCATAGCGCCACGTGCTTATGATGCAATTGCTTAGGTTGCTTTAAGAGAATTCTACCTCCACATGTACGTCTGCCACCGTGAAGCTATGTGCATTCCTCAATGCAATTTCTCGAAGGCAATCAATCCAATGGAACTAGCTACTCTGAGAATGATGTGGTTCAATGTCTTGTCGACTTTGAGTTGGTGTTCCTCCATCCTTCTTTAATATCATGACACACCTCCTAGTTCACTGGTCAAGAAGATTAATATTCTCGGTCTGTGTTCCTACACAACATGTTCCCCTTTGAGAGGTTCATGGGAGTCTGAAGAAATATGTTCACCGGCGTGCTCGGCGAAGGAAGCATCGCCAAGGGCTACGGGGACGAGAGGAGGTCATTGAGTTCTGTGTTGACTTCATTCCCGACCTTGACCCGATTGGTGTTCTGAATCGCGACACGAGGGAGACTTAGTGGAAAGGAACACTAGGGAAGAAAACATATATCGATGCGGGGGCGATTATTTCAATAAAGCGCACTACAGTTCTTCAAAACTCCTCCGTGGTGGAGCCGTATGTCGAGTACACAAGGAGTTCCTCGATCGGTTTCGAGGGAAGAATGAAGCTTGGATTAGGCGTCATCACATGGAAACTTTCAGCGGTTGGTTGCGAAAAGAATGTCGAGGTGATGACAATATTGATGAGCAAGCTGTATTTGTTGGCTAGGCAACCATCGTGGCACATCCTCACGTACAAAGTGCGAGATAAATGGAAATACATTTTACATCGTAGCCCAAGATAAAAGGAGCACGAACCAAAAGCAGTGGTGTCCGCGTAGATGCCACAGACCCAAATGGAAAGAGGCAAACATATTATGGCGCATAGAGGAGATTTGGGAACTAGACTACGCACCTAATTTTAAAGTCCCTTTGTTCCAAAGTGCCAATGGGTGAAGATGATGGGAGGCGGGGTAACGATCGACAAGGAGTATGGAATGACAACGGTGGACCTCAACAATATTGGGTACAAAGGCGAACCATTCGTCCTTCTGCGATGTGAATCGGTGTTCTATGTGAAAGACATGTCTACAAAACCCAAGAGAGGGAAAACGGCGACAAATCAACCAATGAGCCAAAAGCATACATAGTTCTTTCGGGGAAAAGAAACATCGTGGGAATTGAGGACAAGTCGGACAAGTCGAGAAGATTATGAAAGGGATGACCGAATCCCGCCCCGGTGTGACCAAAGACCCAAGCATCTGCTAAATGCGAGGACACTCCATGGTTCGGCATGATCATAACCAAGGGTCATCGTCAAGAAGAAGTTCACCTTGTGCCGCTTGATATATAGTGATGTTTAATAAATAGTGTGTATTAGAGATTTTATGTAATAATTGTAACTTCAGATGTTTCTATCATATTTTTCTTGTTTTTATCGTTTCAAATGAAATTCCTATTCGATAAAAGGACACATGTACCTCTGTGAAGCATGTCTTCTCCCAGGTGTAAAAATGACTTGAAATTTTTTTAGCAAGTATTTATGCCTTCAAATGAAATTCCCGACTTGTGGTTTGAGCCCTTCATTTTGTTTATAGTTGGCTCTTCACTTCCTAGCTTGTGGTCACTATAAAAGTCGTTTGAAATGTCAATAAGATAAAAGGAAATGCAACTATTATTTTTAAAAATTTATGCCTAGTATTTAATTTACTATGCATTTAACAAGAATTAGCATATTTATACAAATAAACTTAATACAAAACCCAAAGCTGGAAAAGCGTGGCGGGAGGCTGAATAGTGGGGACCTTTACTCGGTCAGTATTCTGCTTGGGACTAAAGGTCCTGACCCGAGACTAAAGGTTCTCTGGAAAATATGTCCCAGCATAAAACCTTTAGTCGGGCGTGGCACCACGGGACTAAAGGTCCGATTTTTAGTCGGTCCAGTATTACGCTTGGGACTAAAGGTCACTGACGGGACTAAAGGTTCTCTGGAAAATATGTCCCAGCATAAAACCTTTAGTCCGGGCGTGGCACCACCCGGACTAAGGTCCGACCTTTAGTCGGTCCGTATTACCACTCGGGACTAAGGTCTTTAGTCGGTTGATATCCGCTTGGGACTAAGGTCCCTCGAGACTTAAGCAACAATGGCTTCTTCCTTCTTCCACCCCTTAGTCTCCTCTCGCGTCTCCTCGCGCTTAATTCGTCGGCTCCGGCCCGTCGTCGCCCGGCCTCCTCCTTCCTCCGTGGCGCCCCCTCCCGCCACCACCTCCACTCGGCTCCTCCTCCGCCGCTCCAGCTCGCCCGGCTCCTCCCTCCGCCGCTCAGCTCGCCCGGCTCCTCCCTCCTTCGGCCGGATCCGGCCGCCCGGCTCACTTGGCGGCGGCTCGCCACCAGTGCCGAGCCGCCTCCTCCACGCCGGTGAGCTCCTCATCTCTTATCGCATTTGCGGGAAGCGAAAAAGGAGATCGAGAGAGAGAAAATATCTGAGTTCCACAGAGAGGCAAGCGAGATTAGCTAGCCGCTCTTGTTGTCGGTGCCTCGGTGGCAATGTGGTATAAACGGCGACCAAAGCACTAACCCGTGGCGAGCCCTCTTTTTGTGACCGGCCATCGGCCGAGAAATCATTTTTGCGAGGTGGCGAATTGAATGTATATGTTGTTTTTCTTTTGTCGATGCATGTCACGAACCGCACGCCACTTGATGCGAAATCATAACACGATCACTAGGGGTGGAAAAAAAGCCCGAAACTTCGCGAGCAGCTCGGCTCGTTAAAGAACTCGGCTCGAACTTCGGTCCTTAACGAGCCGAGCCGAGCCAACAAAAACTCGTTTTGTTAACGAGGCGAGCCGAGCTGGCTCGCGAGTAACTCGGTTAACTCGTTAAGCTCGCCGATTCACTTCTAAGATTAAGCTCTAGTGGGCGGTTTGCCACCTTTTATGAGCGGTATTCTCTTGACATTCTAGATTGTCTTGGAAGCCGATGGTTATCAACCATATCGATATCTCGAGAGAAAGGGTTGAGATCATTGATAAAAATAGTACTCAAAATGGCAATGGTTATGTATGGATCTGCATGCATGTTGCATGATTTGTGATATGGATTGCATGGATATGATTTATGAATGCTATAAATGTTTATCGATGATTGTGATTTGTGAACTTGTGATGATGATTTGTGATATGGACCTTTGCATGGATGTTCATGGCATCTATAATCATTTATTTTTGGGTTTAGTTCAAAGAACACTTGCTCTCATGAATTGCCATGCATGTGTTTGGTTGAATAAGGCATGTTTGGGTGGTCAATGATTGTTCTTTACATCGCTTACGAAAATTTCATGAAATTTTAAGATGTTCACCATGTTTATCGCTACTTGAGCCTAATGAGCCTAACGAGTCGAGCTCGTTTTCTAAACGAGCCTTAACGAGTCGAGCCGAGCCGAGTCGGCTCGTTATCCACCCCTACCGATCACGAACCGTTCTAACGTCCTACACATATATTTGCGAAATGGCCGACCGAATGACAACATGGGCGATGCCATGATGGATATTATCAACAATGACGCCTTACAAGGTGCCCAATTGAAGGTGATGACAACAATCAAGAAGTAGATGGCGGAGTCGATGCTTTGCCGATTATGAAGATGAGCAAGACAATCTTTGGCGAGGTCTATCTACAATCTCTTATGTATACATGAAATTGAGAATAATTTCATTTGTCATATAAATATATTTATTTAAATCTTTGTGTTTCTACATTCGTAGTAGCCTCTGGATCGGCGACAACAACGGGGAAGAGTAGAAATGTACGAGGCCGAAGAAGCCGTTGGAGGTCGGTTCATTCTCTCGAATTCGAGGAGGATCTGAGCAAAATACTTGGACCACATGCACGAAATTTGTCGACCATTGTGGGTACCTTGTAAGGGACATGATCGATCAATGCTCGTGAATGGAAGCAAAAGAAAGTTGCTCCTCATATTAGTTTTGTCTCGATCGTGACAAGGCACTAGTTTGGCAAGATGTCCTTCAACATTTCGCTCGTCTGAAGATGAAGCTTAGAAGGAGAGAGTTAGGAAGCGGGCTATGAAGAAGATGGCCACACAATTCGGTGTTGGAAGAAGAAATTGTACAACACATTTATCAAGAAGAACGGCCTTGATTTGAACACTAAGGCCTCGTCAAGTTGAGGCCGTTTTGGGATGAGTTTATGCAGTTCAAGACATCGGAAGAGGGTGAGGCACGGGTGAGAAGGAACCAGCAGAATGCCGCAAAAGCAATACCACCATCACTTGGGATCGGTGGCTCTGAGTGCCATTCCTAAGTGGGAAAGAATGGAGCAGGAGATTCTTGCCAAGGGATCGAACGAGAATCAATCAAGCTTTGGCCTTTGGCGCTAAGTATTGGTTTTTCGGTCATGGGGAAGCACGGACCTAGAGGCAGGAAAGATAGTGTATGGCATAAAACTCCAAAAAGCGACAAAAGATTTGCTTATGCTCGAGGCTTGGTGAGAGTGGCGGTGGTGACCGAACAGAGATAAGGATGGTGACATCATACGGAAATCTTGAACACGGTGGGCGAACAAGAGGCTATGGGGAGGTGTCGTGGGAGCATGCCTTCCCTAAAGACAAAGCCACCTATAGAAGCCGCCAGAGAAAGAAATACGAGGAGGCAGAGCGGATCGCAGGATGGAGAAATGGTTCTTGAGTCACGGGAAGTGGCTCGTGAAGCGATAGAGCGAAAAAAGCACTTGAAGCCAAAATGAATGAGGAAATCAAAAGGCAAGTGCAGATAGCGATAAGTTCCATCCAAAGGCAAAGCGCATCGAGCCGGAGTCAACATCACCCCTAATCGGTTAAGCGATTGCGCTTCCACGGAGGTGCCAGTGATTCAAGATGACGCAGGTGCGCTTCCCGTGGATGACATCACCGATCCTCTCACGACATGTGAGTGCACATTCGAGAGGAATGCCACGGTCATGGTGGCTATCGGTGTTGTATCTCGTGTCGACCCTACGAAGACACCAAGATGCCATGGGGCATTAATACCTCTGGATATACTAGCGTCTCGGTGGATAGAGTTGTGAAAGGTAATAGCAATGTGCCTCTTGACATTGAAGGAGGTGATGGGAGAAGACTTTAGGAGAAGCGGAGAAGACATTCATATGTTGGCGCAAGCGCTATATCATTATTCTAGGGCGTCACCTCCTCCTCCTCAACAACCTAACCCTAGGTGCGGATGAAAGTGAGCGAAACATTTTTCACTAATTATGTATTGGCTTAAATAACGGTTTACTCATACCACGTTGTTTTCACAAACAGAACCTCCCCAACCTAAGTCAATTATCCATTCACCACACAGTCACGGTGTTGCGGGCGATGACAATGAAGTGGAAGACAGTTGCATCCCCACCGCCCCATCGCCTCCACGGCGGGCTCCAACGCCGACATTGGCCTCCCATCGCCTCCACGGCGGGCTCCAACGCCGCCATCGCCCCATCGCCTCCACGGCGGGCTCCAACGCCGCCACCGGCGCTCCATCGCCTCCACGGCGGGCTCCAACGCCGACACCGCCGCTCCATCGCCTCCACGGCGGGCTCCAACGCCGCCACCGCCCCATCGCCAAAGAAGAGGCGCACCCACAAGCAGGCGTCGGCCCCCCGCCGCGAAGAAGAAACCTCGGGAGAACACCGGCTATTTCTAAGGCAGCGAAACTTTCCTATGAGAAACTGGCGAGAAATAGATGCTTGATAACAGATGTGGGCGGTTTCTTCGCGAAAGTCAAGGCTAAAAGTGAAGCGGCGAAACCACGAGAAGCCGTACTTCTTCGACGTCCGAAGTTCTAAGGCAAAGGTGGGCGCTCACGAGAAAAAGCTACGTCATGCTCGTGAGATTCGCCACTATCGGACTATGACCGCACTCTCACCAAGTCAATTGAGGAGGCGAAGAAGAAAGAGAAGAAACACGGAAGGGTGTTGCATGTACTCGGGAACAATCACAACAATCGATGCCCCGCTAGTTATTGGGAATGAATATGGTTCAAACACGAGCGTGCTAGAACAGATATCGGAAATGTGCATTTGGATCAACTTGATGAATTTTTCATGAAGCTGGTCTAAGCATTTCCCAAATGCTCGGCGGAGCACACATCAAAAGTGCTCAGGAAGTTGATCATTGGAAGAAGGAATATGTATATGGCAAGAGTCTATACAACCACGAGAAGCTCATGGAACTTAGATGCGCAAATGTACTTGTTAAACAAGTGGTACATGGCGGCGTGTCAGTAAACGCGGATGACTATATTTGCGTCAAAATTAGAAACCATCATTACTTAGTGGCGATGACATTATAATGGTTCGGTTTAATGAGTTACACCGGCTATGCCACATGAGCGCTCTAGACAAATCTCTCATCATTTGCTTTTATGCATGCGTGATTCTTTCTTTTAATAATCTCACTCTAGCATATGTATATGTATAAGTAATTATCCTCACACTAGCTAGCATGTCTATACATATGCAGAGACATGATGAGAGACCTCACACGTAGAAAGGACAAGAACATTGGTTTCGTTGATCCATATATCGTATTCAAGGACCCAAACACTCCCTACGATCAATGGAGACCTCAAGCGGAGAGGAATTTCCGGAGGTTCTTGATCAACCAAAAGAACAAAAGATTTATACTCTTCCCTACAACTTTGGGTGAGTGTTGTTATCGTGTGCACATTTTACTTTACTTACTCAATCCAACATAAAGATATATATGTTGACTCTATAAACAAATCGACTTTCCTTTGGATCTTGATTGTCTTGATCTCTCCGACGGTCATTTGCTAATCTATGACTCGTTGAGAAAACCGCGGGAAGATTACCAAGATATGATAGACATTATCCAGGGTAACCGATCTTTAAATATTTATTCTGCTCTTTAACTCTGCAATAGTTAATTAACGATCAATTATTAGGCGGGGTTTGGGCTTGGTTCGTTCAACTACACCGTCCGGATCTGAAAGCGCCACTTCACGATCCACACCGATTGGATGTAAGTTGTACTAGCTCCCGCATCTTTACCTTATCATGCTTGACTCACGCGGGATAGCGAGAGTAATCTTTTATATAAATGCGATGGGTTCTCTGGCGACCACGAGCAACAATTTGTGTGGATACTACGTTTGCGAGTTCCTCATGGTGTATGCAAAAGAACCCATCTCTGATCGTGAAAATGCGTAACAAGTATATATAATAAATCCATTTTATTTATTTGTTGCTATTAAATAAATCTTATGTATATTAATACTTCTTTCGTTTAATGCAAATTGAAGGAGATATGGTTGAAGGAGCAGTGTTGGATATGGACCGCCTCAAAGGAATTCAAGAGACAATCGCAGGATTTCTTAATGAGCATGTCCTCAAGCCCGACACCGAGTTCTACTTTAACCAGATGAACAATTGAAGCCAAACCGGGGCGAACATTTGTATGACATTTAAGTGGAGGACAACATTTGTGTTGTAAATACCAAGGATGCATGAATAATGTTGTAAATTTTATGTGCATATATATATATATATATATATATATATATATATATATATATATATATATATATTATACATATATATAGCTCCATAATATATATAGTTTCATACTTTATTTGTGTGTAATAATGTTCCAAACTAAATTATATGTGGGCGTATACATATATTAGCGTGAAGAATACGCATTTGAAAACCTAATGTAATTGTAAAACCAAAATCAATAATGAATTGAAATGGAAACAAAAAGAAAAAAAAACACCTTTAGTCGGTTGGTAATACCAGCAGGATTAAAACCAACCGTGGTGTGACCAATGGACCTTTTAGTCGGTTGGTATTACCAACCGGGACTAAAATCGACCTTTAGTCCGGGCACGGGACCGGGACTAAAGGTAAGACATTTAGTCCGATTTCTAGTCCGGCTCTATACTTGGGACTAGAGAATACTAGGCCGGGACCAAAGGTCGATACAGTAGTAGTGTGTTGGTTGTCTCGGTAGTTTCATTCTGTGCGTGCGCGCCCCTTGCTCTCTGTTGATTCGTTGGCCCCTTCCCTCTCTCTTCCATGTTGACCCCACATATCATCCACCCAATTAAAACCCTAGTTTAGTTCTCTCTCTTATATGCGGGTCCCGCATATCAGTCAACTCTTGGGCAACCCTAGCCATGAGCTTGGTCCACCGTGGACTAGCATATCTCTGTGGACCTGGTCCATAGACCAGTGGCCCACATGTCATCCTCTTTGTCTTTTTCGGATATTAATCTAATTTCTGAAATTCATAAATCTAGTTGGTCCCACATATCATTCACTACCTTTGTTCTCTCACCTACCAGTGGACCCCACTTGTAAGTCTCCAATTCATTTTATTTAATCCAAAGGAATATTCTCTGAATATTCTTTTCTCTCTCAATTTCATCATTTCATGTGATTCTTCCAGAGCTCATATCTTTTGAATCCGAATTCCGATTGAGTCCATTCAAATTCCTAAATTCATCTCAATTCAATATCTATTTACCTGAGATTTTTATTTATTTTTGGAGTTTATTTGTTTTCTGTTATTTATTTGTTTTGGTTTATTTGCTTATTTACGAGTAGACGTGGATACTACGAGAAGTGCTGATCAAGAAGGAGCTGAAGATCAAGACAGTAGAAGATTAAAGATAAATAAGATCATCATTGCTATAGCGAGGCAAGTTATAACTTTGATCATATTGAACCCAGTTTTCAAAAGTTATATTGATTCAAATTATTGCATTTACTTTAATTATTTATTTCAATGTTTTTGGGATTAGTTAATATCCAATTTGTTATTACCTCCTTGTCTAATTGTATATGTCATAATCTTTTGTCACCCTAGTTTGGTTTATTTAGTTGGTGCTATTGTAGTACCAACGTGGGATGGTTAGTTGCGATTAGATTGCTTAGCCATGCTACGAGTCATCATCTCATGTAAGTTGCAAATATAAACTTGACTAAGTGACTATGGAACTATGTGATAAAACTGTGTGCACTGTGTGCTATTACTCGTTGATGGCATATGTTGCACTTAACCAACGGGGTGGGAAAGGATTTAGACTGGGGCAAGTGGTGGATACTGTGTGATATGTTGGTGGAGCTATGTGCGTGGGCTTAATAACCTGTATGCATAGGGATTTGTAGTCTAATTGGAAGTCTTGCCTTGGTCAATTAAGGACTTAACGTTGTGCGCCATTGAACTGAGCCTCTCGTACAGCCACATGCCTGGTATAGGACGGGCCTAACTTAGTAGGTCATGGAGTCTTGACATTGATTACTCAGGTAGTAGGTTAGGCTGTGTGCATGGGTGGAGGTGTGCTACCAAGTAGTCACATCATGGGGCGGTTCGCCGTGTCCCTGTCCAACGATGTGTGTCAGACTGGTTTCCTGTGTGGGGCTGTTTGGCGGCTTGTAAGCACATCGGCAGTGTCAATGTTGAGATGAAGTTTCTGAAAGGTTTTGTTGTGATCAGCTCTGATCAAGTTGATTGCATCTTGTGGGTAAAGTGTACAAACTCGTAGAGTGTTAAATCAATCTATTGAATAGTCGCGTCATGATCATGGACATGCTCGGGATTTCACACGGGGTAGATTTTCATAAAACTTGGGATGGGACAGGTGTGTGGGGTAACTTATGCAGCTGTGTGAATAACCTGTTTAGGCTATGTGTCTTTGTGAAAACAAATGATAAAACTTATTATTGTCTATTTGTTTTACTTATGCTTTCAATCTATTATTTGTATTTAAATTGCAAATGTTGCATTTCTGCAAAACAACCACAGAAGCCATTCCTTTGGAATAAGCCCGCATCTATAATTGCATTTCTGTGGTATGACTTGCGAGTACGGTGTGTACTCATGCTTGCTTTAATAAATCAGCAGAGGTGAAGGAATCGTCGACCAACAAGGTCTACTTCAAGGATCGTGGAGAACTAGGTCGCGCTTTGACCGATTGCTGTGGGCATATGGATGGACTTCTTGAGATTATTACATTTAGTTCATTGCTGACTTCATTGAGCTATTTGCTCCTCTGAAGCATTAATTGTAAGCTTTGACCTTAAAGTCTTTACTCTGATGTTTATTGTTATTTGCCTATTTATTAGCTACTTTTGTATATGGAAATGATATTTCACTGATATTACCACTGTGTGCACTAGCGTGATCCTGGACTAGTGTAGTATACACAGAGGGTCCAGAATTGCATATTTTGGGTCCCGACAACTACACACTTCAGTGACTGAGGTAGGCTGCTTCCATTCCAAAACAGCTTTTACTTTGGATGGATCAACTGCTACTCCTTCAGCAAATACAATGTGTCCAAGGAAACTGATCTCCTGGAGCCAAAATTCATATTTACTGTACTTGGCATAAAGCTAGTGCTCTTTAAGCTTTTCTACGATCAAATGCAGATGTCCAGCATGCTCTTCATTGGTCTTCGAGCAGATCAATATGTTGTCTATGAATACGACCACAAACTTGTCCAAGTATTCCATAAATACTTTGTTCATGAAGTTCATGAAGTATGCTGGCGCATTGGTCAAGCCAAACTACATGACTGTGAACTCAAACAGGCCATACCGAGTGGTAAAAGTCGTTTAAGGGATGTCTTCCTCTTTGATCTTGAGTTGATGGTAACCTGACCTTAGGTCTATTTTGGAGAAAATTGTTGCTCCCAACAACTGGTCGAACAGGTCATCGATGCGGGGCAATGGATACTTGTTCTTGATGGTCACATCATTGACTGCTCTGTAATCCACACACAATCTGGCGGTGCCATCCTTCTTTACAAAAAGAATAGGCAAACCTTAGGGAGATGAGCCAGGTCGGATCAATACTTTTTCTTGCAAGTCCTCTATCTGAGTCTTAAGCTTCAACTGCCATTCGATACGATCTCTTGGCAATTGGGACTATCCTTGGTCTTAAGTTGATCACAAACTCAACATCTCTATCTGGTGGCATGCCCAACAATTCTTCTGGGAAGACTTCTGGGTAAGTTTGGACTACAGGTGTTGCCTCTAGAGACAACTCTTCAATGTGGTGGACAGTTCGATCCAAAGGAGATGAACGATCCACACTAACCCTTATTGTGGTTTCTGGGTCTTTGGCGAGTACGACCACTCTGTTGGCACAATCTATTAATCCTTGATATTCGACCAACCAATCCATCCCTAGGATGATATCCAAATTTTGGGATTCTAGCACTAGAAGGTTTGCTAGGAATCCAAAATTTTCCAAAGTAATATCTACTCTGGGACTTACTGAGATAGCATATAAGGATCCCCCAGGTGAACTAAGCACCACGAGTTTCTTTAGCTTATACGTCGGCAACTTATGCCTTTCAACAAATGTTCTTAAAACAAAAGACTGCGAAGCTCCAGAATCAAACAAAACTTGCGCAAGTACTAAATTTGCAGAGAACGTACCCATTAGCACTCCTAGGGCTTCTTGGGCCTCCTCGGCTGTGACATAGTTCACACGGCCGTGGTTCAGTGTAGGGGTTGACCTTGAGGCTTGCGAAATCTGATGACTCTTGCTTTGACTTGATGCCTGGCCTTGAGTTGGTGTGTTTCCTGAGTTGAACTTCGCGGTATTGCTCTGACGATGAGGGCATTTGTTGGCAAAGTGTCCCTTTTCTCCACAGTTGAAGCAGTGGAGGTGGGCTACTAGGCTGACTGCTGTAGGCTGCCCAGCGGGGCGAAGAGTGCGGAAACCATTCCTATTGGGACGTGGGACTGGAGCTGGAGTTCTTTGTGGCAAGGCTACTGGCGGTCGGAATGAGGAGCTGCCATGGTATGCTGACTTCTGCTAAAAGCTACCTTAGGGCCCCTAAAATGCCATCTTCCTCTTACGACTGACCTCCGTAGTCTTTTTCTCATTTTTCAGCACTAGGGCTTTGTTAACCAGGTGATAGAAGCTGGGGAAGTCGTGGAGGATAAGCTGAACTCTTATGTCTTCGTGCATTCCTTCCACAAAGCGGTCGATCTTCTCCTCTTCATAAGCTACATCATTTGGAGTGTAGCGGGCAAGCTGGTTGAACTTTGTCAGGTACTCATTGACTGACATATGACCCTGCTTAAAAGCTCTGAACTCATTCTTCTTCAATCTCATTATACATGTGGGCACAAAGTTGGTTATGAAGGCAGTCTTGAATTCATTACAGGGAATTGACTGCCATGTAGGTTCAATCTCATCTAGCTGCACTTCGGCAATGGCTTCTGCGGTGGTTGGGTCTTGCTGATCCTTAGCCTCAGGTGCTGCTGCTTCTGCTTCTTCTGCCTCTTCTTCTTCTGTTATTGGACTTTCACCACCTCGGGCAGCGAGGTAGTTCTCCCACCATGCAGTGGTGGCTCCTTTTAGCTGATGGGTGGCAAAGTTCACCTTGTCTTCTTCTGGGCATCTAACGAGACGAAGTTTCTTTTCGGTGTCTTTGAGCTAGTCTTTAGTTTCCAGGGGTTCAGTTGCTACAGCGAAGGTGAGGGGTCTCGTCCTAAGGAAGTCTGCCAGTTTGGAGTTATGACCAACTGCTCCGGTCTGCTGACTGGCGAACAAGGCTTGGAGAATCTGCGTCTACTGGTACATAACTTGCACCATTATCGAGTTTGCTGGCGGCGGGGGAGGTAGATCTTGACCACGACCACGACCATGGTCTGCTGCAAAGGCACCACAGCTTGGGGCGGTGGCTCTCCTAGGTGGCATCTAAAGAAACGCTGAGGCTTAGAACTAGAGGGAAGTATATGAGGGTTCACTAGCTCTCTAGAGCACAACAGAAGAACTCAAACCAAACGAGGGAAACGATCACAAACAAAACAAAGCCTAGAATGGCTACATTATATTAAGGGGTTAGGTGTTACATGGCTTCTAAAACATAGCATATAGGCCATGCTAATCCACGACACAAGATACAAACCACAACGTCCACAAGAGGGTAAGGCACTTGCAACCTAAAAGACTACCTAGCAAGAACTGCTAGCTAACCTATACTAGTTCTGACTACTCCAACACGATGATGAAGTTCTCGGGGTCGAATTCTCTCCTCGAGAGAGCAAAGGTCCCACGAGCCACGACCACCAAGAATTTTGAACAATGGGGAGTCAGAAAACTCAACGAGGGTGGAGATAAATTTATAACTAAGAGTGACAAGAAGGAGCAATAAGTATGCTATATTTTTGCGAAAGCTTTTCTTAATTTTTTTTGAAAATAAGACTCAAATCCTAAGGCTACGACCAGTCTAACTAAGACTCCTACAGTTGTATGCTCTGATACCAGCTCTGTCGGACTCGGATTTTACAAATCCAAATCCTCTATGAAATCACTGTGCTATTCCCTGGATCAGTAGATAGCACTCACAGATACATCACTGAATCATCTCACACGCGATGAAAACCATACCATTCATTCACTACTACAAAACAAGCTATAGAAGCGCGCCTAAAGGCAAATGCGTGATGAAATTATCACGAGCGGTTCAACTTGAACCGCGTCGTGTTGGGTCTGTCGGGGCCAGGTACTAGCCTATCACAAACGGTTGTTATTACAAACCGTCTGTGATATGCACCTATCACAGACAGTTTTTTAATAGAACCGTCGGTGATAGTTCACAGACGGTTCTATTAAAAAAACCGTCAACAAAGACCGTTTGTGAACTATCACCGACTGTTCTATTAAAAAACCGTCTGTGATATGGAACGTATCACAGACGGTTCGTAAATAGAACCGTCTGTGATTTCTTTTCACAGACGGTTCCATAATAAAACCGTCTGTGATAGGCCCTCATAACCCTAGGCTCGCCCATTCATCTCCCCAGTGCTTAGCCCGCTCAGCTCTCGCGCGCTCCTTCGCCTCCTCTAGGGTCCGCCCGTTCACCTCCCTATAAGCCCTGACGCCGCCGCCTCCGACCTCGACACCGCCGCCCCCGACCTCGACACCGCCGCCCCTGACCTCGACAACGCCGCCATCCCCGACATCGACGACACAGCAACCGCCTCGACGCGCGGCCTCCTCCCCGTGTCGACGTCCTCCTTCTGCCGGCCTCCTCCCCGCACCGTCCTCCTCCCCGTGTCGGCCTCCTCCCCTGCACCGGCCTCCTCCCCGCGGCCCCCTTCCCCGCACCGGCCTCCTCCCCGCGTCGTCCTCCTCCCCTGCACCGGCCTCCTCCTTGCACTATGAGTATTGCAACCAAAGAATGTTAATTATATATCTTTGATAATATGTGAATTGAATGACCAAAAGAATGTTAATTATATATCTTTGATAATCTGTGAATTTGATAATCTGTGAATTGAATGAACAAAAGAATGTTAAGTATATATCTTTGATAATCTGTATCCATGTATGCACAAAAGAATGTGCTGGCTTGGCTTCAAATTCTATATTAGATTGTGCACTGAGAGATAGCAAAGTGGTTATATGGGCTCGGTTGATCAGCTCTGTGATGAATGTCAAATCTGAAATTAATTTGATAATTGGAAACAATTTTAAGTTAAAACTATTGCTTTTTGTTGTTAGGGATTAATATATAGTTTTATTCCTTTTTAGTTGTCAGTTCTGCATAGTTGCCGGCTCTATTGCTAGGGTCTTGTCTTGTCTAGACTCTAGCCAGAGCCACTAGTTAGTATGCTGCAGTGCACTAGGCTAGGCTACCATTGAAGCCTGCCCCTGTCTCTGCTATGCTTGCAGGATAACTGAACCCCAGCCATGGTAAAGCTAGCCCCAAGAAACCAACGATCCACCCATTCATCCATGCGTTAACGCACTTCAAAACGTCAAATTAACCACACATATACGCATCAACCAAGTATACAAGTCAAGTTCTTAATTACCCGTGCAAAAATAAACCAGTCGTGGGGTACGTAGCTCACTCTATAAGTACCTTTATCTGAAATTAATCTACAAAAATATTTTGTCTTCAAACTAAAGTATCAGTTATGCAAGTGACCCTTCACAATTTCACAACATCGAAAAGTTTACAATGAACTGAACGTATTTCCAGCAGCAAAAGTTACAGTTGATCACCTTCCAAAACCCAACCTAGCTAGCTCAGTGCCCCCACCAACTCCCTGCAAGCTGGGCCTGGCTGCTGCAGCTCTGCAGGCCACTGGGAAACTGCCTGCCGGGCCCGGCTTGGCCTCCTCTGCCGGTGGCAGACACCAGAGGAGCGGTACTGCACTGTACTGGAGATGCATGCAAAGAGACAAACAAGGGAGCAGCCAGCCGTTGCCCAGTCCAAAGTCCAAACCCTGCCTCTCTCTCTCTCTCCTACCGTGCTGCACTGTAGTGATCGTCTTGCAAAAACCAGCTGAGACCTAGCGACCTACGACCCCTATCGCTGTCAGGCATGAGGAGCATCTGTGGATGACTCCCTTCTGCATGGCCTTCCGCCGCGCGTCAGAGTTGGTTGGCATACGTTTCGTACTTGGCCTCTCTCCCTCCCTCTTGTGTGTCAGTGTGTGTGTGGGCGCGCAACGAGTAGGTCGCCGAGTTGGTTCGCGGAAACATTTCGACGTGTAGATCTCATCGTGCGAGTCCTGCTCAGAAATTTGGGGTTTCCGCGTGCGGGAGTACTAACGCACTGATCAAACTTGGATTCTAGGAGTGGATCTGAATACTACGTCAATTGCTTGGCTAAACAAAAGACACAAGCCTAGTATTCTTAGGCTCTTAGCGGTGAAGCTACCTGTTTCTGCATGCTTGTGCTCTCGCTCGCTCGCTCGCTCGCACTGCATGTGGACTTCAGATTACCATTAGCTCCTTTGGCATGTTCAGATTATCAATCGTCTTCGCTTCCGCACGTAATTCATGTTTGAATCTCTGCAAGGATGCTTTGTCGGAATGTGAAGATGTGAGCAAGAGCAGTTGCAAGGATCGGTCAGTGTAGAGCTTGATCTGAACTGAAGAACATACTGCTATGAAGAGATATAGACATGTAGTAGTGGAGAGCACGGTGTTGGAATTAATACGGGCTAGGCCCAATTATAATTCTAATTAATTCTTGAAAAATCTCAAAGGCTCATGTGCACATGTTAAAACTGTTTAGTCCTACATGGAGGGATGAAGAGGAGTTACACCACTTTATAAGGTGGAACGTGGTAGCCCCTCTTGTGGAATTGAAGAGAGCCAACATACGCGCGCGCTCGCTCGTCGAGTCGTGCCGTGCCGTGCCGTGCATGTGCACACGCAGGCGTGTCGGGTGCGGACGCGTTTTTCTTTATCTATTCGAAAATCGAAACGCACCGACTCATAATTGATGGCGAATCAATGGCAATCGTTGGTCTCTGGCCTCTTTGTTTTTTGCTATTAAAAAGAACAGAGTTCTGCTTCTTGATGGCGAATCAATGGCAACTGTTGGCCTTTGGACTCTTTGTTTTTTGCTATTAAAGAGAACTAAGAGTACTGGTTCTCGCTCGAGCTTCCACTTCCACAATCTGGAACTCTTCGGTTTTGTTGCTGTCTCTGGCTATCTCCATCCCGGCGAGGCGCGTGTACGGTCGCACCGGGAGAGCAGGCCTCCGGAACCTTCGTCCTTGAAGGCTTGCACGAGCGAAGACGAATAAGGTTTTTGGGGAGCGTTCGCGCGACTACTCGTTGTTTCTCTGCTACGTCTACATCAACTGCACGACTACGATTCTCTGCTACATTCTACATCAACTGCACGACTACTACGATGACGTCCACTACGCCATGACGAACGACGTCATCATCAAGAGTTCTGCTGCAGCTTCTTCTTCCACTGAATCTGAATATGGCTATCTCTCTCTTGTTACTTGGTTTGCTTTACTATCTGTTGTTATTTTGAACACTGAGATAGGTATGCTAGTTTCTGTCCTTCTAGAAATTAGTATGGCTATAGTGTTCTTGGTTATCTGCTTTGTGAAAATAACTAGAGTATTTTTCATGATTTATCTAGCATATATCTGAATTAAAGTACTTCAAAAAATACTTATATATTCATCACACGGTTCATTGGTTCAATCAGCGAGTAGCTAGGGTGGCTCAGCTTGTCAAAGCACAGCAATTTACTGTGTAAGTCGCAAGTCAAGTACCAGTGGAGCGATCATCGCATGGAAGTTTACTGGAACTTACAAAGTGTGAAAAGAATACTTCTCTTCAGGCTTCACCAGGACATTTCTGGAGCCTAGCTATAGGTAAGGAAGTAAAATCCTACGCTTCTAGCTTCTTCAATTCAATTCCTGAGCTAAACATGAAATGGATTGGTCACCAACGCACCATGCATTTTAATTTGTAGCATATGTACTAGAATACAAGCGGAGAGGCTGCTAGTAATTGACTGACTGGACCAGGTTGATGCAGACCCGGCACCCTTCGATCGATCCTAGGCTCCTAGCTACCGTGAAGGAGTGATCTTATCGGGCATCTAGGTAGATTCTAGATTGATTGACAAGCTAGCTAATGAAACGCCGTAGCACAAGTGATTGGGCGTTCATTAAATTTTTGTGCAGTAGAATTTTTTTTATTTAATCTTTTTTAATTATATTTTTAAGTTAACCTCTCGCTAACTTTATTTCCAAATCTGACCATTTTGGTCACGCCACCTCCCGTGACGTGACTAAATAAAACTGTCACGTCACCAATGGCGACGTGGCCAAAGGTGTCATGCAAGCCCTCGGCCGCACGTCGCGCCAGCGCGGAGGGCTTGTGCGGCACTTGTCACGTCTTTTTGTTTGGCGTGACAAAGCCTGATTGTCATGCCATTTATGACGACGTGAGAGGGGCTAATTCCAGTTTGTTTGTATTCCATTTGGATTTATAGATTTGGAGCCAACAAAGGGACTTCGTTTTGAAAGATCAAAAACAATTGAAGATATGGTGATACATAACGCCATGTACATGTAACATTTAACAATTCACAACTTGAAAATAGAGACCTCTCTACGTAACCAAATATAATATCATCCTTTTTAACTGAGAGTAAATAGATATATGGACATGTAATCTTTTGTGCTTTGAAAACCTTTGACACTTTACAATATTTCTAAGGCGTGTCCCAAAAGTGATACATAATGCATCCTGAAAAAAATAAGTAATATGTGGATTGTGTGGTACAACATGAGACACAATTATGCATATATGCTAGACAGTACCGCTGATGAAAGATGCGTAGGCATCCTAGTGGAATGATAAGTGGTGCGTAGACATCCTACTGGAATCATAGGTTTGTGGTCGTAGACCAAACCGTAAACTTCGGGAACTCGTTTTTGTCATGTTGTTGGATGCCTTACTACGCGAAGAATTGAATGCGAAAAGACGACGAGATTTAAAGTTGCGAATTAAAATAGACTTCATAACAAAGCTTGGAATAATATGGCGCACATGGTTTGGTTACATGCATAAGGAACAACATCATGCACGATACAATAAACCGAAGTTCTCCTACGATACATATGCGCCTTTTTTTGAATGGAAATAAATTAAACCTTCCGAGAACTAGTACGGAAAGGTGCCTCGCACTACCCACATAGAATGTTCTCGGTGGCGCCTCGGGCGTGGTTGGCCATCGTTGTAATGCACGCACATATGCGACTAGGGTTGGCCTTGGCGACATGTGGGATCATAGGGCGCCTATGTTCACGACCTCCTCGTTGCCCTCTCATGTTGCATCTGTTGGCGGCTGTCATCATTTTGCTTCTTGAGATCGTCAATTTGCACCTCCAAATCAAAGATTCGGTTCCACAATATATCCACGTGCATCGCAACATGTCGTTCATGGGGAGGATAGATCCAGTGGGTAAAGTTGCATTTCACCATCTGCTGTAAGGGACGGTTAGTATGAAGAATATATGAGCAGTAACATGAACAAAACTATTTACCCCAGAGTATGGGCATCGGAAGAAACGTCGTCCGCCATCGAAAGGGCCATCTATGACCTGCACGATAGCGTCCTCCCCGTGTCCGCATTTCGGCCACTTAGATTGAGCACGCTTGTTCGGCATCAACTGGTAGTTAGGGCTGAAGTCCCCCCTCCTTTCCAGGTGAAGGTCTTGCTTCGGCGACCCTGGTTGGACTTGTCCCTGGGCGTCTGCTATGGTATGTTAGTGTATGACGGAGAAAGTTCTTCTTCCTACGGTTTGAAGGATCGAGTGGTCCTTCCGGAGCATGGGGTGCACATTTTATAGCCCGCAGGGGGAGGCCAAGACCTGACGAGGTAATGTGTTAGGTTGTAGACAACAAGACCTGATGGGGCTGTCTGCTTTGCGCAGAGATAAGACCAAACGGGGCAGCTTTGCGCCGTGACAACACCAAAAGAGACAGCCTTACGCAGTGACAAGACCGGACGGGGCAGCTTTTGCGCAGTGATAAGACCACACGGTGCAGCTTTGCACGGTGACAAGGCCAAAGGAGACAGCCTTGCGCAGTGACAAGACAAGACAGGATAGCTTTGCACAGTGACAACCCTGACGGCCTTGCCAGCTTTTCAGAACGAAAAGACATGACTCTGCAAAGAAAGGTGTAGAGTGTTATCACGTCGATCTGAAAACCTGGTGAGGGTCAGGGTTGTCCAGTCGATCTGTAATAAGTTGTAAGTAGAAAGGTAAGCGATATTCGTTCAGAGAAAGGATGATTGATAAGCCTCCCGTCATAGTGTTGTTGCTTCTGTAATTTTTGTATAATTTTATTCGTTCAGAGAAATGATGATTGATAAGCATATCAGACGAGGTATAACCTTGAGGATGTCGTCCAAGCAAACTTTGTCAGCTGAAACACTTGTTGTGTTTTAGAAGTGGGATAAAAAAGCATTAGTACTATTGGAGTCTCTCCTCGATGAAGTCGTCTGAACATATACGCGTATATAGCCAGGCAGTCGATGAAGTACTTTTTGAAGCTTATATAGAATATGATTGAAGGGGCTGAGAACGCTCGGTGTGATGATGAAGATGCCCCAAAACATGGAGTCTCTCCTCGATGAAGTCGTCGAACATATACTGCATACATAGCAAGGCGGTAGATGAAGTGCTTTATGAAGCTTATCTGAGAATATGATTGAAGAAATTTGAAGCGCTTGTTGTGATTATGAAGATGCCCTAAAACATGGAGCATTCGATGTCGGTGCGAATGGTTCTTTCTGGGATTCCACTAGAAGAGGCATACTTGCGATATAGTCTTGCTTTGATGGCTTAGTGGAGACATGGAACCAGAACTACATTAGAGTTCACGGACAGAAGCACGTTACACGTAGTCACATGGCATGATGGTTCGGCTAATTGCTTTAGTCATCCTCGCTACTACTACGGTACACTACGACACAAGCATCCGGACCATGTAACTATACATGCCTTTAGGGGATAGTAAAAAACATGGCGGGTAGGACGGGGGACTACTACGGAATAACCTGTCGTACAATACAGATCATGCATGACAAACTGATAATTTGACAAAGAGTGTCCTATTTAACGACGTCCGCCGGTCTCGGTCGAAGGAGCCTTCCCCTTCCCCTTATCGCCATACTCTCCACGTCGGGTTGGTGTGTCGAAGTTGTTCATGTCCTGCGATTCTATGATGTAAGTGCACCGTATAGTAAAAATTGTAAGAATGATGTAAATTCTTCACAACTCACATCGTCGATACGGATTACACCCGGGTGACCAGATACGCTGTGGCGGTCGGGCTCAGCCGCATGAGCCTTTCTCTTGCCCTTGTCACGGGACTGTCCACGTCAGGCTGGTATGTCGAAGTCGTCCATGTCCTGCGATTCCATGATGTAAGTGCACCGTATAGTGAAAATCGTTAGAAGGATGTAAATTCTTCATAACTCACGTCGTCGATACGGATTACGCCCGGGTGACCAGATATCTTTGTGGCGGCGGGCTCACCAAGATGAGCCTTTCCCTTGCCCTTGTCGCGGACCGCCCACGTCGGGTGGTATGTCGAAGTTGTCCATGTCGGTAATCTTGGGCTCGCCGGTGCCTCCTCAACAGGTCCGATGCGTAAGGTTTGCACCGCCACGAAGTTCTCGGCCTGCACCGAGTAGTTCAGCATGTACTTTTGCTGGATGAATGCCCTGTCGTACATCTCCGGGTTGTCGATCCACTCGAAGAAGTGGCAGCGCATCTCGAGCTGCCATTACGTGGGGATGAAGTTAAAAATATAATAAATTCAACGTTGGGAGAGGAAAATCGATGCGCGCGAAAGAAACGCTTACGAGGTAGTGCCCGCACGTGTAGTACGCCCGGTTGTCCTCCATGGTTGGATACAACAAGTTCTTCCGTATTATGTCATTCTCCGGGTCCGCAACGCTATCCCTACTCCTCAACCCATTAGCACAAACCGCCTTATCAACCATACTGACATCATCGAAAGAATGCACCGACGGGACCTCACCCATTACATTGTGAATAACCCTGCCTTCCTCTGAGGAGAAAAGAGGTGCGGGAGCCTCATCTTCGGTCGAGCTCCATCCTTCGTCAGACTCCACTTCACGGGTTGTTCCATCGCGAAACAACTCCTTCTCAAGCTCGTTGTTCATTACAGCGCCGTTGAAATCAGTCACAGGGTCAATAACACGTTGCGGGGAAGATACAAGCAGATCCACCGACAGGGGGCCATAGTTGGTACGACTCACGCTAACGAACTCTTTGGAAGGTCGCTCTTTCATTGGGGGGCTCGCGAATGATGGGCAGCGGGGGCTTGTTCCTCCATGTTGCCATTCACCACATCCAAATTGTCTGGCAAATGCTCAACAACGATTGTCCTTTCCACCGCCACCTCCAACACCCGGACCTGAGATGCGAGTACAATTTCCTTGTACATGTCCCAATCATCGGCGGACAGGATTGGCACCAAAAAGGCGTGCACCTTAGAACCCACCCCTGCGTCATATCGTCCTTGCATTCTGACAACGACCCAAGGCTCATCCTATCCAAATGTCGACTTAATCCTAGTCACAAGAGTTTTAAAGTCCGGTGATTCGCGAAAGAAAAGGACGGTCGCTTCCATGTCGCCGAAGTCGACAGAACATCCAGTTTGGCTAATGGCCCCACTAGTAAATACACGTACAACTTTGTCCATCTACATCTAACAAAATATTACAAAGTCAGTACTGCATGCCATATGAACGAAATACCTCAAGTACGAAATATCACAATCAACATTGGGCATAACAAAAGCTCAGTTTCCTAAGACATGCTAGCAGTTTGACGGTTCAAACATATGTATAATTGACGGGTCGTTTCACAATGACTTGAGGTGTGTTAGGCCATACACAGTGGACGAATAACACCAAGAAACAAGGAGATGCAAAAAGATCCAAAACCTACACTACCTGAGTCTCTCGTGCTCAGTAGCGCTCGAGATCCCGTTCTCGAGACCGCCCAAACCACGTGTTTGGGACCGCTCAGAGCTTGCCTTTGAGTGCGACCTACACTACCCTAGATCCACGTACCTAGGTACGCTCGGGATCCTGTTCTCGAGACCGCCCAAACCACGTGTTTGGGACCGCTCAGGGCTCATTCCTGAGTACGCCGAGACTTCGCTCACTGGTATCACGAGAACTTCTGCGCTCGAGTGCCACGAACCACTCGTTCGGGAAAACTAATATGCAGAAAGGAGATAAGTCATATTATTCTGATTCTGATTAGTTTATAATCACACTTCAGATTTAATAAATAGGCAACAATCCAACACTTCCCAACACGATAAAATACCAATATATTTTGCACATTGTTAACAAATAGCACGAACCAATGTTTCCTTAACTGCGCATTTCATTTGAAAAGAATGGAATTGCACTTAAGTGTTTCCAAGTTAATAAGATGCAGAGCTGAAATGAATAAAAGCACGAAATGTACGAAAGTAGGAACCACAACATTTATACAAGTTACAAAAATGACATAGGGTACAGGTAAGACAGATTTCCAATTATGTCAATGATACAAAATCACAAGTTTTATCACACAAAATCAACCAAAAGAAGTTTTTTTAGCATAATTCATCTCCGGGTTTTTCATAAATGAAGTTTTTTGAGCACAATTCATGTCCAGGTTTTCAAACAAAAAGAAGTTAAAAGACTAAATAGAAAAGAGAACTAACTAAGTACATATCATCCATTATCAGCAGAGCATGTAGAGTCATATATAAATAACTAGGCAGATGCTACCATAGCACAAAACAGTTACACCAACCAAACCAAGGTGACAAGGCCATACATAGAGGTAACCCGTTCAATACTACATGCTATGATTTCACATCAAGTAACAGGATTACAGAAATATCATTTCAATGACTATTAAATTCAACATTACTAAGTTAATCACAGCACGGATAAAAGATAAGCTTATTGAAGACTACAAGTCTAATTCAGTTACCTGAAACTACTACTGATTGACCTCATTTACACAGCCAGGAAGTCTAATTCAGCTTATCCTTGTAAGACCAACCATTCATGATTCGACCGAGATGTTATATATCAAACATCAGACATGAATACTCAGCAAAACAGACAACGAGAGCAAATCACACAGCATTGATGCAATTGTTTCAAAGCACATACCTCGACTTCACATACACGATGTTCTACACAACACTAGTACTAAACGAAGGATGGCGCAGTTTGGTAAAGCACGGAGTTGGGGGATCCAAAAACAACACAATTCACCACTGTGATTATACAATGCTATCTTCCCCTCACGGCCGCATGTAACATTTGTACCACGATTAATTTTCCGTGTTCTACAAACTGAAACTATGAATCAACCTCCAAAACAGATTAATTAAAACAAAATCTTGTACACGACTTCAATCAAGGCTCATGATAACAAGAAAAAATAAATAGATTACTAAGTACCATGCATAGTTCATCAGTTACATTACATTCTTCAACCCGAAAGAGAGTAGCAAACCTAAGAGGAAATGAAGTCAGACCTTGATTCACGGGGAGGAAATGCCGGCGGGGAAGGACGATGGGGGATGACGGGCGGCGCCGGAGGGAGGAGGGCCGACGGTGGCATGGGGGCGGTGCGGGGAGCAGAACCGACGGGGGAGACGCGGGGAGGAGGGCCAGCGGGAGTAGGAGGCCTGGCGGAGGGAGGAGGCCCGGCGGCGGGACGAACGGGGGGAGTACTGCCGGCGGTGGGACGAACGGGAGGGAGGAGGTCGCGATGGAGGAGCGCGGCGTGGAGAAATAAAGAGGTGCTTGGGTCCAGGGCTTAAGTGGACACTGTCACGCCACGCGAGTTGGCATAACAACAGCCATTGTCACGCCACGAGTGTTGGCGTGACTATTGCCACGCAAGCTCCACGCTAGCATGGCGCGCGGGCGAGGGCTTGCGTGGCAGCTTTGGCCACGCCACCTCTCTTGGTGTGACAGTGTGGTTTTGTCACACCACCTCCCGTAGCGTGACCAAAGGGGTCAGAATTGAAAATAAAGTTCACCGGGGGTTAACTTTAAAATATTTATAAAAAAGGATTAAATAAAAAAAAATCGTAGTAGCACTAACCATTTCGCAACCCAAGGAAAAACAGCATTTCGTAGGAGACATGCGCTTCAACACGATCGCCTCGCCCTCGTTGGAGTTGATTCACTCAGCTCTACGTCCTTCACGTACACAACCTCTCTCTCTCTACTTTTGTTTCTCACAAACATACACACGCATGCACAAGAAACACTTTCACATGGAGGAAGAAGCACACATCAGATATTTGGTGCTTCGCTGCAAACTGCATAGCGATGCTTTTCTCGCTTCTTCTTATTTATAGATTTCTATGATTGACTCCATATTACATTCCTAATTCTAAATGAGCTAAATAAGTAAAGGAATTAATGCATACAAGGAATGCAAAGATATGGCTTGCATCACTCTTGCCGCAATCTACGCCACATATACAATGAATGTAAAGATACAGCATCATGCAGAAAAATCCTACGTGCAAGATATGCAAAACAATAGGATTAACACAACAGCCCTTGGTGAAGATTTGCATCGCCAGTTGTGATCAAGCAGTGGATCCGAACCAAGGGCATGCATTACTTGTGCTGCTGTTGAGCAGTCTACTGTGCCAGACTGCCTGTGCCCACTAGTAGTAGAAGGAGAAAAATTCTCTGGGACGGGGCCTCACAGCCGTCCTCCCCGATGCTCCGTCCCGATGGCCACCACGTGCTCCCACGGCACCAATCTCAAAGTGTCGGTTCCAACTCCCAAACTGCCTCCTCCTCTTCCCAGTTCCTTCCGCGCGAAGACTGCTCCGCCCGTCTTCGCTTTGCTCGTAGCGACGCCGCCCGGTCCAATATGCCACCGCCCTCCGCCTCCACCGACGATCTCGTGCTCGCGCCCGGCGGCCGCCGCCGCCGATGGAGTCCGCCTTCGATGGCATCGACACGACTCCGCGCGAAGGCACCGCCGTCCCTCGCCGCCACAGGCTCTTTGAAGGACTCGGCGGTGGGCTGGTCTTTGCACGCAGGCGACCAATGGAGGGGCGGGGCTGCGGCGGGGAGAGGGGAAGGTGGTCTTGGCGAAGCTGCGCGGAGGTTCCGCAGCTGCGATGTCGTCTGCTTTCGGGCAGCGGCCTCGGCGGAGTCGGAGCCAGCGACACGCCTCCTCTCATCCCTTCGCCCGCGGAGGTTCCGCGCCGCGACGTCATCTGCTCGGGTGGCGGCCTCGACGGAGTCGAAGGTGCCGAGCTAGACGCGCGCGTGCTTGGCCGGGTCGCGAATCTCCACCGCGAAGCGCCCCCACGGCCAGCGACATGCCCCTGTACCGCAGTGCACAGCCAAGGCTGCCGCTGATCAAGAAGTCTTAGCTCCTGTAAATTGATTCTCTGAATGTTTGTCAAGAATTCTCAACTCCAAATGAATGCGCATTGTTTTGAATTACCTGTAAATTGTTTGCCGCCAGTCGGTCACTGCGGCTTCAGTTTTGTAGTAGGAGCTGGAAGGTTTCTGTGAATGAATGAAAGCATCAGGGCGTTGTCTCTGAATGTATGCATGCCCGAATGAATATGTAATTTCTTTCTCTCTGAATGCATTGTCTCTGAATGCCTGATGGTCCTGCCCTGATGTTGGGGTAATATTTTCCTCCCCAGCCACCAAGCTGAAATCCTTTGATTTGCCAACCATACCAATCGCAAGGAATGGTAAATAATGTCAGTACTTGTGGATCCTTGATTTTTCATAATGTCAGTATTGTGCCTACTTCATAGTTTGTTGAAAATCAGCTAGTCTAGATGGAGTTATCACTCGTCCTTTCCAATTGCCATATATTAGTATGTCCTACTGTTTTCATGAAAAAATGGGAATAAAGATAAAGAGCGCCAAGTTTGCCAAATCCACCAAAAACCAGAGTTACCACACAACTTCCTGCTAGTTTCTGGCTGACTTGCCAGCTGACCCATATTGAAGTAGTTAAATCCTTCATGGTAATTCAATTTTAAGATATACAAGCACATACAAGGGCAAACAAAATCACGAAGCAGATAACCAATCAGATTCTAGAAGTACATGTTCTTGTGAGGGAAGGAAGCAGATAAATGATTAACATATATTATTGGATAATTTGAATAACTAGATTCGTTTTTGTTGTCACTTATATAGCGGGAAAGCATAAGCACTCAAATGAATTAGGGGTGGTAAAAGAAGCATACAACACTTCAAAGATTGAAAGAGCTACCACAAACAAGTCAAGCACAAAATGTTTCAGTTAAGGAAAGTACACAGACCTTGGAGCACCTGTAGTATCGTCCTAGGATTGATGGAATCAGCAGGACTGCTCCAATCTTTCACCACAATAATGAACACAAGGCGAGCGACACAGAGAACAATTTAGAAAAACTGAACAAATCATAAAATTCAGAAAAACTGAATAGAGCATATCATCAATACGTCATCCAAAGGAAATAACTACCATAATGGATAAATGTTATGGAATATTTATATGACATATCAATCTGGGCCATGGAGATTGCACATGATCAAACAATCAGAAGTTAAAGAAAATATGCATTAATCATCTGCAGAGGTGGATATCACTGGAGTTCAACCATATAGTAAGAATAAAAATAGTACTATCAAATATGCATTAATCATCTACATTACAGGTCACGATAACATTACAAAAACAAGATCTCACAATAACATTACAAAAACAAGATAGTTCACTGTCTTGGTTCCAAGCAAATGTAGAAGAAAGCCTACTACTTGAATATTGTAGGATTCACTACATCAAAATCTAATCTTTGAGAGGTGGACAACAATTCAACATCTTGACTAGCTCCAAATAAAAGATCTGTATACTCTCCTCGGATCAACGGATCAAACATGGTCGAACAAACATCAACTGAACTATTGTTTGTTACTTCCTTTGGAGCTTCTCCTACAGGTTGTACATACAAAAAAGGCAAAAAATTAATGGCTACACAAGGATGAGAAGAGGGGGGGGGGAATTAATGGGGGGTAGAACTACCTTTTTTCCTCCCACTGTTGTTTTCTTTCCCTTCTTTTTTTCAAGTACATTCTCATTCTTTTAGACTTTGGACCTTTTAACACTTGTGGAATTTGAAATGATACTTTTCCTGTTGTTATATCTTCACCACACTCATTACAATTTAGAGACACACCACAATGATTAATAGGTCTTCTTTGGCTTAGTGAATTATCTGCTTCCAGATCTAGCGTATCTATAGATTTCTCCAAACTTTCAAGAAGTTCTTTTGAAACAGAGCACTTCATTGCAATAGATGTTGCCTTTCGAGAGATGCGGGCAGCATGTGTTTGTAAAGTTTCCTTCTCACATCCTTGTTTTCCATAAAATATAGCTCTTTTGGCATATTTCGTCCACCTCTGCAGTATATATCGAGATGGCAAGATGAAAACTTCATTGATATTGAACACTCGAATAGCATGCCTGCACAACAAACCTATAAGATAGGAAAAGTAATTTAGAACTAGTAAATTGTTAAAATCAACATTATGAACTACTAAATTGTTAAAATGAGCAAGTGTACCTATAGATTCATACTTTCTACAGGAACATGATATGCTCATATCCATAGAGTTAAACACCACTTATGCCTCATCTTCAAATTCCATAGGCATCACCTGGTATGTTTTGATTGTCCCCTCACTAAGTGACAACTTGCATGATATTGAAAATTGCTCTTTAAACTGCTCCTCAAAATCAGAATAAAGCCTCCTTGTATATGATTCAGCTGCAGTCTTCAACATAGGTAAGTTTGTAATGTAAGAAATTGGGTCAGAGTGCTGTGATTTATAATATGCATCCAACTCATTTTCACAGAGATTAGTGGCGCACTTCTCATATTCTACTAGGAGGTCTGAAAGAGATAGTTTCTTACGAAACCTTTTCTTGAACACATTGTTCATACCTTCGCTCCTTTGAGTCGAAGTCATGTCAGTAGAAAAAGAATCATGGAGGTAGATAGTAGCCCACTTCTCACGCAAATTATATAGGTTTTTGAGCCATGAGTTCCCCTCAAGGTTATAAGTACTCAACAATTCTTGCCATTTCTTGTTAAAGTATGCCACTGACCTTTCTTCATACACACATCTCTTAATGTCGGAAAGAAATTGAGGATGGTTAGGAATTACATGACTTAGATGCTTAGCAGCATTTTGATAAATGTGCCACAAACAAAGATGATGGCTTGTGCTTGGGAAAACAATTCTAATTGCTTTGGACATGGCAGCACATTGATCTGTGAAAATTGTCACAGGTTGCTTCCCGGACATAGCTGGCAGATATGTGTTAAAGAGCCAAATAAATGATTCAACAGTTTCATCATATAACAATGCGGCTCCAAAAAGAATCGATGCGCTTGTGATGGTTGGTTCAATGAGTGGAGCAAATGGCATTTCAAACTTATTTATGCAAGCGTGGTGTCAAATGACATAGCATCACCAAAGCAAGCGTAGTCGAGGATAGCTTGACCATCTCGCCTAGAAGAAATTTGCAATCCCGCCATCCACCTCATCTAATTGTATGGCATAAAAAAGAAGGATCTTCTAATTGCTTGTTCTTTAAGTATTCGAGAACGTTTGTACATCATTGATTCCCAAATACTTCTTGCGCCACGACCAGAGCATGATTATTGCAATCCATCCACAAGAAAGGTACATTCGAGCTCCTCCATACCACCTTTGCTTGAAAAAGTTGTACACTTCAGCAGGTTTTATTCCCGCTTCTCACATCTGATTAATCATAAGTTTATCAGCCTCTAACAAACGACGTTGTGACCTCAGCATGTGTCTCTTATCTAGACTTTCAAGATAATGATTGTGCTCAAGTATAACCTTTTGCACCGTCCGAATGCCCTCGCGACAAATACTAAACTGAACTCGAGCACCGCAACAAGACCTTGTAGTAGCATTCTCTTTCATGGTAACATGTTTAGAATGAGTACCTCGATCTCCTTCATTACTGCAAACTATATGCTTCTGATATATAGTGCCATCTCGTCTCAACCTTGAGTGGCTCTTCCGAACACTGAACCCAATCTTTCCAGCATAGCAGTTATAAAAATCATATGCATCCTTCTCTGACTTGAAATTCATTCCAACTTCAGGAACATGTACAGATTCACCATTTTTATCATCCACCTGCAAGTCATTCCAACAGAGGAAAATTATAGTTTGCAGTAATCGTCTCAACTTGAAAGTCATTCCAACAGAGGACAACTAAATCTTTAATTACCTCCGTAGGAGATAGTGATGTAGTTGAATCCACCAATATGGGCATCGTTGAATCCAGTGCAGGCACTCCATTTTCTGAAGTTGGGTGCAATGGTGTTGATTGTGTTGATACCGGCAATGGCATTGATTGTGGTGACAACATCAAGGATGAATTTTCGAATGTTATGGAGTCAAAGTTTGATACTGCTGCAGGTGCAGTGGACACAGCCAACGTGGAAACCATCGAGCTCACCGATGAATGCATCATCGTCTCCATCACAGGTGATCGGGACAGCGGTCGGGTCAATGAAGATGAAGGGCGTGTTGCTGGCCATGGGGGCGCTTCGCGACGGAGATCCATGACCCGGCCAAGCGCGTGCGTTTGGCTCGGCACCTTTGACTCCACCGAGGCCGCCGCCCGAGCAGATGACGTCGCGGCGCGGAACCTCCCTGGGCGAAGGGATGAGAGGAGGCATGTCGCTGGTGTCGACTCCGTCGAGGCCGCCTCCCAAGCAAACGACGTCGCGGCGCGGAACCTCCGCGGGCAGCTCGCCAAGACCACCTTCCCCCTCTCCCGCTCGCTGCCGTCCCGCCCCTCCGCTGGTTGCCCCTGCATGCAGCACCAACTCCACCGTCGAGTCCTTCAATGAGCCCAGAGCAGCAGGGATGGCAGTGCCTTCGCGCGGGGTCGCGTCGATGCCATTGAAGGCGGACTCCATCGGCGGCGGGCGCCACCGGGCGCAAGCACGAGATCGCCGGTGGAGGCGGAGGGCGGTGGCGGATTGGACCGAGCTGCGTTGCTGCGAGCAAAGCGAAGACGGGCGGAGCAGTCTTCGCGCGAAAGGAACTGGGAAGAGGAGGAGGCAGTTCGGGAGTTGGAACCGGTGTTTTGAGATTGGTGCGGTGGGAGCACATGGTGACCATCGGGACGGGGCCTCGGGAGGACAGCTGCGAGGCCCTGTCCCAGAGAATTTTTCTCCTAGTAGAAGACTCGTTGTTCCATGCCCTTGCCAAGAAAATTCACCCCATCCAAGATCGGTCACCTTGCACGGCTGCACTTGCACAACTCCTATCCCCCTACTGTAGCAACATTACATCTATTATCTATTATGTTTTTAAAGCAAAGTCAAAAGAAGTCACCGCGTTCGTCTTTAAGGGCTAGAAATCTTCACATTAATCGGTGGAAAAATAGAGAGATCTATACCGTCCATCGTGGTGGGTTTAAATTATAACCGTCTAGATTAAAAGAAAGAGCTAATGTTAATTAAAATAAAGCTGAAATTTGGAATAAAAATAAAATAAAATCAGCAATTTGATTTCTATACGAATTCCTAAGTAAGAGTGTTCATATTAAGTACAATAAAACTGAAATTCAAAATAAAAACAAAATAAAATTAGCAATTTGATTTCCATACGTATTTCTAAGTAAAATCACTAAATAATTATAATTGAGAATAAAAAAAAAAAAAAATTGGAAATTATATTTGTATACTAAATCAACCAAAAAATAAGCTGAAACTTGGATTAAAAATAAGATAAAATTAACAATTTGATTTCAATATGAATTCCAATAATTATATTTCAGAATAAAAATTAAACAATAATTGATAATTAGATTTGTATACCAAATACAACTAAAAAATAATTAAAATTCTGAATAAAAATAAAATAAAATAAATATTTTAATTTCAATCACAATTCCAAAGTAAAATCCTAGATAATTGTAATTTGGAATAAAAATTAAAGAAAAATAGCAACTGGATTTGGATACAAATTCCAAGAAAAAGAACTTGAATGCGGAATAAAAACAAAATTAAAATTGCAGTTTGACGTATTTAGCAATTTGATTTGTATACGAACTCTAATAAAAATAACTGAAATATTGAATAAAAATAAAAGTTATAACGGCGATGACACGAATGGTATCTGAGGATACACAAAAGAAGTCATCACGTTCGCTCTCAAGATCACGTGTTTATATTGTTGCTTCCTATGGAATTAAAATAAAAAAACAACTGAAATTTTGATTAGAAAATGCAAGTTATAACGAGGATGGCACGAATTTTGTCAAAAGAGACCACAAAAGAGTGCAATGACATCAATCTGTCCTGCAACAAGACATTGATCCATGGGGAAGCGAGAGCCAAGGCGACGATGACAGAGATGAGGACAATATCGTGCTTCTCGCTAGAGCCATTAAAGAGAAAGTCTAGTGTTGAAAGAGCCAAGGGCCACGATGACAACTGGTGAGCGTCGGCGTTGTTTAAGAAGTTAGTGCCCAAAGAAGCTCGGTGATAGGGAAGCCCTAGCAGCGAGGAGATGAAGCTTTGCATTGAAGATGGGCTATGGACGATATGGGAACATCGGGTATCTAGGAGCGTGCCATCACTAGTGAGGGGCACGTTGTCGCTAGTGATGGTGAAAAGATTCTCCATATCGTAAGACAACTACTAAAGCAGACATACCAATATTAGTGAAGATGAGAGGTCGCCACGTTAGTGAGAAAGCTACAACGTTGAGTTGGCCAACGTCGAAGAAGAGAAGCGACTGACACGAGAGAAGACGACGTCGAGCATGTATAACATCATGCATACGTATGTACATGCATGCATCCATACGAATAGAAGCGTGGATGTACAAAGGCAGAGGAGCAAAAAACTTAGTCACTACTACAAAAAGGCTAATATTGGATGCCTCATCGCAGATGGTTGACCAAAATCGTCTATATTACATGCAGTCATAGACAGTTTTGGTTTAGAGACCGTTTGTGTTACTGGCTATGCTAAAAACCGTCTATGAAGAGATAATATCACAGACGGTTCATATTAAAAACCATCTGTGAAGTATCATAGACAGTTCTAAACACGAACCGTCTATGATAATTGTAGACTTCACAGACAGTTTTTAATTATAACCGTCTATGATAATATCACTTTAGCTCCCTGGTGAGTTTCTTCGTTGCCCGATGAGTTTCTTCGTCGCTGATGCATTTCTTCGTCACATCAATGCCGCTTCAGCTCCCCGATGCGTCTCTTCGTCTCACGTGCCGAATTTATTCCTTATTTTATAAAAAGGATCATCTGCCATCAAAGATGATCATTCCCATATATAACTCTACTATATATATACTTCTAAAGCAGAAATGGATCCTGCTTCTATTTTCTTATCGTCGGCATTGATGGTCTACCTGGCCATACTGTACGAGCACCTCTCCGGCTATACGTTGGTGGATGCTCCGGAAGGACACTATTTCAACAGTGTCTTCATTCCTCTGTTCAGGGATTTGCCGGAGTAGGTGACGGCCACCTTCCGCCGTCTTGACATCCTCCTCTGCTGCATCTTCCGGGTGATCTCCCACTTCTGGTGAGTTAACCGTGTCATCGACGTGGTCCTCCACAATGACGTTGCACGTCTCCAAGAGGCTTGCCGTCACTTGGACTGCTCCATCGAGGCAGCGAGTGACCAAGTTGACCATGCTGAGACCTCGCAAGTAAGAGAAGAGAGCCTATGGGCTCAATTCTTCTTGATTCAATAGTCTAAGGGTCTTCGGGAGACACTCGAACAAGCGCGTCAGTGGGTGGACGCATTTCGGGCTTCGTTCGCTAATGATCACGAACCGTTCGATGCCAACGTCGCCGCCTACGAAGTTTTGAAGACGGAGATACCAGCCTACCTCTGCTACTAGAAAAACTTTGTTTATTTAGGTTCCTACTTTTTAAAAATCTTTGTAAGAAGTGACTGGCCACCTGTTTTGCCATATGTAAATTCCAAAATAGAAAAAAATCTAGTTTGGAGGTGAAGTTACTATATATATATCATATGTTGAACTATATATCACAGACGGTTTAGTGGAACAAATATCCGTCTATGATATGTATCATAGTTAAAGCATATTTTCAGCAGTATTTAAATACCAAAATTAACATATAAACATGTAATTTCTTCATGTCATGTAAATGTATACATGATAATATGCTCAAAACATAGAACTTGAGAATAACCATATCACATACTATTCCATAATAGAACCGTCTATGATATCTCTTTATTAGTAGGAGCCCGCTAGGGTTTGCGCCCTAACCTGTCACTCCCCAGTCCCCAGCGCCATTACTGTCGCCCGTTCCCCTCCCCACCCGAGTGCCCCCAACCTTGACGCCGCCGCCCGAGTCGTGCCTTCTCCCCAACCCTGTCGCCGACGCCGCCCTTCTTCCCGTCGCTGCCTGTTGTGACACCGCCCTTCTTCCTGCTGCCAGATCTGCCTTCCCCTCTTCATCCTCTCCCCCCGTTGTGTGCGACCCCGGCTACCTCTCCACCGACCTCGATGCCGCTGCCTTTGACATTGATGACTCTACCCGAGTCGCGCCTTCTCCCCTACCCATGTGCCTCCTTGTGCTCAGCTCCGACCCGGCTGTGGTTTGAGGCCCAGTTGTTTGGGGCTTCCTGCTCTCTGGACTCAATCCCCCATTACCCACTTCCTCTTTCTGTTATTTTAGTTTCATGCTTGAGCTTGTTTTGGTTTACTGATGTGGGTTAATTTATTGATTAAGCATGGTAAATGTAATGGAGGTGGGTTAATACATGGTGGAGGTGTTGCCACCGGTATTGCATCGCACTGAGGTAACTACCCCCCTCTACTCTCTATCGCTTTCCCTCCCCTTGCTCTGTGATGTAAACTGAGGGCTATTGGTGTATGTGTATTCTGTGCATCTTGCTTAGTTCATGTTGTGGGTTCAGATTGACAAAAATGAATGGGGCAAAATGGTGGGTTTGGTTAATGCTCTCTGATGGATACTGGGGGTTATTGATGTCGGTTCTTTGTGCTTGGTTGACTTACATGGGATGTGGTTCGAATGGGGCAAAACATCAGTCTATACACATACAAATTTTTGTACATGTAACTAATCTTATGGTATGTTCCTATATGGCATTCTGCTTTTGAAAGTTGTAATTAACTTTTCAGATTTGTAAATGTTAGGCTAATTTGTAGAGCTGCAATTAACATACAAATTTCTGGAATTTTTATCTAGTTTGTGCCTCTGATCATCAATTATTTATTAATTGGTATGTATTCTATTCCAAAACAAGACCAATGAGTCAAAAACTACTACAACACCTCTTCACCTCTCTCTCGCCATTTATTTCACCTTTGTCTGTGTAACCGTGTTCATGCTGGTCAAGTCCTCCTTCCTTGCGTCCTAGGTACTTCCTACCATTCCATTCCTGAATCTATAAAGTCTCCAAGCAGTGGCTGCTTGTGCCTTTAAAACTGTCTTCATATACATATATACTCCCAATCGGAGTACCTACGCATCCACGCCATGTTCAGAAAGTGACGCGGATGCGCAGGTACTCCGACTGGGAAGTGGCTTCATGTATCAGCAACCAACCATTCCTTGATGTCAAGTCCAATTATCTATCGACAACATCACGCGCAAGTACTCTAACTGGGAAGTGGCTTCATGTATCAGCAACCAACCATTCCTTGGTATCAAGTCCAATTACCTATCGACGGCATCTAGGTAATTTTATGTCCACACGTTCTCCTGGCAACCATGCTTCTTGATTGCAGGCTCGACGAAGTTGCCCGTGGCTGTTGTCTCATTCTCCTCACGATCCCCCGAAAGTGGCTGGGGGACTACGAACAATAATATATATACATACATACATACATACATACATACATACATACATATATACATATATATATATATATATATATATATATATATATATATATATATATATATATATATATATATATATATATATATATATATATATATATATATATATATATATATATATATATATATATATATATATGTATATATATATATATATGAAGTTGATTTTAAAGGTACAAGCACCCTTTGCTTGGAGACTTTATAGAGAATATATATCATGAGGCGGTTTTATTTACAAACCATCTGTGATACATCGGCTATCACAGACGATCCTAAGTTAATAACCATCTATGATAGTCTACATCACAGACGGTTCAAAAACCGTTTGTGATGACCTCATGTCATTACTGACCCATAAACTCAAACGGCTCACAAAACCGTATGTGATGACGTTTTTGAACCGTCTGTGAAGACTTTTTCTATAGTAGTGAGTAGAGATAACGCAGCCGTAGGGAATATGCCCCGGCTCACCGGAGAGAGCGGGATACGTGCCCCCAGCTGGGATTGGCGACAGTTGCATGTGTATGCACGCTGATGTCGCAATAGTTAGCATTAAGCAATCATTGGAGAGAAGTAGAAGATAAATATGTAGTAAAGTATTGTATTGGAATTGATAACAGTTGAGAGGAATCGATCAAGATTTGGGTTTACTATTGGAGATTGAAGCAAAAAGACTGTGACAACGAGAAGAAATAGAAGCCACACGGTTTAGTGGGGTAGCCGACGTATGAGGGATGATAAGTTCAAGGTAGGTCGCCCATGGTGCATCATTGAATACGTGAGCAAGGTAATATAATACATTATACTATGTAAACTAATAAGATAATTTGACGTATATATAATCAATGCATCACTTGAGATTAAATAGAGGTACATGTGCATACATGCAATTTAAAAAAAAACTAATAGAGAAATAATAGGGACATGCAACTACATGATAAAGACTGATTAGTTTATAAGAACCCTAACAACTTATTATGCTCAGTGATTTTCTTCGATTAAAGCACATATTTCAATCGCGTTCCTCAACTTATAAATTTTTTTAAGCTTTTATTGTTGTTTCCAATATTTAGAATCTCTTAAAAATCTAAATAATCTATAAGATACATAAATATATTATCAAACATCCAAACAACTCTAGCCCGTAGATGCGCGGACAATTTGTTTGAAAAAGATAGTCACACGGATGGCGCCCGGGCAGATGAGCACCCTCAACTTTGTCTTATATAAGAGCTGCCTGCCTGCAGAACAAGAGACCAAGAACAAGGCCAGGCCAAGCCACACACAGGAGAGAGACGGAGACACGAGGAGGGAATCAAATGTGTGAGGCACAGGCTGCAACATTCTGCAGGAACGCAGCAACCAAATCCCTCTGCATATGCCACCCCTCCTCTCCCCTCTCATTGACTGGTCGGTAAGGTGGACAAAGCTGTGGCCTTTGCCGCTGCTGCGCTTGTCCGCTTCCCCGGAATAGAAGTCTGAAGAGAACCCCTATTCAAACTGCCCCGCCCCTGCCAGCTCTGCGGCGCCATCAGAGTTCAGTGATGCTTCTTGTACATGTCCTGCGCCCCAAGACCGCCTCCTGACCGCCACCCACTACTGCGCGCTACTACGGGCTAGCTCCTCCTCCTCGCTCCTGCTGTTGTTGTCAGTTGCCTTCTTCCTCGCCCACCCTACCTCCGCTACATATTTCCTCAGCCCCTGTGTATCTTGGGTTCTTACTTGCACCAACAAGTGGTAGCTCTAGCTAGGGGGGGATAGCCAGGTGTTGGTTTTCTTGGAACGAGAGAGCGAGGGGCGGTAAGTTGCTGGCCATGGTTCGGTGTGCTGCTATGGAGATGGCGGAGGCCGGGAGGGCTCTGGCGGCGGCTGCCGGAGGCGGCGGAGGAGGAGTCGGAGGAGGAGCGAGGACGGAGCCGGAGGGGCTGCCGTGCCCGCGGTGCGAGTCCACCAACACCAAGTTCTGCTACTACAACAACTACAACCTGGCGCAGCCGCGTCACTTCTGCAAGGGGTGCCGCCGCTACTGGACGCGAGGGGCGCGCTCCGCAACGTCCCCGTCGGCGGCGGCACGCGCAAGGCCACCCCCGCCGGCCGCCGCAAACGCGCCTCCCAGTCCCAGGCCACCGCCCCCGCCCCCGCGCCAGCTCAGGCCCCGGCCCCGCTCTCGGTGTCGGCCCCTACGTCGCTGCCGCACTACGAGCTGTCCTTCGTGCCGGGCCTGGCGGCGATGGACCCCGACCGCCGGCTGCTCGACCTCGGCGGCAGCTTCAGCTCGCTGCTCGCACCCGCTCCCCTGCCCAACGCCCAGTTCGCCGCCGGCTTCCTGCTGGGCGGCGCCGGCGCGGCGACACTGGTGCCTCCTCCTGCTCCCGCTCTGCCACCGCCGCCGCAGCCGCCGGTGTCGCAGGCGGTGCCGGAGGGCCTCTGGTGCATGGGGTGGCCGGACCTGTCCATCTAGGCCGGCCGGAGCCCCAACCCCCTCTTTTTTTTGAGAGCTTTCAAAGCGGTTTAATCAGGAGAGACTAGTTAGTTTCAGGTAGGGGGTTATGACTTATGAGAGTGATGAATTGAGGATCGATGATGATAATCATGTTTATCTCTCTCTTGTTTGCATGCATGACCTGCTGATGGTGATGGTGCAAATCATATAACCGATCGATGCTAGTTTCTTATCTTTGGATGGAAATCTCGTTTCTTTCAAGCGAACGAATTAATTGCCTCAGCGTTCCATGATTTGTCTGGACCAATTTCGTTTTTGTTTGTTGATTTCATTTGCAGTTCTTGAGCATTTAATCATGAATTTTGGCCATTCTTTCCTCTTGTGTGTAAGAAATCTTCGAGCACCGGCTACACGAGTACCATCTGTATTTGAACAAGATACAGTCAGAAACAAACACAGCGTGAGATTTCAGGACATGGACTGGATCGTTCGTTTTTCAGTAAACGAAAAGGCTCCCTGAAAAGTTACGTATAAATAGTCTTTTTTTTTTAGAAAAGTTACCTATAAATGTAAATAGGGTTCTGGGCTTCGGAAAAAAAAAGAACAATGCTTATGTGGAGAACAAAAAATCGGACGATTCATATGTCTAGCTTAGACTTGACTAGTTTTTATTTACACAACCACATTTAAGCACTCAAAACACTATCCAAAAGCTTATCTATTCTCTGCCCCTCTCTCTCCATCTCTTTCACCATCACTGCAGTTGGCAGGAGCTCGCGTGCTCCTCCTTGTTCCTCCTTCTCTCTCCTCTCACCACTCCCGATCCCTGCCTCTCTCTCTCTCCTTCCATCTCTTTCACCATCGCCGCAGTTGGCAGGAGCTCGCATGCTCCTCCTTGTTCCTCTTCCTCTCTCCTCTCACAACTCGCAGTCATGGTTGGAGCCCTGCGTGGATGGCCTTCCCTTTTCGAAGATGCTATCGCTTGTGCTCATGAGCATCACCTAGGCCAGTTACGCTCCATCATAGGCGAGCATGGACTCTATCGATGTTATAGTATCGATCTTACAAATGAATGATTGTTGTTGTTGTGTGTGTGTGTGGGGGGGGGGGGGGGAGGGGGAGGGCTTCTATGAAACAGATCCACACAGAAAAAAGACACAATGATTTATACATGTTCATGCCTTCTCCTGAGAGAATAACAACCCGACTCCTGTATTCTTGTATATATTATGCTTATTACAATCTGGAAGAAATCACTCAGACTAAAGCTCAATAATCTCTTACAACTAACCCCGATCGTCCATCTCTCTGTCCACTGACTATAGCCTTTATATAGCGCATGAAGGGGGTGTCAGTTACTCCATGCCAAGGGATATCTCTACGCCGGATGAAATGCACATGTTGATGGTAGTTATTGTGAGAAGAAACTATATCCCATGTCGTCTGACAGTTACATCAAGGACAGAGGCATAATTCGTGCAATTATTCCATAGAATAATTGTGTATACTAACTGCCCTGTATGTTGAACGTAGTATATAACAGTCACTAATCAATTAGGCCTACATATCTGTAGGCTTTATCAATTATAGGGTGGTCGTAGCAGACCTGGTCGTAGCAGGCCCTATGACCACATGGTGGTCATAGAAAGGCTTACGACCACAGTGTGGTTGCAGGAAGGCTTACGACCACTCACTTAAGTTTATCCCTTATGAACAATAAGGGGTATACTTGAGAGTAATATGAAGATATTACTATCTATAATAGCAATTATAGATAAATAGTTAATTGAGGATTATTATATCTATGTCAGACTCCATGAGCGCTGTGGCCATGGTTGATGAAGAAGAAAAGGTCATCACCCTACATATATGTGAGATGTTGCAATAGGTTGTTCGAGTTGTTCAGTAAGAATTGTGAGATGTTTCATCTATTTATTTTGATTGTTACAACAAAGTTTTGAAATGTTGGGTTTAGGACTTCAGAAAGGGATGGATGTTTCTATTTTCAAATGTTGTAATGGTCTTTTTTTTTATTTGCTACACAACTTTGCTGCAGCCCCTTCACCATTTGATTGTTGCATCATTGTTCCAAAAATGTTACAATAATTATTTTCGAATGTTTCTACTGTTATTTTCAAATGTTGCAATGTTGTAACATCGCTTTTTGTTGTAGTTCTCCACCATTTGATTGTTGCATCATTGTTCCAAAAAATGTTGCAACAATTATTTTTGAACGTTTCTACTGTTATTTTCAAATGTTGCAATGTTGTGTTTTTGTTTGGTCCGTTGGGATGAATTTGGAGAAATTTTGAATCCCATGGGCGAGTTTGAAGAACTCGCCTGACGAACAAGATCGGATCGAGGAGTTTTGGGCGGATTTTGTTGTGTCAGAAGTGCGTGATGTTTCATTGGATTTATTTTCGCTTGTTTTGGGATAAAGGAAAAACACGTTAAGATTGCTTGTTTCGGGGGGAAGAAAAAACGTGTTGAGATTGGACGACTGAATCCCATAACGTGTTGAGATTGGACGACTGAATCCCATAACACCAGAGCGAATGATAACACATAGCGTACGACGCTAGCACGGATTATACGTCCGAGCGCCAGTCGCATAAAAAAAAATCAAACTCAAAGTAAATCTGCATTTGCCCATAATTGTTGGAGAGGACGAGACGGGCAACCTGCACATCCCAAAACTCCCACCGGCCCGGCCAAACCTGTGCACGTGCGGCCCAGATTGGATCGCGACGATCCAAAGCGATCCGGATGCGGCTCTCCATCTGCTGTCCGATCTGGATTCCACGGCCCAGATCTAGGCGGAACGAGTAGCGGAGGAAGGTTTTACGAGAAAGACCCCGCGTTAATATGGTTCATCGGTTGCGCCCTCCCCGGTTTGGATCGGGGAGATTCAAGAGCGATCGAAATGCGGCTCGCCGTCCGCCGTCCGATCGAATCTTCCGCGGCCCAGATTGAGGCGGAACAAGTAGAGGGAGGCTGTTTTGCATGGAAGGCCCTTTACTAACACGTTTTATCGTTAGAACCCTCCCCTATTGGATCGAGTGTAGGAAGTGGGCTCTCCGCTGCCGCCGCCGTCGGGCCTCGGCCTCCCCGACGACGTGCTCCAGCTCGTCCTCTCTATCGTCCGTCCCCGCCAATGAGGCGGAGGCCACCACTGTCCTCTCCCGCTGTCAACCTGGATGCGGAGCCCTACAACGCAGCTTGCAGCTTCTTCCAGCTGTCTGGAAATTGGAGCTCCCTGGATTGCCGTCAACGATTGCCGCGAGGCACTGGAGCTCCCTGGTTTGATGTGCGCTTCTTCCAGCTGCTTGCAGAGTTGTTTGAGAAGAGTGGCGTTGCGAATTGAGGTCGGCAGGCAGGTTCAACCGTCTTGAAGTCCAGCTCGTCAGGTTCTTGGCGGAGATCGCGATGGTTCTAGAAGAGATGCACGTCGACCATGGAAGCAGTAATTTCTGGAAGTATATCGGCCACAGGGTTGCCGCATGGAGAGCAGATTCATTCAGAAGGAGAAACTTGCCAAACAAATCAGACTTTACAGTCTGGTGACTGGTAGTAAGCAGTCACCATGTCTGCCATGTGCATGTTCTTTGCACTTCTCAGTTCTCATCAGATACATTGTAGTGAACATGCTTCAGCGCTGAGTTGTTCATACCAAGAAAAAATCTTTTTTTTAGAGTTTTCAAAGCGGTTTAAGCAGGAGCGACCAGTTGTTTGGTTCAGGTAGGGTAGGGGATTATGAGAGTGAATTGAGGATCTATGATGCTGATCTGTGTCTCTTGTTTGCAAGCGTGACCTGCTGACGGTGCCAAGCATATAACTGATCGATGCTAGTTTCTTGTCCTTGAATGGAAATCTCCCACGTTTCTAGTGCACGAGTTGATTGCCTCTACGTTGTACTGTGATTTATCTGGATGAATTTCTTCTTTCTTTGTCAATTTATTTTGCGGTTCTTAAGCATTTGGTCAAGCTTTTCTTATGGCTCACACTGGATTCGCGTTTTTACTGTTCACTCCGGTATCTGATCTTTTGGACATTCTTTCCTCTTTTTGTGTAAGAAATCTGAGAGGCATCAGATATACGGGATTTCAAAAAGATACATTTCAGATACAAACACAGCTTGAGATTTCAATTAGGACATGAACTGGATCGAAACGCGGCTCCCCATCCGCCGTCCGATGAAAGCTTCCGCGACCCAGATCGAGGCGGAGCTAGTGGCGGAGGCTGTTTTGCATGAGAGACCCTGCATCAACACGTTTTATCGTTACAACTCGTTGGGCTCTCCATGACCGCCGGGCCGCCGCCACCGATCGGGCCTCCCCGACGACGTACTCGAGCTCGTCATCCGTTCGTCCCTGACAAGGAGGCGGCGGACACCACCGTCCTCTCAAGCTGGTGGCGCCCTCTCTGGGCCCCACACCCGCCGCGCCGTCGCGGCGGCGCAGGATCATTTTCGGCTGCTTCGAGCGGTGGCACAAGCTTGTTAGTTATAATATTGACTAAATTTTTTTTTTTTTGCATGTAACATTAGTGTTTCCTTGCAGGTAGTGAATTAAGATAGTTAGTGGAGAGATTACATGTGGTTAGTGGAGCATTTTTTAGAGGTAATGGGCAGTAGTGTCAGGTATTTTATTAGCCTATTAATTTGCTTGTAATGTGAGGAGTCATCTTGACTCTATAAATAAGAGAAATAGAAAAGCTGAGCGGCAGTGTGGTTGTGCAGCACTAAAATCTGTCTTGTAAGTTCTTTCTTCTTCCGGTGCGTGTGTGTTTGAGTCCAGGCGTTTCGCGTGAGTAGACACCGGTGGGCTAACAATTGGTATCAAAGCGAGGTTCAATGTGAGGAGAGTGCCCACCTGGTAGCGCCGGCGGTAGGGCGCGGCGCCGGCGACGCGGCATGGTATCCGGCGGAGCGGGCGAACCTGGCGATGGCGCAGAACTTGTTCGAGGACCAACAGGAGTAGCTGGAGCGCAACGTGGAGCGGTTGTCTAAGGTGCTCGCGACGGACGTGCCGATGCTGCTTGGGGGAGACGGCTTCGGGTGCGGCATGGTCGCGGCGCAACGGCTCGGCCCCTGGCGGTGTGTTGGCGGCTTGACCGAGGCATCGCGGCTTCGGCTCCGGTGGAAGCGGCACTTAGCGGCGGCGGCCAGCGAGGAACACAGCACAAAGCGCGGGGGCACGTCGCACGGCAGCGGCCGCGAGGGCGACAAGCATCACGGACGAGAGCGAGTGCGTGCGTGAGGGCGCCAAGACAAGCGGCTGCAAGCGTGGGTGTGCGCAGAGCACATGCGTGCATAGCAATGGCCGGCCGATCGACGCTGCGAAGCTGGCGTCTTGGCGTGAAGCGTCTGATGGCGCAAGCAAGTGGGCGTACACGGGTGTGCGCATGCGAGGGCCAGCGTGGTGGTGTAGCGCCACGCAAGGGTGCTGACGCACGTAGGTGACAGCGCTATCGGCGTACAGCGTCAAGCATGCGGCTCCGCGGTGAGGAGAGCTAGAGCATTTGGACGAAGGTGCACGGGTGCCGACGACAAGCCGGCTTCAGCACCATGCGCTCAGGAGCATAGCGGCGAAGGTCCACACGGCCATAGTGAGGCCAGCGTGGTGTGCCAGAATTGCACATGACGTGTGTATCGGTGGTGGTGACGTGATCGCCGCGGAGTAGGCCAACGACGGCAGTCTCCACGGGAGGTGGAGGTCGGCGGTGGCAAGGTGAGGTGGTGCGAAGCTGCCGGGAAATGAGTCGGCATGAGGCCGACAAACGGCGATGGCATGGAGGCCGTCGTCGTGAGAAAAAAATCGGATGTTGGAGTCGCCCGGTGAGTTGTACCACCGGCGACGAAGTTATGGCGGCAAAGAAGTAGCAGTGAAGAGTGGTGGTGGCATGTCTCCTAAATACTGCTACTAAGGAACGTCGTCGTCAACCGGCAAGACAAGATGGACTGCGAGCATGAATTTGGCAACACATAAAGGGAACTTGTGTTGCTAATCTGTGCCGAGTGGGAAGGCGGAACTTCTTGAAACCGCCAATGGTGCGATGAGTCGTGCAAGAGGAGCCGCTGCGTGTGGCAACAAGGAGAAAACCATTGCGCGTGGCAAGAGGTTACAGACGATCCGCAACGATGAGTTAGCATGTCAAAATTAGGGGGAAAATTGTTAGCTATAATCTTGACTTAATTGTTTTTTGCATGTAACATTAGTGTTTATTTGCATGTAGTGAATTAAGATAGTTAGTGGGAAGATTACATGTGGTTAGTGGAGCATTTCTTAGAGGTAGTGGGCAGTAGTGTCGGGCATTTTATTAGCCTATTAATTTGCTTGTAATGTGAGGGGTCACCTTGACTCTATAAATAAGAGAAATAGAAAAGCTGAGCGGCAGTGTGGTTGTGCAGCACTAAAATTTGTCTCGCAAGTTCTTTCTTCTTCCCGTGCATGTGTGTGTGTTTGAGTCCAGGCGTGAGTAGACACCGGTAGGCTAACAATGCTCACCGCCTTCTTCAACGACGCCGACGCGGAACTCAGAGTGGGCGGTGTACCGCCTCAACAAGCTCGCGCTGCTCGTCTGGGAGCGCAGCTACGACAAAGGCCGCGAGGTTCTTGGAACGATGCTGCGGGTTGAAGAACGTCCACAGTAAGGTCAACAGCTACGACAAGGCCGGAAAGTACAACCGTCTTGAGGTCCAGCTCGTCAGGTTCTTGTCATTGAATGCCATGGTTCTAGAAGAGATGCACGTCGACGATGGAAGCAAGAATTCTGGAAGCATATTGGCCACAAGGTCGCAGCATGCATGGAGAGCAGATTCATGTAGGAGGAGAAACTTGCCAAACTAATCAGATTTTACTACAGTCTTCCGGTAACCATGTCTTGTTGCATGTGCAAGCTCTTTGCACTTCTGAATTCTCATCAAAGAACTGTAACAGTGAACAACTGAGCATGCTTCAGCGTTGAGTTGTACACACCAAGAATTACTCTGCAATTCGGCATGCATGTACGCAGAAGACACAGACACGGACGCGCGCTGACATGCCTTGATTTGGTTTGCGCCAGGGTGGTCTTGTGCTGCGAATTGAGTGGTTTCCCGGGCTTGTAGCGAGCGTTTCATTTGCAGTGTCATGAGTCAACCAAAAATAGCCAGGCCTTGTACGACAAACCGGCAGAACGGCAGTGCCCTCTTTAGCTGCAACGGCAGCGTCCAACTCCGATCCTTCGCGCAAAACCCCCTCCGTTCTTTTTCGTGCCAAATATATCACGACGACCGTGCAAATTTGCCATCTTTTCTTGCCACATCTCCGTCCATTTCCAGTTGGGGCTCCTCTTGTTTCTTCAGGTGAGACTAGAATTTAATTGCTGCCATTAGTTTTTTGTTCTGTGTTAATACCAAGTGTTTAGCATGATCATCGTGCCATGGCCAGGGCGTTGTCATGGAGCCCCAATCGGCCGGCTCGCCGACGTCGCCGTCCTCTCCAGGCACGTCGTCATCAGAGAGTACCAAGCTGCCCACGCCTTATGAGGAAATGCCGCCGTCGGAGGAGGCCGCCCTTAAGCCCGGTAGGCAGTCTTCGTCGTCGTCGTCGTCTTCCTCATCGTCGGAGGGCGAGAGCCTATTCCATCTCGACGCGGCTGAGCTAAGCAGCCCGCTGGTGGCAACGCCGGACAATGACCATGCCTCTTCCGGTGACGGCGCTGAGGTTAAGCCCGACGATTGGGCACCGTGGCCGGAGCAGCCGACTTATACCGTCGAAGATCCGTTCTTGTCTGACGGCAGCACGGTGTTCACGGAGATGACACAGGCGCCGGAGGTCCAGTCGATGCCAAAGCTGGCAGAGACCACGGCAGCGGCGGTCAACGGGTTCGACCCGGAGAGGATCCCGGCGTCCGTCTTCCAGACCAAGTCGTCGTCGCAGGCCGAGTGGAGTGTGGCCTCCAACGAATCGCTGTTCAGCATCCACGGCACCAGCCAGTCCGGCGACCTCGGCGGGCTCTACTCCAGCAGCAGGTCGCACTTCGACTACTTCTACGACGAGGCGATGGCGATGTCCGGCGGCGCAGAGCCGGACTGGAAGCTCCCGACCGTCGCAGAGGGGTCGGAGCCGGCGGACGCGTTTGACGCTGTCGGCGGGCATGGCACCAAGGAATTTGCAATGCCGGGCAGCGCGAGGTCGGACACCAGCGGCGGGAGCGCCAGGGCCGAGAAGGCCGTCGCGTTCCGGCGGCACGAGAGCGGCTCAGGCGGCAGCTCGAGCAACTTCTCCTTCGCCTTCCCAATGTACGCCGCGCTAGCATGCATGATCTTTTCCGTACATGGTGGTTCTTGACCATTGCCCGTCCTCATGCAAACCTTCGCATCTTCATCCGCAGACTGGCAGAGACGTCGCCGAAGAAAAAGGAATGCGTCGGCGGCGGCGGCGGCGCGTTGTACCAGCCGCTGCAGAAGGAATGCGAGCAGCCGCCGCCGCTCCCGGCCCCCACGTCTGCGTTCGAGGAGATGACGACAGAGGAGGAGCGGAGGAGGACGGGGTGGTGCTGGTGCGGGGAGTGCTGCGGCTGCTGCTGGTTCGGTTGCTCCTGGTCATCCTGCTGCTGCTGCTGCTACCAATGGCGGTGGTGGTGCTGCGACTGCCCCAGCCTCTGCCGGTGCAACTGGTGCCTCTGCTTCTGAGAGAATTGGCGGGAAAAGAAACCGAGCCGAGCTCATCTTTCAAAAATAGATGGTCAGGCATCAATTGATGAGAGGTACGTAGATCCCATGCTGCACGATCTTGCTTGTGCTCTCGGAGGATTATGTATGTATGCAGACGGGACTGTGATGTATGTACATAAGGAGGGGCAAAGGACACAGTGTACAATGTTGACAAGAAATACAGTGTAAACATGTGTGGTTTTGATAGACTGATATGCTGCTAACTTCATCTGCTTGGTACTGATCATTTTCTTTCTCTTCCATGTGCTAACAGCCTAATATGCAGAACAGAGCACAAAGCAATATACAGCATGCAGGTACATACTCTAGAGTCTAGACTATAAATTACCATGTAACATCAACAAAAGCGAGAGAAACAAGAAAAGAAAGATAGATAAAACACAGAAAAACAACCAGAGTTGCTTATCTGGGAACATTTATGCATAGTGCTACGGCAACAAGCCTTATAAGTGTCACAGATAGTGAGTGTTCTGTGATTCTGGATAGTCTTGAAGTAATGCATCCACGCAGGATTACTTCCAAGTACCCCAATGATGAAGACATGATGAAAATAGAGATGGTGCTCATGTGTCAAACTAACATGAAACAATTATACTAAAGATACATTTAGTGACACACTTACAAATTATAGTGACCGAGTGCGTCGTGCCGCCGCATGCCACACCCTCACGGCCTCGCTGAGCTGCCACCAACGCCAAGTATGTTTGTGCGTCTAGGGTTCACACTTTGCAACAGTGAGCATCCAACAAAGTAGGAGACATTTTCCACCGATTGGGCCTCCAACAAGCAACAAAACAACGGCCCACCAAGATATTACACGGTCACTAAAGAGTCCACTGCCCACACTTCTTCCTCTAGACGCTAAGCTGCTCGATTTCTACCGGTCATGTGCCGCCTACACGCCCAAAAATCCAGCGCCGATGCCTAGCAATGGGAGGTGATTTGGAGCCCCAAGTAGCTAACACCGCCTGCCTCATACAATCGACAAGTACCCCATTGCCATCTGATCTCTGGAAAACTTAGAGTCCAAGCTGACGTTGCACCTTGACGGATTGCATCGGTGGCATCGGCATGGAAAAGAACAGTCACCTCTCACGACGGTGCACAGTTCTTAAAGAAGGGTACATACATAGGAACGGTGTCTGATGGTGGTAGATGAAACAGGAGTTTCTTCAAACTGCTTCCAAACTGACTATTCGTGGCCAACTTGACTTCACTGAGGCTGGCAAAAAGTTGCAGAAGATACTCTGGCTTCATGGCTTCAAAAAGTTCAAAGTGGCTTGCAGAAACGGGTAGCTCAAGCTCTAATGTACTGATATCTCGATTGTTTGTAAATACTTGCAAGAGGGAATTTAGATCCAAGGACTCTATCCAAAGATTTGTTAAACTCACAAGACCATCAACTCGGACAGTTGGACGAAGTTTATCAATGGTGGGCTTCAGAGTAGACATGGATGGAGTATCTAAAATGAGCATTTCTGGTCGAACACACTTTAACTCAAGATAAACCAATACATGAGCATGGATAGCTAAAGACTGTGGAACATTTGATACCTCCCAGCGGCAAGTCTTTAGTTGGGGAAGATGAACTTGGGGTCCTTGAGCCCTTCGACTCCAATAAGATTGAGAATCTGAAGGCAAGGGAAGCATTCATTCAATTTGCTGAGGTCCTCATCGTCTAATCTAATGAACTCAAGCTTCAGATGAGTCAGATTAGGCATTATCCTGAGCCCATCAACAGATAGTCATGCATTTCTCAGCCCCAATTTTTAAAGATTATGACCTGCATAGCCAGAATTTAATCTGAGATCATCACAAGCAGGGTAAAGTTAACCGGTTAAATATGTAGAACCAAATAGAGTATAAAATTGAATATGGAAGCTGCGACCTAACTGTGCAAATGATGTATATCTCAATACAGCATCTTTTACTAGATGTTGAAACAAGAGTATTTGCTAGTGGGATTCCCACATCAGGTACGTAAGCTCGAGATTATGAACCAAACATGTTCTACTTGTGTGGTGTTGTTCATGAGTTAATGAAATGGTCAAATGGCCATATTTGATTCAAACTGGGCTGCTGCTGGGACTAGAATTAGCTAAATTTCGGCGAATGTCATATACTTCAATACCACTTTCTAACTAAGCAATATCCACAACTGAAATCTAACAGCCCCCCAAAACTCAAATCTATGAGCAACAGGATATCATAAACCGAGCCTTGGGGCTTGGGGCTTTTTGTAATTATTGAACCTTGTTTTTTTCTCCGCCTTTAATGCAGTGTTGGCAGTCTCCTGCCACGCCTTAAAAAAAAAAACCGAGTGCCCACATTACACAGGAGAGCATGCTTTCGTCAAATCTCCTTATCTCTAAAATATTTGCTTAATTCTTTATGCGGACTGCTTATATGCACTATACACGCACTATAAATTCTCCTGATTCTAATTGCCTTCTATCCAGTGAAAATAGTGATCGGACTTCACCACGAAATTAAGTTTCTCCAAACAAATTCAACAAATGATTTTTTTAATCAATTCTGGAACAAGTTCTCAATCACTTTTTTTTTTCTTTTTAAAACCCTGGTTGGGGATCAGGGAGTATAATTCAACCAACAAAACGGTAAATTTATGAAAAGGAACATAACTTTAGCCCAAACAACTTGTTCCAGGGTGACAAGCTAACTCTAGCTAGATAATTATATTCCTTCAGTCCTTATGAAACAATTTTTTCAGCATACAGAACATAAATATCGCCAGGAACACCGAACTTAAGAATGAAATCCCAATTTTAACCGAAATCTACTTTCTTCCAAGTTGAACCAACTATCACATTGGGGTGAGAGAGAGAGAGTCAGCGATCTCCACCTCTCGAAGGGCTGGGCCGGCGGCGGTGGTCGCCCACGCCGCCACGGACTCCTCGCTGGGAAGGTGCAGATCGTCGGCCTCGTCAAACTCCCCCTCCACCCACATCGCGTCATCGTGGAAAGCCTGCCCCTCGGACGCGTCGAGCGCGAGGGAGCGGAGGTGCGGCCCAAGGAGGGACGCGAGGTTCCCGGCGGCAGCGCGGAAGGCGGGCCCCCCGCCCCCGCCCTCCCGGAGGAGGCGTGCGCGGGCGGCGGCGCAGAAGTGGACGCGGGGGCGGGGATAGGAGGCGTCGAGGAGAACGCGCGAGGTGAGGCGGCACGACGCGATGTCCCCGGCGTCAGCGACGCGGCCGAGCACATCGGCGAGGGTCGCTGCCGGTAGGGAGTCGAGCGGGTCGCCGCATCGAAATAAAATCAATCTATCGTGATACAAAATTTCGAATGTAAATTCGATCTACGTATTGAGAAACAAAAAATAAATAAATGCTATTGAAAAGGAAATCACAAAATGAAATAGGAAAAAAAGATAAAGATAAAACACTATTCACTAAAATTTATCTTTTTTTAAAGATTTCTCCTAACGTAAGTAACGCTTTTAGTTGAATTTTTGTAAGATACTTGACTATCATAACGTACCTAACCAATTATTTATTTTTATTTTTTTTGGAATTGATCACAACTATCTGTACCGTGTTTTTATAGAGTGGAAGCATAGAAGTATCCGAAAGGTAGGAAGTACATGATATGTTCTCGGTAGGATACACCCATTTTCTTTAAAAAAAAAATATTAATTAAAAATAATTACAAAAATAATTAGCCCAAAAAACAATTACAAAGCTAGACATATGTCGCCAATTGGAATGGCAACAGGCTCTTTGCGTCATTTCAATTGGTGACAAGGGCCTAGCCACCGGTGATAGGGGGCTCACAGTACACAGAGCTCCCTATCGCCAGCTGAATTGGCGACAGGTCTCTATAGCCAATTCAAATGACGACATGGATCTTTTTTTTATAAAATTTAGAAAACCGTCATTTCAAATGGCGATAGGGATCCTGCAAGTCTATGTCGCTATTCTAAATGGTGACACAATCTTCCCTATAAAAGACTCTTGAAACCTTAAAATTCAGGAAAAACTCATTTTTATTCTGGAAAAAAAAAGAAAGAGGGGAGGAAAGGGAGAGGAGCAGAGGGGAGGAGAGAAGCTAGCGAAGCGTTGTCCGTCCGGTCGGCCACCTTTCAGGTAATTTTTTTAACCGAATGGATTACATAGTTTGGATGTACGGTTACGTAGTGTAGTATGTTGTACATAATCCTTTTAGGTGGGTAGTCTAGTTTTAGATATGTGGTTAATCATGGAAATCTTGTTTATGGTACAGTGCGTCAAATATGTCGGACGTCAAAATTTTCAAAATTTACTACGGTTAGAGGACTATTCTCGAGGGTCCCGAGGGGATTGATTTGCGTTATTTTCAATCGGCGATCGTGCCCCTGCCAAGAGCAGAGCAGCGTACATGGGGCGCTGTGATACGATGGTTATTTCACTCATTCGAATTGGACTATGCTGTGTATGATCTGAGATTGAGTTGCCTTACCCCCGAGCAACACAACGCACATATTGGGAGTTAGTGCAGCTCAAGGGAACAATGAGGGAGGAAGGGTGGGATTTGGTCCTTCTCGCCTAGGCGTATGTCAAACCCATTCCTGCATCGGCGGCTGAACAAGAAGGGGGTGGTGATTTTCTGAGGAACAAGTCGGGGACTCCAACCACAGCGCGGCACACACTATGGCCAAAGCTCCTGGAGTTGTTGATACTGTTTATGAAGACCCTGCAGAAGTAGCTCGTTCAGTTAGACTAGCTAGTGGGCTTGCTGACGAGGTTGAGGAGCTGGAAGCCCTAGTGCAAAGGATGGATCTTGAAGACCGGGACTACATGGTATTGTCAGAAGATGAAGGATCCGACGACGAGGATGATGTGGACAAGCATGCGGTTCCATCCGAATGGAACACATACCAGCTCGACAATCTCGTCGTTAACGAAAGCTCCCGTGTGCCGTGGGAGTACGACTAGAGTGAGGTCAGGCAATGAGCTATGTACAAATGCAAGGAGGTCGTGCAGGAGGCGGTCAAATTCTAGGCCTTGTCGATGCGACATACATTCACAGTCGTCAAGTCTAACCCAAGATGCTACGACGTGAAGTGCGACATAGAGAGATACCCTTGGTGAGTACACACATTTCAGCATAAGTGGGACACCTACTAGAAATGCTCTGTAGTAGTCTCTCACACATATGTCGTCACTGAGTCAATACAGTCTCACAAGAACCTGTCATCGGGCTTCATCGCCAACCTCATCTACGGTGAGATAGTGGATAATCTAGATTTTGAGCCACGATCCATCATTCGAACGATTGAGATAAGGTTCCAGTACACATACAGCTATGCCAAGGCGTGGAGGGCAAAACAGAAAGCGTTGAAATCAAAGTTTAGTACGTTCGAGGACTCCTACCACAACCTCCCTAGGCTATTCCGAGTCATACAAGACAGGAATCCCAGTACTCATGTCGACTTTCAAGATTCCACACATCCTAAGTGGGCCAAGAAGAGAGTACTGCAGCGAGCATTCTTCGCCTTTGGTCTATGCACCAGTGCATTCCGGCACTATCATCCAATCTTATGCATGGATGACACATTCTTGACTAGAAAGTCTAAGGGCCAGATACTGACTGCAATAGCGACGGACGGGAACAATCAAGTTCTTCTCGTGGCATCCGCTTTCATTGAAAGCGAGAACATGGATATCTGGTTGTGGTTCCTGAGAAATTTGACGATTTCTATTGTATAAGGCCGTCCAAACGTATGCGTCATTGACGAGGATTAAAATCACTATGTATTACTTTAATACATAATTAAAAGACCATATATCTTCGTGGTCGTATCCCCTAAGACTAACGACCCCTGTGGTCGTAAGGATTCCAGAGGTTACATAATGGGAACCCTGGTCGGATGAGGTCCTGTACCCAGTCCCCGACCAGATGATTGCTTGTAGAAGCAATGAACTGGCATCTGGATCTAACTCCAAGTATATTTCTTACCGTGTGATGAATAAAACACATGTAATATTTGCTCCATACTACGTGATGTTTCATGGTCCTAAGACACTGACAACAACCACCATACGGTTGAGTGTATCACAAGCACACAACTGTCGAACGGTTGATATTTTACCAACTGCTGCCTCGCTCCGATCAGTCGCGACACTTCCAACAGGTGTCTCTTTAAGAAGTAGCAGCCACCACTTCATCAACTATTTAAAGGAGAACACAAGTAGCAGAAGGTAATCTAATTCGGAAGATCAATAGACGATTGGGTTTTCATCTGAAGTATTAGCATAGCAATCTGTACACCAAGTGTAATTAGAGCTAGTCCACTGCCTTGTCAAGAGCACCCCTGTAAAGGATCCAGTTTATAGCAATAAAGAGCAATCTCATTCTCTCCCAAGAACTTTTTGCCATTTTCCTCTTTTTATTTCATAAGATCGGTAACTCGATCGTCGACATTAGCGCCGTCCATGGGGAAGAAGGCGTTGAGTTCTTGAAGATTACTTCACTCAAGCATTCCTCATTTGCTTCCTATGTCCCATCATCGCTCATGCGAATATGACAAGGCCTTGGGATGAGGAAAACTGGTTCGACCTGGCAGACTACTCCAACCTCGACATGGACATATGTATCCGCACCATGAAAGAAAACGAGATGTCATCCTCCTCCTCCTCCGTCGGCACACCATTAGCAGAGATTAGCGAAATCGAACGGATGGATGAGGATTCACCGCCACCAACAATGGCGCTCTCAGAGGAACCGCTCATTCCGACCAGTTCGGAACGTCCGAACGCCTCTACAAGCCCGTCGATCTGATCGGCAAAAGTGGCAACAGAAGCCTAGCGTTGCAATCAGAGAGTCCATGTACTCTCGATATTGTCATGGGCAACTAGTATTCGCCAACGGCTCCTACGTATTCTGAGGGCCAACCGACATCTGGTAAGGGTATGAATGAAGTTATCACCGATCGTAGGCCAAGTGGGCATGGTGAAACTCAGCATACGATCTGCAATCCACTGGATCAGGCTGAGTCTACCACAAAGTCCACCAGAGGCGGTAATCTCCAACCTCTCCCTGTCGTGGAGGCTTCTTGCCGAAGCTCTGGAAGGCTCTTTCTTAGCTACGACAGGAGCCCATCGAAAGATCACTATTGGCGCTACGAAGTTAATGCAATCAGAGATACCAGTCCGGATGCCATGCATGAACCTCCACGGGTTAACTTGCCACCACTTGTTGGTAGAAATGGTATGGGCGCTCAAACACCAACTACTGAAGGCAACCGAGCTGATGGACGTGCATCAATTAATTCATCTATTCCTACCCCACCACAAGTAAAAGGTCAGACAAGGCCAACCAGAAGGTCAAGGGAAAACTCAACTCATCGAACGCCCACTACAAGTGGGAATCTTCCACGACCTTCGGTAATAATACAAAACCTGCAATGAGTTTGGGATATTCTGAATAATCCAGATCCTACTTTAGCAGAAACTCCAGGTTATGCTCAGCTTGCAGGTCAGGTGTCAGAGATCCTCTAATAAACCATACAGCGTACAGAAATGTACTAGGAGGAAAGGAACTCACAAAGTCACACGATGACTTCGTCCCAATGCTCCTCTCTCAGTAGGGGACAACATGGTCGAGCGGAGGACCAATCGACACCAAGACCCCCTCGTAGGTTCCGACCAAGAAATTACGAGGGAAGACGGCTCTTCGCAGCAGCCACTCCTCCTCCTCGTTAAGAGGAACGACCACTTGATTCAGGTGATCTCAGGCATCATCTGAACCAAGTAGGTGGTCAAAGACGTTATCATAATGTCCGCGACCAAATTGGGACACTGGATCCTAGGTATGCAAATATGAGGAACCGATCCCTAACTAATTGTAATCCAGCTCTTTTTTAGAGAAGGCACCACGACTCCATGAGCGTCACGTGGCGTTTCGACAGTCTCCAAGGCATTCGTTGGTAGAGACAGTCCGACCGACCAACATAGAGAAGTTCAATGGGACTCAGAACCCATTAGAATTTCTTCAAATTTATTCCACCACCATCAAAGCTGCTGGTGGTAATGACAACGTGATGGCAAATTATTTGCCCACGGTCCTTGAAGGGTCTACTCGGTCGTGGTTGCTCAACCTATCGATCGGATCTATCTATACTTGGGAGTAGCTCTGCAATACTCTGATCACCAACTTTCAAGGGACGTACGACCGTCCCAGGAAGGAGGATGATCTTCATCGGATGAAGCAGAAAACCAATGAAACTATTCGAAAATATATCAAGAGATTCAGTCAGGTTTGAAACTCTATCCCAGAAATCGAAGAGTCTTCTTTCATCCAGGCTTTTAAAGCAGGGCTGAGGAATCGTTGGTTTACGGAGGATATTGCAATAAATCCTCCATGAACGACCGTCGAATTTTTCGACATGGCAAACAAGTATGCAGCCGCTAGTAAAGCGGTCGAATGGTATGAAGCTATTGATCGAAAACATTAAAAAAAATCCCCAGTCAGACCTAGAGAATAAAGAGAAGAAAAGCAAGAAGTCTATCAAGAATAAGAAGAATCGCAAGCCCGACAACAAAGAAATCCTTACAATTCCAGAAAAATTTACCAAGGGCAAGAAAGGCTTTTCTGATCGGAATAAGACAAAAGCTTCGACTGATAATTACAATAAAAATAAGAAATGGTCTCCACTTCACCAGGCAGCAGGCTGCGCACCTGCTGAGCTTGGCAAAAGAAACTAGATGATTACTACTCAGGTAAAGGTCTGTTCCCCTCCATAACAGAACTCGGAGAGCCAAACTCCAAGAAGGACAAAGATGGCGACGAAGAAATGGAGTACTAGGAGCCACAGCACACAGTCGATATGACTTTTGGTGGATCCTCCTCATACGAGTCAAGACGTCATCTGAAGGCCGTGAAACGGGAGGTGAACCTTATCGAGTCTCCGATCACCGTCAAGCCATCCAGATGGTCGAAACCTGTAATCTCCTTCAGCAAAGAAGACTGTCGCATCTCGTTGACTCGACCAGGTAGGTTTTCTATCGTAGTTGAACCTACTATTAACAATTATAAAGTTAATCGAGTCTTAATAGATGGAGGTAGCTCTTTAAATATTTTATTTACGGGAGCATTGGAAGAGATGCAATTCCCAAGTCTAAGGTAAAACCCGTGAAATATGCCTTCCACGGCATAGTTCCTGGTTCTACCGCCAAATCGATAAGACAATTGTCCCTACCGGTTATGTTCGGGAAGACTCGACAACTTCTAAATAGAAAAAGTTCCATTTGATGTGGTGGATTTCGAAACCGTATACAATGGAATCCTCGGTCATTCGGCTTTAGCAAAATTCCTGATAACCACGCATTACGGTTATCAGAGTTTAAAAATGCTAGGACCGAAAGGAGTCATCACGGTTCGAGGAGATCGAAAAATGGCTTATGCATGTGATTGAAAGTCCTTAGAACTGGTAGATGAGCTTCCGACCAGGGAAACTAATCTGCTTACCATGTAGGTCAAGCACTCGAGGCCAAAGATGACGCCAAAACCTTTCGACCAGACCAACGAGGTACCACTCGACAAAGGTGTTCCTCTAGAAAGCACGAACACGTCGTCTGGGTCAGGAAACGCTAATGTGTCTACCCAAAAGATACTGGTCGGGGCAGGACTTGACTATAAATAGGAAGGGTCGCTCGTCTCCTTCCTCCGAGTAAACTAGGAAGTATTCACCTGGCAGGCGTCCGACATGCCCGGAGTCCCCAGGGAGGTAATCGAGCACAGGCTAGCTCTTGGATTAAATCGAGAGAAGTGTGTGTTTGGAGTTTTTTCGAGAAAGCTTCTTGGATTCCTAGTTTTGGCTAGAGGGATTAAAGCAAACTCAGCAAAGATTACGACCATCGATCAGATGCGCCCTCCGACCACAAAAAAGGAAGTTCAAAAACTAACCGGTTGTATGACAGCGCTAAGTCATTTCATAGAACGGTTAGGTGAGATAGGACTCCATTTCTTCAAACTTCTTCAGAAACACAGAAGTTTCGAGTGGACTAAAGAGGCAAATGACGCCTTTGAAAAGCTTAAAAAGTACCTTACGAGTACCCCGATCCTAGTATCTCCAAGATCAGGTAAACATTGCTGATTTACATGGTTGCAACGCCATAAACAGTCAGTGGTGTACTGGTCATAGAACGTGACAGCATTCAACGACCGGTATATTACATAAGAGAAGTCTTGCATATACCAAAGGAACGATATCTACATGTACAAAAGTTGCTCTATGGTCTCCTTATGACTTCAAGAAAACTAAGGCATTACTTTCAGACCCACAAAGTGGTTGTATCAACCGGATATTCCCTAGGTCAAGTTCTTAGAAACATAGAATCATCTCGATGAATAGAAAAATAGGCGGTCGAGCTTGGGGTGTTCGACCTCCATTTCATCTCACGAACAACAATTAAGTCCCAGGCAATAGCAGGATTTATTGCCGAATGGACAAACCCTGAACCCACCCAATGGCCCGAGTACGAACACCACAACGAGTGGACAATGTACTTTGATGGTTCTTTGATGCTCAAAGGCTCGGGGGCTGGAGTCGTCCTCATATCCCTTACAGGAGAACACATCAAATATGCCATTCAGCTAAACTTTCCTGCAACAAACAATGTGGCAGAATATGAAGGTTTACTGGCAGGACTCCGAGTAGCGAGAGCGCTCGGGATTCACAGATTACTACTGAAAGGCGAGTCTCAACTATTAGCGAATCAAGTCGGGAAAGAGTATCAATGCTCAAGTACCAAGATGTTATCTTATCTGGTGGAAGTACGGAAACTCAAAAAACACTTCTTCAGTTTCTAGATCCAACACATTCCTAGAAAAGAAAACTTTCTGGCAGACCAGTTGGCATGGATGGCCTCCACAAGGTCACCTATCCCACCTGGAGTTTTCCTCGAGCAACTCGATTCACCCTCGGTGGTCGAGCATTCCGAGGACATAGATGTTCCACTAGAGATCGTACAAATCAATCCTGCAAACATGGATGCTCCACAGGAGGTCGTCAAGCACGATCTCGGTAGAGATTAGATGACGTTGATCTGCAGTTATCTTTATCATGACATTATTCCTGAAGATGATGTAGAGGTTGATCGTATTGCTCGAAAAGCCAAATCACACACTCTGATCGAAAGTACCCTTTATAAACGGGGATCTCACGAAGTGTTGACGAGATGCATATCTCAAATGGATGGCATTAAGTTGCTATCCGACATTCATGGAGGAGTCTGTAGAGCACATTATTCCTATAGAACACTGGTCAATAAATTCTTCAGGTAAGGATAACACTGGCCAACTGCCCTTCATGATGCAAAAGAGCTCGTGAAAAAGTGCGTACAATGTCAATTTCATAGTCGACAAGTACATCAGCCGCCTTTTGCAACTTAGGGACTAGACATTCTAGGACCATTCCCAAGAGCACCCCGGGGCTTCGAATTCCTTTTCGTCATGAGTGACACGTTTACAAAATGGATCGAAGCCAAGCCAGTTGTTAAAATAACAACTGAATCTGCTAAGAGGTTTCTCACAAAAAACGTGATCACACGATTTGGTATACCTAGTCGTATAATCACAGACAACGGTACCCAATTTTCTAGCGGAAATTTTTAGGAATTCTGCGAAGATCTAGGTATCAAGATACATTTCGCTTCTGTCACTCATCCACAGAGCAATGGAGTAGTCGAGCGAGCCAATGGTATCACAATGCAAGGGGTGAAATGCCAAGTGTTTGACCAGTTAACAAAATGGTCAGGAACTTGGGTTCAAGAACTTCCTTCTGTATTATGGACCGTTCGAACCACGACCAGTCGTGTGACTAGTGAAACACCATTTTTTCTAGTTTACGGTGCTGAAGTCATACTTCCTCTAAAACTGAAAATTGGCTCCGCTCGAACTGATTGTTTCAATGAGAACGATCAGATAGAACGAAGACTCGATGATATCAATTTCCTTGAAGAACGATGAAACCAAGCTCTTATACGATCGGTAGTTTACCAACAAGCCATGCGAAGGTATCACAGCCGTAAGGTGCAACCTCATGACCTAGCGATGGGTGATCGGTTCTCGAGAAAAATTGAGCGGGCTAATCGCAACAAACTTTTTTTCCAAATGGGAAGGTCCATACGCTGTGGTCGAAGTCACCAAACCTGGTTCTGTATGACTAGCTATGTCAGACGGACGTGTTTTGCTAAATTCTTGGAATATTGACTAATTGCGTAAGTTCTTCGTATAAATGTATTTTACATTCTTTCAATTTCAATAAAGATGCATTCCCTTTACTTTCCGATGAGTGTTATTGTTTATATATTTGTTATCCGTTATTTGGTTACATATCATTGTTGTTTAACTGGTCGGAGAAGATGTTAATTCTCTCTGATATCCTTCTAAACGGTCTCTTTTACTCATTGGCTTAGACATATTAGTCAAACGCCATAAAGGTCTTAGTCGTGATCATTACATTAATGATTCTCGCGCGCAACCACACTCTTTTATCAAAGAAGCATACGAGTAAAAGCAGCATAACACAAACAACTTCATATAATTTGTTGCCTACTTAAGAGTTCGAAGGCTAACTTTCTTCATTTCAACATTCTATTCTACTCTTGTTTGGCTACTGGTTGGGACACGGAAAACCTCCTAGCCGAAGTCTCTCCTCTCCGCATGTGGTCCTGCCCACTGGAAGGAGCTTCCTAGCGATAGTTCTTTTCTTACGATCCTCGCTGCCAGTCGGACTTGAGCATGAGCACGTTTCATGAAGTGTTTTTTATGTTTTTGGTTCTTAGCAACCCTTACGACCAGTTTTGGATAATATATATAAACAAGACCACTTATCTTTTTTTTTCATACATTTTTTTGATGGTTTTTTTATCATCAAGCCAAGTCTAATACCATCTTCTGACCAATTAGTGTATGATACAGTTTTTGGATTATGGAAAAGATCTAAACTAGTCGAAATCATACATGGTTCCGACCAAATTGTTTTCCTAGTGTTAATTATATCATTTTTATAACATAATTAGCACATACTTTGTACAATGGTCATAGTTTTTTCTCTTATTCTTGGTCTACTACTTATTTAGTAAGTTCTTCTACTAATACAAGCAGTCGGGGGCTAGGAAATATATGAGTACTCAGCGATTTTGAGAAGACAAAACATAGACTTTACTGATGATTAAAGGCAAGCTTTTTACATTCATACTTCTTATATTACAATAGCCCACTCCTTAGGATCACTAGACTGATCGTTGCGTGTTGGAAATCCGACCTCCATTTCTTCCGTGTCCGTGTTTCCAAGAGGTGTCATTTCCTCAAAAAGTTTGGTTGCTTCATCTCCTGAGCAGTTGAAGTCTTCCTCAACAGCTTGGAGATTTATGGTGGGGTTAGAGGCCTTCAGCTTTGCCAAAGCAAAACTGACTCTATTTTTGACAGATTCAAACAAAGTCTGTGCATGTTTCTCCCGAGTAGTCTTGGGCAAGCTCCTGAGGTCTTCGAGTTATTGGCCAAGAAAGTTAATTTTCTCTATGGGATCTCCTAAGTTGGGCGGTTGCGTTCTCGATCCCATATTGAAGAGCATCTTGTTGAAAGCCTTGATCTTCTCTTCAAGATTATGTCCAAAGGCTGCCTCCTTACTGCGCTCAAACTCAAGAGCTTTTTCTATTCTCTTCAATGCTTGAGTTTGCTCTGCACGAGTAGACCAAAGAATGAGTACATACGACTAGAAAAAGATAGTACACTTGTCGAGTCTACGACCGGTTACCTTCGCTCTTCTTCTCGATAGTCTCAAGGACTTCCTTATGCCTAGTCGTCAAGTATTCGATCGACCGGTCCTTGTTTTGGCATTTTTCTTTGAGCTTGGCTATTACGGCTTCCTTAGCCATAACTTTTTCTTTAAGTTTCTCCAAATATATCAAATACGATAAAAGAGAGAAATTGGTTAACAGAAAAAGAGCCAAATAGTAAAGGAGAGAGGAAGACACTAAGAGAGTACTTACTTTCTAATTCAAAATTATTTTTCTCCAAGAGTTTTATTCACTGGGTCAGTCCTTCGACCACAGTGAAATTTTCCACCAAATGCTACAAATAGCAGACTCCTTTAAGTTTTTAATAAAGTTTAAGGAAAAGACTATTTAAAGTGGTCGTGGAAGCTTAACTGAATTGTCATATTGTTATATTCGGCAAAAATAGAGTCGGGACTCGTCTCTGCTTGACGGTCCGAAATTCTTCCTCGTGCCTCATTAAGATCTTCATCATTGAATATCCAGGACGATGAGGAACGGAGAGGAGAATTCCCAACATGGGTCGAAACCTACTGAGATTCCTCAGGAACCTCCACCTCCATAGGTGGGGTTGGAGCCGCCACGAGTTCCTGAGCAGGCGCTGGCGCTGCCACATGCTCGGGAGCTGGCTCAGCCTCTTTTTCCTCAGAAGCCTTTTCCTGAGGGGTGCTCTGGTCGAAAGCGACTACAACACTAGAGGACCTATAAAGAAAGAAGAAAAGAAGCTTAAGACCTCAGAACACCAGAGGTATGTACTTACATAAGTTTTCCTTTCATGTATACGTACTTGGTCGTCTACTTGGTCTTGAGCTTGAAGCGCGCTAAAGCAAAGTCTGTCGTGCTCACCTTCCTTTTTTTCTTCTCAACCGACTTCTCCGGTCCCGAATCGGTAGGGCTGATTAGATCCCTCACATCCACCGACTGGAGGTCGGAAAAAATATTCTCGACCAGCTGGTCGAGAATAAGATATCTGACCATTGGGTCGGAGGGTGTGGTCTCGTCGACCTCCAGAACAGTTGCCCCGGTAGCAACTGACAGGTCATAAACGACCACTCTGGGGCCTACGACCTCCGCAGCTTCTCGCTGCAGGTTCTCTTTTTCTCCCACCTAAGACATAAATATAATTTGATTAGGTGATGAAACTTCCATCTAATATATATGCTCCATCACAAATAATCTTCTTACCTCTGAAAGGACATCATCTTGCGTGGCCGCAGAGCAGGAGTCGGTCGGAACAATGGTTGGGTCAGAGCCCTCCACGGACTCTTTCATCCTCAACCTGACCGCCTGCATATCAGAGCATGATCATATACAAATCGGAGAATATATAAAAGATGAAAAAATGTTTTTATCTACCTCGAGTCTCCTCAGTCTCTCTTCTTCAGAGACGACCACCAAAATACTGGGAAAACTAGCCTTGGCATCAAGCTCCCTGACGTAGATCATTTTGATCCATTCCCTGATGATCTCATCAGAAGAAAGGGTTTCAAAAGAACAAATAGGTCCTAAGGTTAGGAAATAAAACAACTAAATAAACCATACTGGTCGAAAAAGTTTTCACGACTTACTTTCCCTAGTATCCTTGGTCGCCTCATCACGACCAATGTACCAGAGCAAAGGACGTGATCGAAACCTCAAGGGACTTATCCATCGTATAGAAAAGTCCCTCACCACGTGCCAAGCAGTCAATCCCCTGGCACTAAGATCTTGGATGGCGTCGACCACCCTTCCGACCCTTACTTCTTTCTTCTCGGTAGACCTCCAGTTGAGATTCTCACTCTCCACCTTCCCGGCGAAGTAAAGGCTGTCCTCTTTCGTGACCGTCATGTAGAACCAGCTTTTCTTCCATGACGACCACGAGGACTTCGGGTACATCCGAATGTACTTGTTGGCCTTCCCATCGTGGAGTCGCAACGAGCACTCCCCTGGCCTGGCCGCCGACTTCCCCGACCTTGCTATCTTGTAAAAATACCTGAAGATCTTCAGATTTGGCTTAATCCCCAGGTATGCCTCACAGAGATAGATAAAAATGCTAAGGTTGGGAATAGAATTAGGGGCCAGATTCACCAGCTTAACTCCGTAATACTCCAAGACTCTTGGAAGAAACAGATGCACTGGTAATCTGAATCTACACTCAACATAGGCAAGAAAAACAGGGATTTTCCTTTCTTCGCGGCTCGGAAAGTGTTCTCCGGCCGCAGACCTCCACTTGATCAAATCCTTGTCGGGGAGCATCCCGACCTCCTCTAGTGCCTTGAGTTTCTTCCCACTCAGATATGAAGCCAACCACTTGGTGATCGAGTCCGACATGACGGGATCTTTGAGTTGATGAGCAGAGGTTGGAGGAAGCTTTTGATGGAAAAGTGAGGGGAGGTCGGAGAAGATTATTCGTAAGAAGATGGAAAGGATTGGAGGAAAATATGAAAGAGTAAAACCCTAAAGCCCTGTGCTGGCGGGGTTTTATAGCCGTGGTTCCTTAACTACAATTGGGAGTTACCCAAAAGTCCAACAGATACAATCTTTTCTCCAATGGACAGAAAAACTCTTCAGTTCCCAAGGCAGTTTCTTAATTTTAAAGTGAATACAAACCATCTCATATATCATGGGATTAAATGAGGGTCTGCCCGATACAACTTCGTCGAGAGAAACTATTCACACGATCAATTCATTTAAAGCTCGGGGGCTAGCTGCCGAGGATTAAAATCTCTATGTATTACTTTAATACATAACTAAAAGACCATATGTCTTCGTGGTCGTAACCCCTAAGGCTAACGACCCCTGTGGTCGTAAGGATTCCAGAGGTTACATAATGAGAACCCTGGTCGGATGAGGTCCTGTACCCAGTCCCTGACCAGATGACTACTCGTAGAAACAATAAACTAGCATCTGTATCTAACTCTAAGTATATTCCTTATCGTGTGATGAATGGAACACATGTCATATTTGCTCCATACCACGTGACGTTTCATGATCCTAAGACACCGACAATAACCACCATACGGTTGAGTGTCTCACAGGCACACAACCACCGAACGGTTGATACTTTACCAACTGCTGCATCGCTCTAACCAGTTGTGACACTTCCAACAGACGTCTCTTCAAGAAGTAACTACCACCACTTCATCGACTATTTAAAGGAGAACACAAGCAGCAGAAGGCAATCCAATTTGGAAGATCAATAAACGATTGGGTTTTCATCTGAAATATTAGCATAGCAATCATTACACCAAGTGTAATTAGAGCTAGTACACTGCCTTGTCAAGGGCACCACCTGTAAAGGATCCAGTTCATAGAAATAAAGAGCAATCCTATTCTCTCCCAAGAACTCTCTGCCATTTTCCTCTTTTTATTTCGTAAGATCGATGACTCGATCGTTGACAGTCATACATGATCGGCATGCGGGCCTGTTGAGTGCAATAACTCAGCTACAACAAGGAGAGAACGAATCACTTCCGTGGGTGGATCTGCAGAGCAGATGGTGCATGAGGCACTTGGGTGCAAAATTCTATAAGCAGTTCCGCAACAAGGACGATGAACCTATTTAAGTGGCTATGCAACCAGAACTAGCAGTGAAAGTTTGAAGTACTTTGGAAGATTATGGATGAGCGGACCCACACGCACAGAATGGAGACAGCGAAAAGGGCCGCCCCAAGCACTGACTAGGCCCTCAAAGTATTGCCACATCTACCCAGAGATGGTCCTAGTGTGATGAGGAAGACGGGGGCACAAGTGAAATTCTTCTCGGACTGGATTGAGTACGAGACTAAGGAGAACTGGTCGCCGCTACATGATAGGGGTGGTGCTCGATATGGTGTCATGACAACCAATCTAGCGAAGGTGTATAACTAGGTCATGCGCGGCGCAAGGTGCATTCTTTTGGTTGGTATTGTGGAGGCAATTCTCCGCGGTACTACAAATTACTTTGTTGACAGAAGCAACAACGTGTCGCTCGCCATGGCAAATGACAGAGTACTCTACTCCGCCATGATCACTAAGTACATGGAGGAGAAGAGCAAGAAGGGTGAGATCCACCGGGCATTCAAGATGGGCACAAGGGAGCTTCACTTCGAGATAATGTGCAGGGATAAAGAACGCCGCGGGATGAACCGCGAGAGGATCACCCACGAGTGCACGCTACGCCGCCCTAGTTGTGTATGCACTTGCAACAAGCCCCTTCTTCTGCATAGGCCCTGCTCCCATGTCATGGCCGCATGTTCGACAGTGGCTTAGCATCCTGACTAGTACCTCTCTGACTATTTCAACAAGGAGGAGGTGATGCAAATCTGGAGTGCAGAGATATATGGTTACACCATGGTTGGCCATTTCACTAGCCATTCGACCTGGGAGCAACTTATCTGGGCCGCAGACATTAGTAGGCTGAAGGGAAAGGTTGGTCGGCGACAAGTACAGCACATCAGGAATGACATGGATGAAACAGAAGCCGGACGCCGTACGAAGAAGTTCTCTATTTGCAGGGAGTCTCTGCACACCTTCAAGAAATGTTCTACGAGAAATCCTCAGGACGAAGGAAACATTGGCAGTCCGAACATCGCCGCGGGGACCTCATCTGGCTGCCCGACTCGAGACGGTCCACATAGGGGACGTTGATGTCGTGGCCACAGGAAAGGTTCGTCCAGTTGAAATATGTGGTGCCTAGTGCTTTGTAATATCACTTTGATTTGTAAAAAACTAGGTGTTATGACGTTGTGCTAAATGTTATGTAATATAAGTGTGATTTGTCTACAAAGTATGTGACAATGTTGCGCTGAATGTTATATCATTGTGATTTATTGACAAAAGATGTTATGATGTTGTGCTGAATATTATGTAATGTTATTGTGATTTTTCGACAAAAATGTGCTCGAAAATAATCAGTAGAAATTTTGATTTATCGATAAAAGATGTTATGATGTTGTGCTGAATGTTATATAATATTAGTATGATTTGTTGACAAAATATCTGCTCGGAAATACTCAATACAAAAGGAGTGGAGAGGAATTAAAAAAATAGTGGTTTTCCAAATTTTAAAATAAAAAAGGATCCCTCTCGCCATTTGAATTGGCGACAGGGATCCTTTTTTATTTTAAATTTGGAAAATCACTATTTTTTAATTCCTCTCCACTCCTTTTGTATTGAGTATTTCGTGGCGACAGGGACCTATTGCCAATTGAACTGGCGACAGGGAGCTCTGGGTACTGTGAGCCCCCTGTCACTAATTGGAATGACTCCATAAGCCTGTCGTCGTTCCAATTGGCGACATGCGCCTAGTTTTTTAATTGTTTTTTCTACTATTTATTTTGTAATTATCTTTTAAATTAATATTATTTTTTTAAAAAAATCAGGATATAACCTCTGTAGTATGCGCTGTTTCACATCACTTTCACACTTTCGAAGTTTTTAACTATACTAGTATGATGCCCATGCGTTGCAACAGAATCCCAAAAGAGAATGAGACATGGTCGTAAAACATACAATAAATATCAAATTTTTTCACCCGTATCAAGCAAAACATATCTATGCAAGATAGTACATAAATCAAATCGTAACAACTATATTACATGTTCTAAAATCCCAAAAGCGAAATAAATCCATCATCTCTATTAGGTCATTGAAATGCCCTCACCGTCACTTTTCAGTTGCTTCTCGAGTGTCATTGATTGTGCTCACCTTGATATTACCCAGTTAACCAACATGCAATACGCTCTAGCATTGAATACCCAACCTCATACCTAAATATGTTGAAAGATAAACAAGCACCGGTTCTGGCATATATACAAAACATTTTCATAACCTACGTTCCTCAATTCAACATGAATAATAGATATCAACAATCTTTGCAATTCTCAATACAAATATTGACAATTACCAATTGAAGGATAATGCCGATTATTCTCCTTTTGCTCTCAAAGTGATGCAAAAAAATTTATAAGATTCCTCAATTTAGCATGGATAATATATATATCAACAATCTTTCCAATTTTCTATACAAATATTGACAATTACCAATTGAAGGATCCTACCGATTATTCTCCTTTTGCTCTCAAAGTGATGCAAAAATTATATAAGGTCAGACAACAACAATAGTTATGTTCTTGTCTTCATGCTGCCCGAAGAGGAGTGGTCGAACATAGAAGCCAAAGTTCAGATGTGACGAACCCTTTATCTGACCAGGTTGCTTTCGTGAGAGTTTGTTTTGAACAATGTAGCACTGTTGTGTTTGTATAATTCTATTGTCATCTAACTAAAACACCATATGATTTTCTTGAAGAAAATAAACATACCAAACTGCAGTGCTTTATTCAATTCTCACACGTTCCACTAACTGAGCAAGGAAAAAAACACGCTACTAACCAAAAGTCAGAGGATCCTCATTACAATTAGGCGCACAAAAAAACATATATCATCGCTATGATCAAAATTCCAAATGAGAGACTGACACTTACTTGCCTGACAGTGAGCACGATGTTCTCCTTCACGAGCTTCATTTGCATAGGAGAACATTACATTGAGCCTTCATCAAAATCCACATCTCAAAACTAAGACCCAAGCTGCATACACAAGCGTACATTAATCTTGCCAAGAGAGCACAGGAAGGAGAGAAAAACCTTGTGTTGTTACAACAAAAAAAAACTGTTGTTGCCACCAGAAGCCACCACCATTATCGGAATTAGTCATAGTTATTAAAGAGAATGAACGCCTCTAGTTCAATACCGAGAGAGCAATTACAAGATCCAAATTCCAATTGGGTTCAAATGGGGATTGGGATTTCCAATTACATCGAGAGAATCAGAATCAACACATCCAATTTAGCCCTAATGGGAAATACCAAATAGGGAATTAAGGAGTTGGGAATCACCTTCAGATTTGGTCGTCACTCCCGACTCCTCACTGCTCAACTTCGGCCGCAACTCCTCTTCGCTCGCTGGACGCTTCTGAATGCCACAACCGCCAATCTACCATCTCTTTCACAGGGCTCGGCCACGCCATCATCACTGCGCGGGGCACCACCACACCTCTTGTCGTTACATGGCATTCACCTTAGGTCGCTCGACGTAGCTGTCCCCACCTCGACCTCTTCCCTTCTTGTTATCCAACACCACTGCATCTCCTCCAGCCCTAATCGACTACCACCACTGGCATCTTCGCCCTAGTTCACTCCCTTCACTCTCCACCACCACAATTGATCAAGACGCTCCTCCCTCTTCGACCTGGTTCACTCCCTTCGACTGGTGCTCCTCCTCTACGCCTCCATCTCCTTCTCCAACCTCTGCCATAGGGCTGTTCATTTTAAAACCGCACCGAAAAAACCGAACCGTACTGGTCAACTCGGTTTGACCGATATTCGGTACGATTTTCGAAAATCAGGTTTTTTGGGAGTTCGGTTTTTCGGTAAAAACCGGCTGAAAACCGAACTTTACCAAAAAAAACCAAAAACGCGTAGCTCGCAGGCTCGGGCGCTCGGCTCCGCGTTCGTGCTCACTGTTCGGTGCCTCAGTCAGTCCATCCAAGCAGAGCCAACGCACTGCTTGACTTGCTCAGCGCCGGCCCATCAACTCCAAGCACTCATGATCAGTATTGTAGCTGCAGGGCTCGCGTATTTTACTTTTCATTCTCGAAAGCCACGAATCCTAGCACTGTAGCGCAGCTCTCTGCCTCTCTGTGTGTTCTGCAGTTCTGACCTTCTGTTGTTACTTGTTAGTACTTAGTTTATTCTGGCGAAAGCAGAACTTACGTGACTCACTAACTCTAATTACATACAGTAGACTATAGACTATAGTAGTTCTTACTTCTTATGTTATGACTTATGTAGTTATGTCCGATCCGGCTATGAAGTGTGAAGCACTGAATGAATGAAGCATCAAATTTTGTGACCCCAAGTATTTTTGTCTCGCCGTATTGTTTTCAATTCGCGTCAACTTTGGTAAATATGGTATCTACCGATACCGTACTGAAATAAAGTGGTATTTACTGATACCGAACCGTATTTTAAATAATACTGTTGACAAGGATCTAATAATCCTCATTTTATCATTTATCTATAATTCTTATTATGGGTAAATATGACGTCATATGGTCCCTGAGTATACCCCATATATTTACAAGGGAGAAGCCAACTAGGTGGTCGTAAGTTCTTCTACGACCACCCCCATAATCGTAAGTCCTGCTACGACTACCTCATGGTCGTAAGTTCTTCTACGATCACTATCCAGTTGTAAGTTATTCTACGACTACCCTATGGTCTTAAGCTCTTCTACGACCGGGTCACTCGACCACCCTATGATCAATAGAGCCTCTGAGGCGAGTGGGTCCAATTGATTGAAATTCAAGCGATCAATATCTGTTGTTATTCTACGGAGTAATAACACATAATACTCTATTATCTCGACAAGTAAGCGCGAGACGATGCGAAGGAGTTAATACCCAGTGATTCTGCAAACATGTGCCGTTATAAGGCGATGAGACGCCACTTCACCTGAAGAAACAACCACTCCTTCACCGACTATATAAAGGTGGTGGTCAGAGAGGAATGGGACGGACAACATGGAACGAGACAAAAGGCAATCGGGAAGATAGGCACTATTCTCTGTAATAGTCTTTGTCTTTCTCCTGATTGTAGAAAATACACTCAATACTATACATACACAGGAGTAGGGTTGTTATTCTCTCAGGAGAAGGCTCGAACACATATAAAAATCCCGTGTCAATCTCTACGTGATTTCATTCTTGGAGACCCCGAATCAAACAATCTTTCGTAGATCGGTTCTAAAACACCGACAATTGGCGCAAATCGTGGGGAGTTTCGGTAATCTCTTGTCAACATACTCTCTTTTTTCAATCCTCATGCACTCATGGCAGGAGAATGGAACGAAGAGAACTGGTTCGACTTGGCAGATTACGCAGACGTCGACATGGATGCCTGTTTTGACTATGAGCCAAGTATCGTCTCATCCGATGGCATTTCTGTCTCCGGAGATCTTTCTGCAGATCCAGGAGACCATGCCACCGATGGAGTTGAGGAGGGATCCTTATCCCCCACAACAGTACGTCTAACAGAGGAATCGATTTCCTCAAAGGATAAGGGTCAATCCGACTATAATCAGGACTACACCTAGGCGGACTCACAACACGACGAGAGTTTTTCCTCCGAGTGTCCGAGTCCCTCTAAGGCGGTCCGACTTGGCAAGACAAGTTCTGGAAGCCATAATTCTAGGGCTTTGCCAGCATCTAGTGGTCCTCTCTCTCCGGTTAACGCCACAGAGAATGGGATCAAGCATGCTTTCCTTGCAAATTCGACCATCTCTCCGCAGGTCACACCTACGGACGGAGACGGTTATAACTCAGAGTTCCCCTTCCTAGAGGGGATTACTCCAAGTCACCAGATGGTGTCTCTCGACTACTCCTCAAGCGGGGAGGCTTCAAGCACAAGTGAGAATCATCAATGAGAGGTCTTCGTCCTTCCCTCGGATCAAGGTCACCCTTCTAGAGACCGAACTAAGGACCCTCCTAGAAGATCACGCACTACGCCCCCTCGTAACAATGGCAAGGGCACCACCAGTGATGGACAGAACCAACACTCTGATGAGCGTGAGGGAAATCCTCGACATACTCGCACTCCATTGAGGGAGTTTCAAAGATCTGATGTTGAAGATCTTGAAGCAATTCGACGGAAGAAAATTGCAGTCCAGAAAAATCTGCCTGGACGCATCTAGTATCAGTCAGAGGAAGCTCAAGAACTCCAGCACATCAACGACCTTCTCGAGAACCCGACTCGAGAGCTTGCCCGAGTGCCAGGCTACAACCTCTTCGTCGAAGAGATCGTACAAAGGCTTCGGAGCACGATGGCAAGACTGGAAGCACCTCGCCAACATCATTTAGGAAGTCGTAGCAATACGACTTTCTCAACTACCATTCGTTCGAACAATTCACCGCATAAAGATCGGCGCAACGACAAGTCGCATCGATCTCCTACCCAGAGAAATGTCCTTCGAACGTCAGATGATCAACAAGCCACTCAGAGAGGTGATCGCTCACCATTCCGACATGAAAATCTGCAGCAGCAGATGGAATACGAGGAGTATTCCCCTCGTAAGACTGAAACCTACTACAGGTCAGGTCAACCTGTCATCGGGTATCGTCGAATACGATCACCTAGTGATATCAACCCTTCTTTCTTGCAAAGGAGGTGTCAAGAAGTCATTTCCGGATGTCGGGCCTTCTCACCTGACCTCCGAGCAGTCCGCTGGCCGCCTCGTTTTCGACCAGTGAACATGAAAAAGTTTGATGGATCTCAGAATCCCATCGAATTCCTCCAAAATTACACAACAGCTGTCCGAGCAGCAGGAGGAGGAGAGCACGTAATGGCGAATTACCTTCCAACTGTGCTCGAAAGGTCCGCTCGATCGTGGCTACTAAACCAACCACTCAAGTCGATTTATTCGTGGCAACACCGCTGCGACTTTCTACTAGCAAACTTTCAAGGCACCTACAATCGCCCTGGAAAGGAGGACGACTTGTACCGGATGAGACAGCGCCAATTCATCAAGCGCTTTAGTTAGGTTCGTAATTCAATTCCGGAGGTTTCTGACTCACTGTCATCAGAGCTTTCAAGCAGGGAGTCCGCAGTAAAAGAATAACAGAGGATATCGCTTTGAATCCTCCTGCTACCGTTGCCGAACTTTTTGAGATGGCCGATCGGTATGCAACTGCTTCTGAGGCAGTCGAATGGAACAACAAAATCGATCGGGAAGACAATACCTCTCGAGAGCCAGGCGAAGGTGGCAAAAAGAAGGATAAGAAAGCGAAAAAGTCCAAGAACAAGGCGAAGGGCCAAAAACCTCAAGCCAGTGGTTCTAAGGAGGTCTTGGCTATAAACGACAAGGAGGCACAAAGTTCCAAACCATACTCCGACCGAGGCAAAGGTAAGCCCCCCGATTGGAAGAATGACAAGCCTAGGTGGTGTCCTTTCCGTAAAAAGGAAGGACATGATCTTCGCAACTGCCGAGTTTTCCAATGAAAACTCGAGGACTACTACAACGGCAAAGGACCACTTCCTACTCTCGAGCAGGTAGGACAAGCGAGTGGTCTTAAGTCGTCGGATGACGATGAGGAGATGTCGTTCCAAGATCCGCAACATACCGTTGAGCAAATCTACAGGGGATCATCGGCATATGAATCAAAGTGACAGCTTAAAGCTACCGAATGCGAGGTAAACTCTATAGACCCTCCTATCGTCAATAAATTATCGAAGTGGCCAGAAGTCATCATCTCCTTCAAGAAAGGTGACTGCCTGATTCCTTCGACTCGACCAGGTCGATATCCGATCGTAGTCGAACCCACCATCAACAATTGTTGAGTCAATCAAGTTTTAGTTGATGATGGCAGCTCGTTAAACATTCTGTTTACGAGTGCCCTGGACGAAATGCAAGTACCTAGGACTAAGGTAAGACCAGTACGATACTCCTTTCATGGGATCGTACCGGGGTCTTCGACCAAACCTATTGGCCAAATTTCTCGTCCTTTAAAATTTGTTCCCCAAGTAATTTCAGGACAGAGAAGATCTCCTTTGATGTGGTCGATTTCGATACGGCATGTAACGTCATACTCGGACGACCAATTTTGGCAAAATTCTTAATGGCTACTCATTACGGGTATCAATGTCTTAGATGCCAGGTCCCAAAGGAGTAATCACAATCCATTGTGACAAGAAGATGGCGCATACCTGCGACCGTCGATCCCTCGAGATGGTTGGTCAAATACCAACTCGAGAAGAAAGTCAGCCTTCGACTAACAAGTCGAAGCCTAAAGCTGCACCAAAGCTGAACGACCAAGTCAAAGAGGTTCCTCTGGACATAAGGGAGCCCTCGAAGACTGTTCGCATCGGGGATACTTCCGACCCCAAGTAGGAAGACGCCCTCATCACCTTCCTCTGAGCTAATACAGATGTCTTCGTGTGGCAAGCATCCGACATGCCCCGAGTCCCCAGGGAGGTGATCGAGCACAGGCTAGCTTTATGGCCTGATAAAGTACCCGTAAAACAAAAATTATGGAGATTTGCCCCTGATCGACGAGATGCTATCAAATCAGAATTGGACAAGCTACTTAAAGCAGGTTTTATAAGAGAAGTTGACCACCCAGAGTGGTTGGCTAACCCTGTAATGGTTAGGAAGTCGAACGACAAATGGCGTATGTGCGTAGATTTCACTGATCTAAATAAAGCTTATCCAAAAGATGATTTTCCTTTACCTCGTATCGATTAGTTGGTTGATTCTACTGCAGGTTGTGAAGTGTTAAGTTTTCTAGATGCATATTTTGGTTACCACCAGATCAATATGTGTTTAGACGATGAAGAAAAGACCGTATTCATTACACCATTTGGTATATTTTGCTATGTCAAAATGCCATTTGGTCTAAAAAATGCCAGCGCTTCTTTTCAACGCTTGATGCAATCGACTTTTTCATCTCAACTAGGCCAAAACTTGGAAGCCTATGTTGATGATCTAGTCATTAAAAGCATCAAGAGACTTAATTATAACACTGACCTACAAGAAACATTCGACAACCTCAGAAAACACTGCTTGAAACTCAATCATGAGAAGTGTGTGTTCGGAGTCTCTTCAGGAAAATTGCTTGGATTCCTAGTATCTATACGAGGAATCGAAGTAAATCCTGAAAAGATACAAACCATTGTCCAAATGCGCCCTCTGACCATGAAGAAAGAAGTCCAGAAACTCACAGGGTGCATGGCGGCTTTAAATCGTTTCATCGCGCGGCTAGGAGAAAAAGGACTACCCTTCTTCAAACTTCTAAGGAAGCACGAGGGTTTTGAGTGGTTGAAAGAGGCAGACGCTGCCCTTGAGGATGTCAAGAGGTATCTTACGAGTGCTCCTATTCTGGTTTCTCCGAGGTCAGAACAGACGCTCTTAATTTACCTAGCTGCCACGCCATAGGCAATGAGCGCAGTACTAGTCATAGAACGTGAAAACGTACAACGACCAGTTTACTACGTAAGTGAAGTTTTACACGGGCCTAAGGAGCGTTACCGTCAGGTCCAAAAACTTCTATATGCCCTCCTCATGTCTTCGAGGAAACTGTGGTATTATTTTTAGACGCACAAAATAGCTATACCATCTGAGTTTCCCTTGGGAGCGATTCTCTAGAATAGGGAAACAACGGGACGCATGGCAAAATGGTCAGTCGAACTTGGGGAGTTCGACCTCCATTTCGTGTCCTGAACGGCCTTTAAATCCCAGATCTTGGTAGACTTTGTCGCCGAATGGACAAATCTGAACACATTCGGGATCCCCGATCTGATTCCCGACGATGGGCGATGTACTTTGACGGGTCACTTACTTTAAGTGGCTCAGGGGCTGGGGGTGGTCCTGGTATCTCCTACTGGAGAGACCTAAAGTATGCCATACAATTAGACTTTTAGGCCACTAACAACGTGGCAGAATACGAATGTTTGCTAGCTAGCATACGAACTGTGAAAGCACTCTCGATTCGCCGACTACTCGTGCGAGGAGACTCTCAACTCGTCATGAATCAAGTTGAAAAAGAGTACTAGTGCTCTAATCCGATAATGTTTCGGTACTTATCGGAAGTGCGTAAGCTAGAAAAGAATTTTTTCGGTTTCGAGGCACAATTAATCCCTCAAAAGGATAATTTTCTCGCAGACCAGCTTGCTCGAATAGCTTCTTCCCGATCTATGGTACCAAAAGGAGTCTTCTTGGAAAAACTCCAGAAGCCGTCCCTGGTCGAAGAACCAGAGACACCTCCTATTGAGACAGCCTCTTTAGAATACGAGGATACCTGGATGGCTCCCATCTACGAGTATTTTCCGAAGGGTTCCGTACCCGAAGATGATCCCGAGGCAGATCGCTTATCTCGAAAAGCCAAAATGTATACTTTGGTCAAGGAGTCCTCTATAAACGAGGCACTCAAGGGGTGCTCATGCGATACATTCTGCAGAGCAAAGGATTAACACTCCTTCAAGACATACACGGAGGCATTTGTGGAACTCATGCTTCCTCTGAGCGTTAATTCGGTAAGGCCTTTCGATAAGGTTTTCTTGGCTATGACCTTATGTACGATGCCAAAGAGTTGGTTAAAAAGTGTGTCCAATGCCAGTTTCATAGCAGGCAAATACACCAACCAGCTCAGGCATTACAAACGATACCTCTATCTTGGCCTTTTTGTGACCTGGGGTCTCGATATCTTAGGACCGTTCCCCAAAGCTCCAGGAGGTTCCAAGTTCCTTTTTGTGGCTATTGATATGTTCACAAAATGGATCGAAACCGAACTTGTGACTGGGATAACAACGGAAGCAGCAAAACGGTTCATGATGAGATGCGTAATTACTCGATTTGGAGTTCCAAGTCGAATAATCACAGATAATGGTAAACAATTTTCAAGCGCAAAATTCAGGAATTTTGCGACGAGTTGGGTACCAAGCTATGTTACGTTTCTGTTGCCCATCCCCAAAGCAATGGGGCAGTCGAACGTGCAAACGACCAAATAATGCAGGGAATCAAAACCCGAGTCTTTGACCAGCTTGTCAAGCGCTCGGGGGCTTGGGTACAAGAATTACTCTCTGTATTATGGGTTATTAAATGCGATCGCTAGCAAGACTCTGGTGAAATACCTTTTTTCCTAGTCTTTGGAGCCGAAGCCATGCTTCTTCCGGAACTAAAGATACGGTCAACACGAGTCGAAGCTTTCAACGACTCCAACCAGGAACAGCTTAGAGCAGATGACATCAACCTACTCGAAGAAAAGAGAAAACAAGCCTTAATTCGTTCGGTAGTCTACCAACAAGCCTGCAAAGCGAATACTACGATCGAAGGTCGACCTCATGACCTTCTTTGTAGGTGACTTTGTATTGAGGCTCTACCAATCCAAGTCTAATCGGAATAAACTTTCTCCCAAGTGGGAAGATCCTTACGATGGTCAAAGTTACGGCGCCAGATCGAGACGATTGGCAATAGAAGACGGCCAGGTTCTCTCGAGTTCTTGGAACATCGGCCAGTTACGTAAGTTTTATGTGTAACAAACCATTCAGACAATAAAGTCTCAGGTTCCTCCTACCTTTATTGTCTTATTTTTGAGTAGCGCTTTCATAATCTTTCGACTATATTTCAAACACCCAGTTTTCTTTATACTGGTCGAAAGGAAAGTGACATCAACTAGTCGAAGTCTTTCCTCTCTGCACGTGGTTATGCCCACTAGAAGGAACTTCCTAGTGTTGACTCGTTACTCACTTTTGCTGCTAATACAAAGAGCTCGGGTTCAATAAAATATGGTCGAAATGTTTTCAAAGCCAGCTCTTTTTCACCTTAGTTTATTTCTTTATTTACTCTGAAATATACTCTAAGCAGAGTGCACTTTTTGAGATTTATTTAGCTGCTTTTAGTGTACTCGGTCCGTTCCAACTGGTCAGAGGAAGAAACACATCTAGTCGAAGTCTTTTCTCTCTGCATGTGGTCCTGCCCACTAGAAGGAACTTCCTAGTGTTGTTCAGTTTCCTACTCTTGCTACCAGGATAGACCTATCGAGTCCACCGAAAAAGGTCGAACGAATTTTTAAAGTCCTCTAGACGTTTGTCTAACTCAAATTGCCATTCTCGATTTGATTAATCTGGTCGGAAATTGTAACATCTCCTAGTCGAAGTCTTTCCTCTCTGCACGTGGTCCTGCCCACTAGAAGGAACTTCCTAGCGTCGATTCGTTCCTACTCTTTCGACCAGTGCATGACATTCGTGATCAAAAACTACAAGTTAACCAAACCTCTCTGTTTTTAGAACCCTCTTCACACTATTTACTTAGTTTATCTAAACAAACTAAGCAAATAGTCGGGGGCTAGGATAAAGTTATTAATTTGACTTTGATTCTTAGTCTTTCTTTCGTCAATTATCTTTTGAGTTAATAACTACTCGATAAGATGATTTGCAGGAAATATGATGGATTATATATTACATCAATAAAAGCTTGTTTTCACAGGTTTTCATTACAAGCTACTCTAAAGAAGGAGATCCCAATTCCATCTCCTCCGAGACCTTCCTGGCGACTGGCTGCATTTCTTCAATCAAACGACTTTATACGCCTCGTAGGCGTCGAAGTCGACTTAAACAGTTGCACATTAAATTTGGGGTCATGAGCTTTAAGTTTTGCCAAAACATAACTTATTGCACCTTCGACCACCTCCTTTATTAAGTCAGCTTGGTTGGCCTTCAAAGTAGTCACCAGCTCTTACAAAGTCCCGACTTGTTCTCCAATAATACTTATGTGAGCAGCTATCATGTCTTCTTGAGGAGTTTTTCCCTCACCACGTAGCTCACCAAGTATATTGTTCAGAAGCAAGATGTTGTCTTGAAGATTAATCTTCGTCGACTTCATATCCTCTTGGTTACGAGTCGAAGCCTCGCGGAGTTGTTTATTTTCGGCTACTTGCTCTAAAAAAGGGTAAGATTGGTCAAGCAAAAATAACTCCTAAAAGAGGGAAGAACTTGATCACAGGTAAAGAAGTTCTTACCTGCCAGTCGAGAATCTAATTTCTCGATTTCATTATTATGGGAAGCAATGGTCTTTTCATACCGTTCTTCCCATAATCTAATATCCTTTGCGTTTTCTTTAGCAATGCGGATGGTCTTGTAAGACCTGGGATTAACACTCCCAAATCCTCTGTGCATTTCTAAACTAGTCCCATGATCAGTAGCTAGTTCACACAGTAAACAAATGTGGTAACATCCATAAATCGAATAACTTTATTAATAACCAACAGAGTTTATTACAAAAGAGGCTTACATGCCAACAATAAAGAACACAGCGGAAAACGAAGAAGTCGTAGTAGAGTCGATTAATCGCCACGTGCAATCGATGGGATAAGCGGCCTAGTCGTCGAGATCCACACCGATGGTGAAGTCCTTCTCTCTGAAATTTGTTTGCATAAAGCAAGTATGAGCACAACTACCGTGCTCTTAAGTTACACGATCAAATAACGAGGATGACATGCATACATGGGTATCTCAAAGGAAGGCTTAATATGGTTGATTTGCATAAAACAAAGACATTTTCTTTAAATACTTGTACTAAGTTCCAAAGCAGTTACAATAACTAAAGTTCATTTTCTAAATCTCGGTTTTAAGTTGGATAATCGTTCATCACAATTGGTGAAGGATTCTCTTCATCACAAGGCTTCCGCCTAAGTCCCATTTGGATTGAAATCCAAAAACAAGATTATCAAAGTCTTTTGAAATCAAAACCAAAGTTTAACTTTGAGTGGCTTTGCTAGCATGTCCTTGACCGTGGACACGGCTATTGAATAGTTCTTAACACTCTGCAGAGGTTATGCGGCTTTACCCACATGATATGATTTCTCTAGTTTATGCGGCATCCGTCGATACCACCGCTCACTACCTTAGGTAAGCGGTCTAGAGCATGTGCCAAGGCCTTTACAATCGTCATCCCATCGTAGTTATGCCTCGCTAAGGTTTAGCTATCGTGAGGCTTCGCACCAAACGATAACCCCTCTTGCGCCATGTGAGTATTTAACAATAAGTCTTCGCGACACCCACACAACCGGATGGCACAACCACATTGAAGCGTTGCAAATTAGTTAGCGAGTGTCCCGCCCATACAGGACATGTGGTAATCGATTGTGGCTTAGCAAAGCGGCTCTCGGGCGGTCCTTAATCGACTTAGGCGACTTCCAAAACAATCCACAGGCCTCAACCATTATTTGCATTGAGCCGTGCATAAACTTGCACCCACCAACCATCCATTTCACCCAAGTACAAACCATCTTTTGATTTTATTTTGTTTTCAAAATCATTTCCAAGAGTCTATGGTAAAACAATACCATAGCTTAATTTTAAACAAGATTTGAATCATTGGCTAAATTTCCCAAATCAAACACTTTTGGATCTAAGCATTGCTAAGCATAAAGTTTTTCAATCAAACACATCTTGTTAACACTATCGTATTAACAAGAGTTTTATCTAGGCGACAAGGTATGAGAGATTCAATGCTCAAGATTTGTCAAGTACGAGACCAGTAAGTAAACCATCCGTACTGTGCTCATAATCCAATAATCCAAACTCCAGCAATTATGTAATCCTTTACTCCAATATTAAATAGTCTAATATCCACAATATTAGTCTATTTCTATGATCTGACCTCCATCGATCCAACATCCAGTAATGCTCTAATTCTATAATCTGACATCCATCAATCCATTATTCCTTAATGAATTATTTCTAATAATTCAACACCCAACAATCCGATGATTATATAATATAAATTTCGATATTCCGATATCCAATGATTATCTATTTCTATAATCTATTCCTCGATAATCCATTATCAACAATTATCTACTCCTAGAATCTAAACAAAGTTTTATTTCTAAAATCCCACCAAGAGCTAATCCTACAATCCAACATCCAAGCCCATCAATTATTCTATAATGACTACTTCTATAATTCAATCTTAATAGTCCAATCTTAATAATTAACTATTTCTACAATTCAATATCCATCGATCACTTATTTCTACATTTGTCCATAATGCATTCCTATGATTCAATCTCCAACAATTATTCTACCCTATAATCCAATAATCATAATTATGTAACTGTATAATCAATATCTAAGAATCATGCCTTCATATAATCTGATACCCAATGATCAAGTTATTACCCAATGATCAAGTTATTCCATAAAACATTCAATATATGTCTCTAAAATCCAGTTTCCGACAAATTCCATCTTTGCAATATTTATCAATAGACTATTCCTATAATCCGATATTCAATGATCATGAAATCTTATAATCCAATATTTTTACTTTCTACCTCCAATATATATATCACATTCGGAATGGTTCTTCATACGGTCTATACCGACAATAAATGGCTATACACAGAAGCTAGGTATAACTATAAAGCTTAAAATAGGGATTTAAATTACTTGAATATAAATACGCATGCAATAGTAATTCAAAACAGAAATTAAATAATTTAAAATAATAGGTGCAAATATGGTCAAGAGCGTAACTTGCCTTGCTTAATTAATCGATGTTCCCAAATGGTGTTGAAATCCGGTCGTCCGAAGTCGTCGAAATCTATACGCGTAAACGATCCGAATTCAAATAATATTCAAATAAAATCCAAATAAAATCCAAAAATTATAAAATAAATACTAGAAGTAGAGAATGAATTTATATGAATTTAGGAGAAAGAATCGACGGATTTGGAGTTCGTATGACAACGAACGAAATTGTAGAAGTTTAAATCTCAAAAAAAAATAAAAAGGGATGTATGTGCTTGCATGGCACTGTAGCTTGCCATGCAACGTGAATAGTAACCAAGTGCATGGAGAAATGGCGGCAGGCGAGAGGAAAGGAGTGGCGGCGTGAAGCACAAAAATGGAATCCTGGGAACTAGACGGACCCAATGGTGGTGGTCGCGTCATCGGCGGAGGTCCGGTGCTGCGGCGGCGCGCAAAATAGTGTCGGATGAATAGTAGCACCGATGAGCCGGAGGTGTTTCAGGGAAAAGGAAGGGAGCACTGCGTAGAATGTTGTGAGGCGAAGCCAACGATGTGGACGATGTCATCGGGGAATCAACGACGGTACCGGAAACGACGACGTGGTTCAACCGTTTGCGGAAAATTTTTGTTGGTGGCGAGATTGAGGGCCGAATTCCAAGGATATGTAGAGGAAGCCGAGGGGCACGCGGCGACATAGTTGGCTCGGCGAGATGACCTTCGATGATGACGCAGTCCGACGGAAAAGACCTTCGGTGGCGGCGGGCGGACGTCGGCGTTGTGGGCAAACGGAGATGAGTTAGCAAGTGAGGCTGGCGGCGATTTGAAGATGGAACCGTGGGGAACACAACGCTCACCCCGGTTGTGGTGGAATGTGCACGATCGGCCGGTGGCGGCGACGACGTGTAAAATGGACCAATTAAATAATAGAAAATAAATAAAATCTAAAAATTACAAAATAAATACTAAAAATAATAGATGAATTTAGGTGAAGGAATCAACGGATTTGGAGCTTGCATGTAAGAGAACGAATTTTAGAATGAATAAAATTTCTATGTACAAAGAAGCAAGGATGCACTAAATAATTTGGTACTGTTCACCTTCTTCTCCATTACTTTGAAAGCCCACAAGCCAGAGGACGCTTGAAGAAATGGTGGTGCCCAAAGAAGGAATAGAGAAGGGTGACCGGCGCTAGGGAAAATGGTGGCTTACCCCGAGGTGAAGCCGTAGGAGGTGGCGGCGCGGCGAGGAGCGGTCGGTGGTGGCGGCGGTGAGAGCACGGTGGTGGCGGCCATGGTTGGAGGTGGTGCTCCGGCAGTGTTCCGGTGGGGGCGAGGGAAGCATCGTGAAGAATGTGGAATGACGATGCTCCTCGTGTAGACGATGGAGTCCGAGACCTGAAGGCAGCGGCGCAATCGTCGGAGAAAAAGGCGCACGACCGGCGGCTTTAATCTGGGATTGCGGCGAGAGGAGGAGAGGGGTGGAGCCAAGAATTGGGGAATGGGATGAGTGAAGGGAGGGGCTCACCGTACTCCTATTTATAGGGTCGGAGATGGCCGGGAGAGAGAGAATGGCATGCAGGGTCATCAATGGCCAGGAGCGCGATTTGTGGAATTGAGAGGATTATGGAAAGGATTAATGGCCTTAGATGGAGGAGGTGTGATGTGGGGATTTGATTGCCGGCATTTGTGCGGAGAAACGGGGAGAAAATCTCGGTTTTGAAAAGCTTTGAATGGCTCTAATGGCTGCTGCTTGCTCCGTGTGTGTCCACTGGAGAAGAAAAGGTTTGGGGAAGAAAGGGAAAGCAAAGAGGGAATAAAAGAATAAAAGGAAGCCCTTAATGATTTCAAAGAAAGATGAAAAGGATGGCAGCACATTGCATTGTAATGGAATGTTGAGCGTGCTTGGCTGGGAGCAATAATGGGATGGGTGACCAGCGGGAAGTGGCGCCCCCGCTCGGAAAATTTTTTTTTCATTTTTTTTCGAATCTGTAGCAACAAATACAAATCAAATACAATTTTTAGAAGATAGCAAATAGAGTCCAAAAATTCTAGAAAAATTCACAAAAATTCCTAGAATTATTTTGGACTTAATAAAATTATTTCTAACTTAAAATTGTTAATATTTTTTGCACATAATTTGTTTTAGCTTTAAAATAATTAGGAAAAGCTTTTAAAATTCGAGAAAATTCCAGAAATTTTTACTTTTCACTTTAAATCCAATAAAATCTTAGAAAATTCCAAAAATTTTCATTTTGACTTTAAAACCAAGAAATCCAATAATTAATTTTCTTTTCTCTTCTTTTAACAAAGAAAATTCTTTTTAAATTGCAGGAAATCAAGAAAGAACTTGATGACGGAAAATTCAATAAAATAATATATTTATTTATTTTTATTTTGGTAACAGAACTTTGGGATGTTACAGGTCTCGTTAAGGATCATGGTTTTTTCTTGATCCTTAGTTTCGAGCCTTCCCAGTTTGAGCTCAATTTCTAAAAAGAAATGAGAGTTAGAAAAGGAAAAGAACTCGTAAAGGACTACAGGTAAAGAATTGCTTACCTGCTCGCCGAGATCTTAATCTCTTGATCTTTATCTCTGGCAATGCGAGAAATCTCGTGAACAACCAAAGTTTTATCTTTGACTTCAATTTGGAGTCTTCTCATTTCGTCTTCTTTTTCTAAAAAGAAGCGAGAGTTAAAAAGGTAAAGATCAACGACATAAGCAGTCTTAAGTTCAGCACTTACTATTTATCACTTCCTGCAAGTTTTGAGCTGCAGAGTTAGTCTCCTGGAGTTTCTTTAAGAGGTCTTCTTTTTCTTCCCTTAGCTTTTTCGTCTCGGCTTTTTCATAATCGAGCGAGTCATCTAGGGTCTTTTCATCACTTTTTAACCTATAAAGGTTAAGAATGGATATGAGCACTAACCAGGTGGTTGTAAGTTCTTCTACGACAATTGATCTAGTCGTAAGTTCTTCTACGACAAACTACTGGTCGTAAGTTTTTCTACGACCAGCACCTAGTCGTGAGTTTTTCCACGACAAACCCCATAAGCATTGTATAAGTAGTCAAACCAAAAACGACTACGAGTAACAGTGACTTACCACCTCTCTGCCTGTTTGCAGAGTTCCGCTTTCTCCTGTCGCAGCTCTATAAGTTGTCGGTGATATTCACCAACAGTAGCAATTTGTTCCAGAGCTTTCTGCAAAAAGAAGGACAGTAAGAAACAAGGAAAGACCACACATATAAGTATCCTTAAAATACTTACATTCATGGTCGTCCGAGCAAAAATTAAGAAAACCATCGATGGATTCTTCAGCTTATCTATCTTCGCGATACGGTCCCACCAAATCTTCTCGAGACGCTCGTTATCGAAAATTTCCCCTCTATTAGGGATATCCTTGGGACGAGGGACTTGATCGCGGGATCTAATGGCGAAGACTCCACGATGGAAGCGAGGCCAAAGAAATCGAGCGAAGTTGAAGTACTCCTCTTCTTCGATTACATGTGGCGACCTCTTCTTGAGGGCCGGGGAGCGTTTACCCGACTTCCTTCCCAACACGGTGATCGATGCACCACCACCTTGGCTAGAGGTTCCTACCGCTGCCTTTGCTATCTCCACCTCCATCTCCACGACCACCTCAGTGGTCGTAGTAGCCGCCTCAGTGGTCGTAGTAACCACTTCAGGAGCCATGACTTCCTCCACCACCCGAGCAGTGGATGATCCTTCAATCACTTCCACTATCAACTCTTTATCCGCTGGAGAAGTGACAATGGGCTTCTCAACAAAAGCGTTCTCGGGGGCTGAAGGAGTTGGGCTAAGATCAACAAAAGGAAAGCACGTTAGGTTGTGAAAAGTAAAAGGTAAAAGTTGTCCTTACACTTTAGTCTTTCTCACATATGTCCGCACTCTAGATCTAACCAGGAACTTAGGAGTCACCTTCCTAACGGAAGATTTCTTTAACTTCTTCTCTACGACCACGTTTGGTCAGAGTTCAAGTTGAAGGATAGGCTCAGCCACGATTACGTCTGGTCGTGGATCTTGAACAGGAGCCACCTCTCGGCTCTCCTGACTCTCCGGATGGCTAAGACCAGTCTCGACCACTCCAAAAGTTGCACTTCCCTCAACTATAGGTTCTGTTAGAGCAGCATTTTCCTTCACAAAAGACATAAAGTCCTTCCAGTTCTCCTTTTCTAATTGTTTAATTAAGCCAGGTGAGGCAGAAACTGCGAAAGTATTCTTGTCATAATAGAAGGGTACCTTGGCCTTGCGGGTTTTGCGCTTAAGAGGTTCAGCTACTTCGATCTCCTCAGCTTCAGCTGCTTCAACCTCCTTGGCCGATTCTGACCATATCTCTGACAGATTTTGCAGAGGATCTAGTCGAAATAAAAGAGCTTGAGCTTGCACCGACCTTATCGGCAACTTTCACGAGTCGACGCTTCTTAGACGGAGGAGCCGGACTTTTCTCTGTCACCATCCCTGCGCTAATGGTTATTAGTGCAACCTCTTGGTCGTCCTGACGGTTTTCCATCCCTACTTTCTGAAGAAAACAGAAAAAGAAGAATTACTAACCAGTCGTAAGAATTTCTACGACCAGTATCCAGTCGTAAGTTTTTCTACGATATTTCCATGATTGTAAGTTTTTCTACGATCACTACCTAGTCGTAAGTTCTTCTATGATAACCAAGCAGTTGTAAGTCTTTCTACGACTGCGAAGTCCTAAGGATAAAATCAACGCTTGATTACCTTCAGGCGTCTCATCTTCTCCTTTGTGGATACAACTGCAAGGATTTGAGTAGCCACCACTCTGGATGGCGGAGATTTCTCACAAACAAGTTTGACTTGAACGTCAATCTCTACTTGTGAAAGGTCTGTGCAAACAGATAAGACATTCATTAGACCACTTTGAAGAAGACCAAACCGAGAGCTAAGTTGAAGATTCACTTACCCTCCTTATAGTCTCTGGTCGGGTCTTGTGGCCCCGTATACCTCCACATAGGAGGTACGCGTTTCTTCAAAGGGCTGATGCGATGTGTGATGAAATCCTTCACCACATGCCATCCGGTAAGCCACTCTTCCTTCAAATCCTCGATAGCTTGAATATAGGGGGCAATCCGGCCAAGATCCTTGGGAATAAAATCCCAGGAAGGAATCTTCTCGGCAGCCTTCCCCACAAAAGAGAGGCTATCATATTGGGTGATTTTCTAGTAAAACCACTTCTTCCTCCATCCCGGCCACGAAGACCGGATGAACATCTGAATGTACTCCTTCGACTTCCTGTCATGGAGCTTCAGACCGCAACTCCCAACAATTCCAGTTTGTCGAGCCATTCCATAATAATATTGGAAGAGCTCGAGGTCCGCTGGAATTCCTAGATATGCCTTGCACAAGTACACGAACACACTTAACATTGTGATGGAATTGGGACCAAGGTTTACCAATTCCACCCCAAAGTGCTCGAGTACGAGCGTAAGAAAAGGGTGAGCAGGCAATCGAAGGCCACACTCACAATACACTTGGAAGATGGGGATTTGCCCAAACTCTCCCGATGGCCAATGCTGCCCAGCGGCCGCAATCCACTTCACAAGAACCTTCTCTGGAATCTTCCCGGCGGCAACCAAAGCTTGAATCTTCACCGCATCCATCTCGACTCGGCCCATTCGGAAACGGTTCCGGCCATCTCTCTCAGAAAGGGAAGGATTTGGATTGGGGAAGGTCTTAAGAGAAAGCTTGATCTGGTCGGCGGCGGAGAAAGCAAGAACTCGATGAACAGCGGGAGCGATTTGGGGGAAAGTAAAAACCCGAATCTCACCCCCGGTAAGTATTTATAACCGCGTGCCTGAGTAAAAGATGTGGCAATCCAAGGGTTACCACCGCTTCGGGAACCGCTCAACAGACGAACTGTGAGAGTCGATTACGATTCTCTAGTTTGTCTGTTCGAGAAAATCAGGTTTGTCTTTGCACCTCAAGCAAAATTACTTCCTTGACCAAGTCTTTTTGGTCAAATGAAATATCAATCGGAAATGTTTTACTTCCGATCACCATGCTATGTTCACTTCGTAGTCGTAAGGTTCTCTTCGACTACCTGGTAGTCATAAGATTTCCAACAGCTTTCTTGACCAAGTATATTTCTGGTCAAAATGATGTACAAGTGTCGAAGAGTTTTTTCTTCGACCATTGTTCTATAACCCTCTTGTGGTCATAAGACTATCTACGATTTCTTTCCCAAGTAAGTTACTTTCACTTGAAGCTGGGGGGCTAGATGACGAGGATCTAATAATTCTCATTTTATCATTTATCTATAATTCTTATTATGGGTAAATATGACGTCATATGGTCCCTGAGTATACCCCATATATTTACAAGGGAGAAGCCAACCAGGTGGTCGTAAGTTCTTCTACGACCACCCCCATAGTCGTAAGTTATTCTATGACTACCCTATGGTCGTAAGCTCTTTTACGACCAGATCAGCTACGACAACCCTATGATCAACAGAGCTTACAGACGAGTGGGTCCAATTGATTGGGGAATTCAAGCAGTCAATATGCACTGTTATTCTATGGAGTAACAGCACATAATACTCCATTATCTCTGACAAGTAACTGCTAGACGACACGGAAGAGTTAATACCCCGGTGATTACTGCAAACATGCGCCCGTTATAGGAACTGATGAGGCACCACTTCATCTGGAGAAACGACCACTCTTTCACCGACTATGTAAAGGTGGCGGTCAGAGAGGAACGGGACAGACAACAGGGAACGAGATAGAAGGCAATCGGGAAGATAGGCACTATCCTCTGTAATAGTCTTTGTCTTTCTCCTGATTGTAGAAAATACACTCAATACCATACACACAGAGGAGTAGGGTTGTTATTCTCTCCGGAGAAGACCTGAACCTGTATAAAAATCCCCGTGTCAATCTCTCTGCGTGATTTCATTCTTGGAGACCCCCCGAATCAAACAATCTTTACGTAAGATCGGTTCTAAAACACCGATAACCGTATTTACCGAATTAACAATACCGTATTTACCGAACCGTATATACCGAAAAAATCGAACGAACACCCCTACTCTGCCTCACCCCGGGACGCCCCTGGTGCGGTTTTTGAGATGACGAGGATTGGAGTCGTGGGGCCACAACCCTGCAGGTTGGAGGCCGATCGGAGGAGGACAATAGATCCGAGAAGGAGAATAAGTTGTCTAGGGCTTGGATTGTGGAGATAGCGTGCGCTTGTGGGGTGGGGAGGTGGGTGGGGTTCGATCAGTTTTTAGGGGGGGGCGTGGGGGCTGTATTGTCAGTGCAGCGCTATGGTCGCTACGGTGCTAGGATGGAAGGTGTGTTGCACACGTGGGACGGGTGGGGCGATCGTCCCAAGTAGGGATAAATCCCCTCTTTTATTAGTAGTGATAGTGATATGGTATTTGATCTCCGTAAACCGAACTAAATACCAAATAAATATGAAATTGCTACATAACAAATTACCAAACCTAACTGTATTAGCTAAAATTGTCCATTTATTTGGTATTTGGTTCGGTAGCAAAATGCCCACCCCTAGGAAGGGTCTCACCAAGAGGCAAGAGTGTTTTTTCTTGGTTTCATCACTGGCGACGAGGCAACGATTCAAAAAAAAAATCAACCCAGTTTTAGTATTTTCAGTCAATGGCCCAAAAGCTTATCCCTAGCACCCTAAGTCCCTAACCCTCGTCCATTCATCCCGTTCCCCACTTCATTCCCACGGGCGGCGGCAGCGCATTGAACAGGATGACAACGACGGCAGGGGACTGGGCGATGGTAGGGATAGCTGCTCCGGCATGGGGAGGAGCCAGCGAGTTCTTGTGGAAATCCAAGCAAGTTCTTGATGGCCAAAAAATGTTATATGATTTGATCTGTTCTTCTTCTTCAGTCATGTTTTAGATGGCAAATTGGGATCGTGTTTTAACTCCCTTCTTCAGTTCTGTTTCTGATGATAAAACCACTTGTTTCTTCAATTATGTTCTTGATCACCACGCTTTAACTCTGCAACAGCAACAAAAGTGTGATGTGTAAATAGTTGGAACTTTGCGTTTTTTGATATCTTTCATAGTTTCTGTAACGACCCCAAAACTAGGGATTGCTAGAATCTTTACAACTGTCCAGGATGTACAGTTGTAAAGTCGTGGTTTCACAAGCAAACAAACGTTTACAACAAAAGACAGACTTTTATTACAGCAGATAGGGCTTAATAGCCATTTTGAAAGCGGAAGCGGGCATCCAAGCCCGAAAGTAATATAATACACTTGCAAAAAGAAGGCTAGAACCACAGGCAGCTTGGGCGTAAAAGAGACCCTAGTACTAGTAGTCGTCAAAGTCTACTGGTTCTTCCTGCTCGTAAAGCACACCTGGATCTTCCCAAAACTCTTCTGTTGATGTTTAAGCAAGAATGAGTACTACTACCGTACTCAACAAATTGCATAAGGAATGCTGTTTAATTATATGCTGGGAATATCAAAGGATTGGTACGGTTTTACCAATACAGGTATATGTGGAATGCAATAGTTGAATTTAAAAGCTTTATAGTAAATAAAGACAGTAAAACAGTAATAAATATAGCCACAGGGGTTACAACAACTGAATTTACCAATTAACATCTGTAAAATTCTACTTATGCTTTGTATGTTGGAATCACCCATGAACACAACTTCATTAACCGGAAGCACGGTGTATTCGAATAACATTGATTACACTCTGCAGAGTTGCCCAACTTTACCTACACGATATCACAAACTCACAGTGACACGCATCATGTTTGCGTACAACTGAGTGAGGATAACAAATCCTTTTCACTGCTTATCCTTTTTAGCCTCTACCCGGTAGATCTTAATCCATCTGACCCTCGGAGACCAGCGGCCAATAGTGGACTTTGTACCCCGATGCTGACGGGCCCATACCGTTGCGAGATCCAGCGAGTGTCCTTAGAAGCCCACCCCTGTCTCGCCTTTGATATTGCAGATATTCAATTGGATGAGCAGTGTACTAAGCTAGGGAGTAATGACCACGCATGTGGTTGAGCGGTTTACTGTGTCTGTTACTTAGCACAAGGTTCTCGTCCTTACATGTCACCCAGTGAGGCGATGGCCCAGCTCGCGGTTGCCCACCTCTAGATCTCACTGATGACCCATTTTACCAAGTATCTTGGGTTGTCCAACATTTTGGTCTCAACCCTCAACTCACACCCAAAACCTATTGGCCTAAAGCCAACTTTCCTTAACAGTATTTAGAACAGAGTTTTTCATGACTTAGCAGAATATTTGCTATTATTTTATGTGGACCAAGTTTGTCAAGGTGAATATGGCCTACAAGAATGGGTGGTTTGATATGTGGGGTTAAGGTTTTATATCTATTCAACATGGCATTCCAAAGTATTATTTCTTTGTTGAAATACTTGGCTAAAATATTTTAATGAAGATAATGATATGAATTATATGGAATGTAGGTTCAATATGTTCAAAGTATGCAACTTGCTTCCTGGCTCAAAGTCCTCGAACTGTCCTGCGACGTCCGTGTCCTGTCCTGCGAAGTCCTAAGCTGGCTCGTCGGCGTCGAAACCTAGCGCAAGACACAAAACCCAATAAAACTCCTGGCTCAACAAGGAACGAGCCCAGAAAAATAGATCCAACTACAACAAAAATATAAAAAGAGAAAAGAAATCAACTTAAAGAGGTAAAGGAGTTGGAAATGGCTGAACGGAATTAGGGTTGGGTTTTAAGAGTTCGAGACGGTCAAAAAGGATATACTAACTCAACTTAGGGTTTTCAAAGAATAATGACCATTTTACTGTTCATACCTATTAATTAGATACAAACAATAATTAATCACTATTTTAGGCTTAGGAATAGGAATTAGGATTTATTGTGTATTTTCCGAAATTTTGGAATAAAACCTATTTTTCTTGTGCGTTGAGCAGTCTTTGGGCCGGTTTTAAATGAGCAGTGTTGGGCTACTGATAAAACAAAACACTTTGGACCACTTAAAGGGAACGGCTTAAACGCCCACGGCCTAACACACTGTGTGTATATATGTACAAAAGGCCGCTAGGGCATCATGCCTGGCCTTCGCCATAGCGCCATGCGCACGCGCACGAGCCTGAGGCGGGGAGGTGAAGCGGCTCAGAGGGCGGCAAGGTCGGAGACAGCGGCAGTGATTGAAGGGCAGTGGGACGGGGAGGACAGCACGAGGAGGCGCCACCCCATGTAGGTTCCTAAACCCTAGGGTTTTTGCAGGGATTTGGCGTGAGTGGGTTCTAGGGTTTTGGGTGAGGAGCGATGGCATGCAGCATAGATCCCATGGATCTGGAAATTTGGAGAGGGTAGGGAGGGACCCGGGTGGGTTGATTTGGCTTTGGGTGGGAGGATTTGCACGGGTGGGGTTTGTTCTTCACGGGGGGGAACCGAGGCGGGCGACTTACCGTGTCGGGACGGCGGGGAAGGAAGGGTTGGTCGGGTTGAGGAGGCCGAAGCGGGCGGCTTTATAGCCCCGTGAGGATAGAGAGCAAGGGAGATAAGGCGACGGCGAGGCGTCTGACGCAGAGGTGGTGGTAGGTGCGAGGCGTTTAGGCGGTCTTGGCCGGTCGGCGATGGCGAGGCGTGGGTCGAGGCGAGGTGGCGGCGGCCCCCTCACTGGAGCAATCCGGGAGGTGGCGCTGCCACCGCAAGGGTGAGGTTGCAGGTGGGGGCGCAGGTGGCGGAGGTGGGCGCAGGTGGGTGGGCGAGGCGGAGGGCGAGGTGGCGGACTGTTGCAGGCTGGTATGGCAGGCGGCCAAAAGCGGTGGTGGTGGCGGCTTCACGGCTTGACCGCCAGGTGTGGGCGGACTCGACCCTGGGCGCGACCATGAGGAAAGCGGCTACTGGTCAAGAATCAGGAGGGAAGCGGGGAAGGGGACGGGGGAAGGCGGGGATTAGGGTTAGGGTTTGGGTTTGACAAATTTTGACCGAATTTAATTTTGAATTTGAAATTTGAGATTTAAATTGGAATTCAAACTAATTTGAATTTCTTTGAAATTTTCAGGTGTTTCAGTTTCATTCTGGTTGGTGGACACCTCAATGTTACAAAATCAACATAGAGTGCATGCAAATGGTTTTTTAATGTGTAGTTGTTGATCTAGAATAACTTATCTGTGCAGATTGTTCTTTTTCGAATTTGAAGTGGAGTTTGAATTTTTCGGACGAAAATTCCCAAAATTCGATTCTCTCGAAGGGGTCTGATTTTTTTCCTCCGCCGAAATTGTTTAGCCATATGTTGCAGTTCTCCTGGCAGCTAGGAGCCACCGCGCCACAGCTCCTTCTCTCTCTCCGGCAACCTTGTCCAAGATGCACTTCGCCACTTGATGCCTATTTCAACATCCTTCTATCTCTGATGATCCCGGCGTGGACGCACCGATTTTCGTGGACCCAAATCCCGACTTCCTCCTGTAGAAGCTCCAATCCGCGATGTGAGGTGGAGGACTAAAGGGGAATCAGGCGTGCACGAGTGGAAAGAGGAGAGACGGAAAGGTCATGAGGGATGGGAGAGCGGCCGCATGGGCGAGGCTTCGATAGGAAGCTTGCGAGCAGCAACAGGCAGTTGGAGTTGGAGGTGGTAACTGACAATAGGGGCTCACCAGTCAAGCAACTATGAATTGAACGTACGATAAAGGCTTAGAAGGGTCGATCTGATCCATACGATCTGACGCAATAAAAATTGGTGATACACGATAATTATTTAGTAAATCTGTAACAAATTTGCATCCGATTCAACAAAAAACCCCGTGTTACAACATTGCAACATTCTCTCTTAGGACTCAACAAAATATACTATCAGTGCAACAAATCTCCAACTCGATACAACAAAAGCACATATTCATCGGTGCAACAAATAGAGACCATACTACAATAAAAATAAACTTTATTGCAACAAATCAAAATGCTAATTGCAACAAATACCTCTTGGGCAAGATTTGAGGGAAAATATTGCAACAAAATCAAACACTTCGTGCAATAATTGAAAAAATGTTGCAACAATCCGGAAAAATATCTACAACATTTCAAAAATTGTTGTTGCAACAATCCAAACAAATATATACAACTTCTAAAATTAACTCGTGCAACAACTTGAATGACCTCTCGCAACATCTGGGTCTTCCAAGATCCGGTGCCATTGATGGTCTCCATGGGGTTGATGCCAACATTGACGCGGGTGGGAGTAGCTACTCAATGATGGTGATGTGGTGGACCCGACGGTGTCATCAAGGACTGAGGGGATAGAGTCATCTGAGGTGGGAGAAGAGGGAAGTAGAAGAAGATATGAGAATTTGGGGAAAAATCATTCGAGGTTTAGAGTAGAAATTAGGGGCAAAAATAGAACCTACGCATCGAGAGGTGGCGCCTGATGGCTGGCAACGACTAAACCACCATGGACGGCAGCGCAATTTGACAGTGAAGGTAGTGCATAGAGAGAGGGGGAGCGGGAGGGAGAGAGGCAGGAACACTAGGAGGAGGTAGTGGAGGTGAGGATGAGGTTGGAGTGTGTGAGCTACTATCGCAGAGAGGAAAGACGATCATGGTGAGGACAAAGTGTTCGAGCATGGAAGCGAGTCACGCCAACAAGGTGGGGAAAGCGAGTAATGTGAAGTGGTGGGAGAAGTGGGATCGAACGTATCAACCGGTGGTTTCAGTGCAACGAGAGATGTACGGAGGAGTACGCGAGCTCCGGCTGACCATGGCCATGTCTTGAGGGTGGGAGAGCGCTCTAGTTTCTTGCTTGGTTAAAGAAGATGGTAGAAGTAGGAGATGTGAGAAAAGCAAAGTGGCCAGCACCTAGGTGGAAGAAGCATCCAATACTTTTGAGGGGGAATAATTCAGAATTTGCCCTAGTGAATAGATGGATTTCAGAATTTGTCCCTCTATGTGTCTATAACATATGGACCTTAGACCCACGTCTCATAGACATATGAGGGGAGGGGGGAGGTAAAATCTAAAATCCGTCTGTCCCATGAGGGCAAATTCTGAAATCCCTCTTTTAAGGGTGGACAAGTAGACGTAGAATGCTGAATGCTAGTATCGGGACATCCTCACCGTAGCATTGTCCTTAAGATTAAGATAAGAAATATAAGACTAGTAGAAGCGGAAACATCAAAGAATTCCCAGCCCAACTTGTTGAGCTAGCCCAGTGTTGTTCGTTCTGGGCTAAGGCCTAAGGCCTAATGCCCAGAAACTCCACCGGCTCTAGTTTAAAAATTCCATCCAAAACAACTATACTCAGTAATTGCCACATGTAAAACACGAATCATATCAAGAATATTCCGGATGCAATTTGAATGCTTTAACACTAACTGGAAGAGATCAGACAAATGAATTCACTTTTACAGTTGACAGTGTGTCAAAAATCAATCATAGCGTCGACGATGACTGTCAAAGATTTTCCCAAAGCCTTTTGTAGGGCGCAAGGGTTGCTCCAAGCCTCCACCCACAAACGATCAATCAGTGATCCATGACGGGGAAGTTACATTGGCTTTGGGTGCCTCTTCTGCTTGTTTTTTTTTTGGGAGCCTTTCTTCTGCTTGAGATAGGTTAACTGGCTAACTCATCCAGCAAAACTGCACGCTCGTCATCAACAGCATTCCTATAAAATCCAAGGTGGGGGTCTTCGGTAAGTAGTAGATCAGTTGTCTGGTAACTATACGATGGCTTAAGTAACACACCATGTATGGCAGCCCAGTCTGAAGAATAACAGAAAAGAAAACAGGTTTCTCAGTCATGCATGCGCCACATACCAGAAGTGCACAGCGATATTGGAAATGTCAGATCAAATACCTCACCGTGCAATTCATGCTCTACATCACCAAAGAGAAGAACAGTATATGTGGGAGCAAAAAAAAAACAGTGTTAGTTTATCACTGAGTTGTGAGTTGTAAGGAAATATTACGACAAAACGAAAAGTAATTGCAAACCTTCTGGTGGCTTTAGCTGAAAAGCTGAAAATCAGCACAGCTCCAGTAAGCATACACACTCAATATGAGGAGTATGGGGAAACATATCTACAGGTATTACACTCTTCAACTCGTAGCATCCTCTCAAATCTTTCTCTTCCTGAGGACAAATTCATTGAAGAAGCAGCTAAGTATTGCAACAGAGCCATACCACAAGGCTAATAGTAGGACAAAGAGGATGTCAATAGTAGGACAAAGCATACCACACCATGACATAGGTAGTCCAAATCCCGTGCACAGGTAGCTGGATTACACGAGACGTACACTAATCGAGGGGCTTTAACTTCTAGCAGCCACTTGATTAACTTCATGTGCATCCCTGGCCGGTTAGGATCTGGAAAATTTATAGATTTCAATTACGTCTTAACAAAGCAGACTAGAATTCCAACTGACTGATCGTAGCTCTCTAAAATTCGAAAAATCTAGAGCATGTTTGTTGCAAAAGTGTAACACAAAAAAAGGTTCCATACCTAAAGGTGTTGTCAGCTGCTAGTGAATAGAATAAAATTTAAGACAAAATTCAGAAAGCATTGTGGTTCTCAAGCAAAATTTCTAGGAAACATCAGGAGACTAGTGAATTCCAGTGCCAAAGAATAATAGCAATTATGAACCAAGACGAACCTGATATGATTATGTCAGGCTTTGGAAATTCCTTCCCAAATGTTTTGTTGATTTTATTAAGGTCTCCCTGAATAAATGTAGCATTACTGATACCATTCAACTTAGCATTCTTTTGAGCATCTGCAATGGCTTCAGGGACAACTTCATATCCATAAACATGCTTTGCCCTGGGCAAAAGAAGAAGAGCGTTTACTAACTATGGTCTTATGTTAACCAAAGAAAACAATTAGCCTCTCATAGTTGGTGGGAATTGCTTTCTCACAATAGCTACCGCTACAAGAAAAACAACCTTCTAGCAAGGGTCAGACCAATGGTTCCAGTTCCACAAAACAAGTCAAGAACAATCTCAGAGCCATCTCCTTTAAGCCCAGCAGAATCTTCAATAAGCTTATAGAGAAGTTCAGCCTGCAGGAAAATCTTGCTACTTTCAATATGCAGCCATGCAGGGATCCATTGTAAAAAATCAAAGTACTAAACACCCAAGCATTAACACAACAAAGAAAAGACTTCATTTCAACAATCATATTTCTGTCATTTACTAGTTTCCTCTGCTAGGTAAATATGCAAGCTCCTTTTATCTGCTTATGTGGTTCAAATTTAGCTTATGCTGTTTTTTTAGCTCTTTTCATGCATCTAATGAAAATTAAACAAACAAACATAAAAAGATAAGAGACACATCACATGGCAGGCTACAGCAGTGACTGGAAAATATTTTAAAATGCATTGATACATTATAGAACATAAAGTCATAAACAAACCTGTTTTGTATTAGTCTGGAAAAATGAGTTGGCAGATATCTGGAATGTAAGTCCTCTCAACATCTCTGTAATGGTTGGTTTCCCATACAAGGTGTATTCTTGTTCACCCACAGATGTATTGCCAACAGATGTGTTCACATTATTTACGACACTGACCTACATTAACAGTGCAGGAACATAATATTGGAGGGACAAAACTTGGTACCAAAATATTTAATTAGCATAAAAACCAAAACAGTTACTGTATAGAAGAGCTCTACGTGAATTTAATTAGCAAACCAAGTAGCTTAACCATCATGTTATCATCGTGCTAGTATCGAAACAAGGCTCCAATTACGTACCACTTCAGGTATTTTTGTGATACTGTTAACAAGAGGCACCAGTAGTTCTGGTTTATAACATGATGTCACAAAATTGACCATGACTTCTGGAGCTCGAGTGCTGACATTTCTGGAAAAACAAACGAAATGGAATCTTTAAAAGTGCTCAGCATGCAAATGAATTGCTCAAAAGGTAATAAAAGGTTGAATAATTTCTTTGTTTGGGTGGGAAACAACTACATAACTTTTAACTGCCTTATCAGCTACACTTCATTTTCAATTGAAAATTTTATACAGAATGTCTCTCTAGATATAAATATATGGTCACACAGTTAGTGAGGCCAAAGACAATAACTTGAGTAACCATTTAAATACCAAAACCATATTATCTTGCTCTATTGTAAAAAAAGTGTTTATCAATTCAATTTATAATGCTGTCTTTGTTTGTATGAGTCCATTGCATCAGTATCATTCCATTGTTAAGTTCTAGCAATAAAAAGTTGTTGTGTCTAGAATTGTATTATGCATAAAATTTGCATGCATTAAATAGCAAATATAATACCATATTACGAACCAAAATGCAATACAGTACATTCAGGTTTCAGCCATGGAAAATGAAATAGACAGTATCACTGGTAGAATAAGTGAAAAACACAATCAGATGGGCCACCATACCTTCCAGTTCTTATCATAAGATGCTTGAGAAACCCAATGTGCTTGTGTACATCGTAAGGCGTGAGGCCAAGAGCCGGATCCATCCAGCTTTCTTGGACAATTGCAATAACCTATGGAAATTAGAAACTAATCATTTCGACATTCCATCACCTGTAATCAATCTCTAAGAACCAATGTGCTATGTGCTCACCAATTCAATGATAGTACAATAACATGATCACAAAAAAATTGAACAAACAAACAAAATGGACTTCCTCCACCACCAATTAACAGGAATACAGGATGGTCCCAGAAATGCACCCAATCTCATTAACTACTCAACGACATAGCATTTAGCAATGCAATATGGCACAAGCAGTCTAGTTTTGACACCATCACCGGGTTACATAGTTCTAGCCTTCTAGTACAGAATGATCATAAGAATTCAACAAATAGATTTAAAGAACATACTTCTGCACATAAGCAAAATCATCCTAGCAACGCACAAGCATATTTCTCCAATGTAATACTACGGCATATTCCCCAAATTCAAGGAAATAAAAATGCTGAGCTTTAACACTTCAAGCTAACCAACCAGTCCAGCCCAAAAAGAACAAATGCTGCTACCATCAAGTTTAAAGTATGTACAACTCTACCACCACACTTCAACCAATCTAAAATTTAAACTTAGTACTGACACATTGAATCCGATACATTATCTTTTTTTTTAACGAGCAAATCCAGTACATGACCTTATCTGCCGGGTCGCTCTGCAGCAAGCACTGCTCGACGTGAAGCACCTTATCGAAGAACCCTGGCGCATGCAATCCAAGCGCATAATCATTAGCCTCCCTCTCTCCCCCCTTCACCACCTCCTCCTCATGCTCCTCCTTCCACTCCCTTTGCACCCACCTCTTTGTCCCAAACGAGAACTCCATCTGCAAACAGAAAAAGAAAAAAAAGTGCCATCTTTCGCACACAAAACCCTTCCTAAACCCCACTGCACACCCAAATCTCACCTTGTTCCTGTACCGAAATATCTCATCGCATGGCACGATGTGCTTAAGGATGGAATCGGGCCCCGAAGTCTCCAAGTTCTTGGGATTAAACTTGCCGAAGTTTACCAGCAAATCGCGGACCTGGAGGTACTTGTGGTGGATTTGCGCAGCGTACGCGAGGGACTGGGTCTTGCAGCCGCCGCAGTCGGTGGCGAGGGGGCAGGGGGCCTCCACAGCGTCGTGGTGGGGCTCGAGCGTCCTGAGCTTGGCAGCCTCGGCGAATGCGCCGCGGCGGAGGCGGCGGACGCGGGCGAGGAGGCGCTCGCCGGGGAGAGCGCCGTCGCAGAGCAGGACGAAGGTGGAGCCGGCGACCTTGCAGACGCCCTTCCCCTTGAAGGCGAGCGCCTCGCAGGTGAGCTCGAGAATCTCGCCGCGCTTCGGAAAGTAGCCCTTGCAGGGTGGGGGCGGCGGCTGGGGTGGGGTGGGAGTAGGTGCAGGGGCTTCCGGAGCAGCAGCCGTGATGGCGAGGAGGCGGCGGCGGTGGTGGAGGGGAAGGCGGAGCCGGAAGAAGGCGCCGGAGAGGGGCGAGAAGGCGGCGGCGGCCATGAGGGCGGCGAGTGTGGATGGGCGGTGGACGGTGGAGATGGCGAGGATGGTGGCGACTGGTGGAAAGTACTCTGTCCAAACGGGCCCACTTGCCCAGTTAGAAAACCACGCAAGGTGCAATTTGCAGCATCAACCCTGACAAACAATATATATCATATCTAACCCTGCTAGAACGCAAGATACAAGACATGTTCATGGCAGCCCGGCCCGGTGGCTTGGATAACGAGCCGGGCTCGGACCTATAAGCTCAGCCCGAAGCTCAAAAAGACCAGGGGCCATAATAAAATAATAAATAATATTATTTAATTCCTAAATAAATTATATAACATTTACAAACACCAAGCTCATCCTAGCTCGATGTTTGAACAGATCTACATGAAACGGCCATGTAATGTATACATAAATCCTATTGTTGGATCCATAGGCACTAGTAATGCAATACTTTTCCAGGTTAAAAGAAGCAATATTTTTCCAAGGACAAATTTAACATAACTAGGTTTACAGAGACATAAATGCAATTATACCAAATTGCCTCACCAAGCATCCGACGGCCCACGGCCCACAAGGCAGCCCAAGCCCACACCGCACCGCATCCCAATTGCCACTCCCCACCCTAATTTTCAAACGGGCAAACTTACACAGACCCCCCTGGAACCCCACCCACGTCGCAAACTCGCCCCCACCCGTCCCCTGTTCCCTTCTCCTCCCCCTACTTGTATCCTGCGCCCGCCAAGCCGCAAGCAACACAACCGACCACCACGCCCACTCGCCGCCTCCTCTCCCTCTCCGATCCAGCCCCGCCGCAGAAACCCTAGAACCCTAGCCCCAGGTAGCCTCCTCCCCCCTCCTCCTCGCGCCCTTCGCCTGGCGGACGCGCGGCGACGGGAGCCCGACCAGACCGCTGCCGCGCAGCGCCGAGCTGAGCGCGTGGTGCTCTCCGCGCGCGCGATTTGGCCCAGATCCGAGGCAGGTGAGCTTCGTTTAGGAATTCCTTGTTGGAATTTTCTCGGGGAGGTTGATGTAATCTTTGATGAGATGGCTTCGCTCGGGGGCGTGGGGCTTTCGGGTTGGGAAGCCGTGTGGATTTTTGCGGTGGTTTTGGGGCGGTTTTGTGGGAAATTTGCGGCTTTTGCGGCCGTTTGTGGCGTTTGCTTGGATTTACCGAGCAGATGTTTGCTTGATCTTTTGCAGTTTTTTCTCTCCCCATGGTTTGGTCGCGGTGTGAGGTTTGAAGGTTTCGAGTTTTTTTGTTTGTCGCCTTTCGAGAAGATTAGATGGGGAATTTGCAGCCTGTGAGTTGTGGTTTTGGATGGTTTGTTCTCTCCGAGCAGATGTTTGCTTCGTTCGCTTGGATTTCTTCTCTCAGACGATTTGGTTGCCTCAAGTTGTTTTTGCGCTTGGAATTGTGAGATTTCTGGGTGTTCGTCGTTTCGTTTCTGCCGGGCGGCATTCTAGCACGAATTAATCTGACATTTCTCTTGCGTTGTGATATCCGATGAGATGTTTGCTCGGTTTCGTTTCTGGTATCTTCTGTTAAGATTTTGGGTTGGATTTTGATTGGCTGCCCTCTTTGAGTTGTTCTGCGGCGGCGTGGGGATTTGGGGTTCTTCCCTGTGGCTGCTCACTTCGGCGTCAAACTTTTCCCGAACCTGTCTGATTAGGTATCTGCTGCAGAACTTCTCTTCTTTGGTTTGGGGATCCGTAATTCCGTTATCTTCTCGCGGATCTTATCTAAATTGGTTCGATACATTGCTTCGAACGAGCAAAGGTTTTTGGTTATTGGGTTGTCAAAATTCATTTTTTTTTCTCAAGAGAATTCCCTGGAAAGTTTTTTTGTTGGATGTGGATGGAGCAGCAGTTTGATCTTTCTTGAGTTTTGGATTTCTTGTCATTTCATATATTTGAACTTTTGGATAAATTTGGAAGAACGAATTTGGAGAGTTTGATCGGTTTGGTAGGTTTTGGAGGAACCTTGGCTACGACATTCAATGTTTGTGCGAATTTTTTTAGTAAAGTTTTTTTTTGGCATCAGCTGTGCGAAGTCTGGAACTCTGGATTTTTCTAATGAAATCCACTCTTTTGGATGGTTTCTTATCTTTTCGGAAGCTGATAACTTTATTTGCTTTAATCTGATTACTAAATGGGTTGCAGAGTCAGGTGTTATTTATTTGATCCTTTTTCACTGCGTATGTAAATTTTGGAGTAGTACTATGAAGACTAGCATTATTGTTCTCTTTACAGCTCGGTGATCTTAGCTTGTGTTGGGACTTGGGAACATGTATAATTTTCTTTTCTTTCTTAGAGTAATCATGTGGAGAACGTTTGAAGGTGGGAGGAAATTGTAGAACTTAAAAATAGCATTCTTTATTTAGTTTTTGTGTGTAATTTGTAGGCGAATGCATATAGATATTAAGTATATATATGCTTTGTTAACTTTTGCATTACTGAGCTTTGCATCTGTGGTTTGCAGCAATATTTGTTGGATCTCAAGTGAAGGAGGATTTTAATGGGTCCAGCAAAAGGTTCTCGAACAATCACCAAGATCACAATTAAAGGATATGAGGATCGACAACATCACGAGGATCCAACTAGTTCAAGCAAGGTTAAACTAAAAGTAAGATATATGAAGACTATGATAGGTAGATTTTAGATGGTGACCCGTAATTGTAGCATCACATTTTCTTAAAAAGTCATCCCGCTCTGCAATAATGTGTTATTCACCTGTTCTCTGTCTCTTTCAATAATTTTTTTCGCAGAAGAGGAAAATGTCAGACTTAGGTCCCCAATGGAGCAAGGATGAGCTTATGCGCTTTTATGAAGCCTACCGTCGATATGGAAAAAACTGGAAAAAGGTTTGATTTTCAATTTTCTGTTCCTCTTTGGTTTTTCTTCTTTCCCAATTATCTTTTGAGGCATAACGAGATAGCTGTCTGTTGACTCTTTGCAGGTCAGTGCAGCAGTGGGTGGCAAATCAGCAGACATGGTAGAAGTTCTTTATAGTGTGCATCGTGTGAGTCTATGTTCCAATGTTAATATGTCCTAGCTGTTTACAAAATCTACCATCGGGACGTCCTCTACTGTTTACTGGGTTTGGCAAACTAAAGATGATAATTTGCTTATACAGAACAAGACATCGTATTGCAGAAATAATATTTATCTGTAGGTTCATGTTTCAATGAATATTGAATATCTGGTTCCAGTATATAGTTCAGCTGCAGTCGTGTTTCACACTATGATCTTTGTTTAGATTGACATAGTTTAATTTGATAAGGGAACCTTAAAGCATTTACGATTGGCATTTCTTGTTGTAGACTTTCTTATCTCTTCCAGAAAGCGAAGGTACTCCCATGGGATTTATTGCATTGGTGACTGGTCATCACAATGTTGTGGTAAGCATATGATGATTTACTTGTGTTGAATGTTTGAATTGCTGTTTACTTCTAGTTCTGGATATGTCAATTTGCAGTAATTTACCCTTTTTTGGGGGGTTTTCTTCGTCATGCGTGAATATTTGTACCTTATGAAGCTATCATGTAGATATTAGTTCAATTATAGTGAAGATGAGCACACCTGATCTTTCTGGTTCATCCGAGTTCATTTATATTGTTGCCTATAAGTTTTATATTATATAACTATATAGTGATGATGGATGTTACTAATTCTTAAAAGTAACAATCAATCTGGAGTGGCTTGGGACATTACAATGATTGCATTGTAGTTCGTACTTCGTAGGCTCTGAAGTATGCTTTAAACCGATGATTATCCATCAAACATGAGGTTGGGGAAGGAAATACAACATGGAAATATACGTGTTAAAGCAAGATGAATGATTGATATGGAAGTTAAAACCTAGTTTCTGAATTTTGACTAGCATGAAGCCTAAGTAATACTCTCTCAATGGCAGGATGAATTCCCAAGTCATAAAGAAAGTGATCAAACGGTTAGAACATCTGGGAAAACACAGAATCGTGGAGAAGCTGCACAACCGAAAGAGAATGAAGCACCTCACCCTCACCACTCCTATCATGGAAGGAGAATTTCTGGATTTTCATCTTCTTTCAGAAAAAGATACTATGGAGGCAAGTATTGTATGGCAAATATGTTATCTCCTTCTTTTTTTCCTTCATTATCATTGGATAAATCATATTCTGTTGGTTTCATAGTTTTGATAACTGTGTATTTTTCAGAACTTGTCAGGAACATCCGAAGTCATCCTGTTGGGAGACGTACACCTCGGGTACCAGTTATATTTCCTGAAGACATCAATGCTACTGATGACGCCACACCAGAAATTAAAAACACTGTCAGTACTACCGAAAAGGCTGTTAAAGAGATCAATAATGATGGCACTATGTTTGCAACGAATGGGTGCTCTCCTGATGGAAGTTCTGGAATCACGGAAGCAACTAAGGTTGTTCAAGGTCAGACTTCCATGGCAACCAAAGGAACTGGAGACACTGAGATGATACATACTCAGCGACATTTGAAAAAGAGAATAATTGAGCAAAGTATGGATGAAGGTCAGACCAGTAAAGTTGAGCATAAAACCACGACGGTGGCTAGAGAAGAGAATAATTTTGCTGATTATCAGAGATTCAGCGAGATATTTTCTCCAGGTATTTTTCACAATGATTTTGTTTCTTCCCCTGTCATTGGTGACAAACTCATCATTTACCCAGATTCCTCTAAATATATGAGTTTCCTGTTCCATTTTCTGTTAATGGAGCTAGACAGTTGTTACTCTGCTATTGTCATCATATACAACTTATCCATCAAATTTGCTTTGTCTCTTTCTTCTGACTGCCTTCCTGGCCATATTTGGAAAGCTTGAGCCTGTGCACACTTGGTAACTTCTTGGCCAATCACATAAGCCCTTGAGTAGGGGCCTAGGGATGGGAAATGGTAAAGGATAATCCGTTTTATCTGATGTTCGTATCCGAGAAAACACAAATATGGTAAGTAAAATTCACATTCGAATAAAAAACGAATACGAATACTAATACTATCCCTTTTTTCTCTCTCCCGGATACTATTCTGGATGTGGTAAGAGAAATGACACCGAATACGAATACGGATAGTATCCGTATTCACAATTGTTAACCCAAGTGGCAAGTGCACGCCAGCAGGCACTCAGGCTGCAGCAGCCTAGTCGAGTCAGGCAATCAGCGCTCCACGGCCAAGAGGCCCAAGCCCAACTAAGTGACCCCGTCCCTGTCCGCAAGGGAAATAAATGTGGTGGGGGAGGGCCTGGGGAGAGGCCCCTTCATCCAAGGTTCATGTAACCGGAACTGGGATGGATCCCGCTCCCTGGCCGGTTACCGGTTTCCCGGTATGAAATTCGCTAAAATTTGATTAAAAACCATCCAAAATTCAAAATTTAGAATTTGAATTTGAAAAAACCGAGAAAACGGGCCGATAACCGGTTACCGGCCAGGAATTTGATCCCTGCCTTCATCCACCCGTTCATTTCACCCCCAGCCCCCTGATCGAGCGGCCCCGGGGGAGGGGCCTCACGAAGGCCCTCCCCCAGAGGATTTCCTTCCGTCCGCAAGAACCTGAACAGCTACCAAGTGCCAAGGGCCCAAGTGGCGAGATGTCTTTGCTTTGTGCGTAGTCTTTGGCTTTGTCTTTTATTATTCTTGATTTGTTGTGTCTGTGTATGTGAGGTACAATACTGGCGTACTGGGCTATTGCTTACTAGCGTCTGTGACTGTGTGTGTAGTCATGTACATGTTGTTGTTAGTTGCTACATAAATTTGTTTCACTGAAATTTATCGCAAAAGTTGTAGGATATTCGCATTCGACCGAATTGAGTGCATATTCGATTCGAATTCATATTCGTTACGATATTCGATTCGTATTCGTATTCAAGACTATTCGATTCGTATTCGATCTGTTTCCATCCCTACAGGGGCCTAAGGATTGGGGAAAGTCTGTTTTAACTTCTTGATAGCTAATGCAATTATACAAATAGAGCTTAAGGTCGCTCGCAGCTTATGTCCAGCTTTTTGCTCAAAATCAGGATCTCACAGGCATGCCCTTAGTATCTTCAATTTTCTTTCTCTTTACATATTGTCGAAAACTTCTTTCAGGAATTTAAAATCATGGATGGAGTTTATCTGAGTTTTGAATATTATGATAGCGTTACTAAGATGACCTACAAAAATGGACCGGTTAATGCCACTATTTTTTTTTAAGATAAAGGAGACTCAAAACTCCTGGTTCCCATGCATAGAAACCAAAAGAAGTCTTATGGTAACTGGACGAACCCACTACCAGTGAAAAAGTAAATCTGGCACCAAATCATTACAGAGCCATTAGGTGACCAACAAAATACAGCCTGAATAAGAACACGTCCATAATATTTGATTAATTATCCATCAAGTTAATTTCTTCTGCTACCTAATTGCTGTTCAGTGCAGCTTCCATGTCATATGTGATTGGTGAAAGGCTTCAACTACTTCTTCATTTGACTTTATATTAACCCTCATTAGTAACGCGTGGTATTGCAAAGATTAATCAGCAATATAACATATTTAACTATTGTTGCTTGCAGATGAGATGTTGGTCTTAGATGTATTGGAGAGTCTGGTGACTGTACCCAGTAAAGTGTCACAGCCCAAGATTCCTTCAGGTTAGTCATATTTTATTACAGCTACTAGTTCATCTTGTTTCACATTATATGTTATCTCAAGAGTGTTACTCATTGCCTGTGCTCCTGTTTTTCTCATGTACTAATCCAGGTACACTTGGAAAGAAAAAGTCTGCATTATCTCACAGAAGGGAGGAAGGGCCTTCTCCTGTTGATCAATATAATAAACAAGGGAAGCAAGTTAGTGAATGCAGTGCTTCCAAGGCTAGGAAGAAAAGGAGAAAGAAGTTATTAGATGAAGAGGTACGATATTGTGAATAGTGAACTATGTTGTATGTACAATCTGAATCCAAGTTTAGAAGGTCCCAATTGTTATGAATATTGTGTATGTATTGCAATAGCCCAATGGGCAATATATAGAGTACAAGGAACACAAGACTAAACCCTAGAACAATAGGGAAATACCACAAATACCCTTAACACCCTCCTCTCAAATGCAAAGTGTATGCAATAGCATTGCATTTAGAAAGGGTTGACACTAAAATAGGTGGAGCCAGAAGAGGCGGTGGCCGAGCACCTCCGTGCGCGCACAGGCGGGCGTTGCGGCGGCGGCTTAAGCAACTGCGGTTGAGGGAGGCAGCGACACATGCGGCACAACGGCGACTCGATCCGGGGAGCAGAGGAGGTTGCGGGGCACCACGGAGTCGACGCATGCTGGAGATCGTCGGCGGGACCTTGCGGTGAGCGGCGACGGGGAGAACGGATCTGGCCAGAGAAGACCCCAACGGCAAGCTGGGGTGTGGACGAGCTCGGCGGAGGTGCCTGGATTCAGCAGAGGACGCTGGAGCGGCCATCGCAGGGGAACCGAGGCGGCAGTGGTCCAAGAAGACGACGGGCAGGGTCGAGGGCGACCGGTGAGTGTGTCGATCCGGAGGCGGCGGCTGCACCAGGCGTGCACGGAGCAGAGGAGGCGGATGAACCTCGGGGCGGCGCGGATCCAAGTTGGGGCAGCCGGGTCCGAGGCAGTCCGGCGCGGATCAAGGTGACACGGGCTCGGGGGCGGCGTCGATGTAGTCGAGCAACGCCAGCACGTCGTGAAGCGCGACGAGCTCCAGCCCCTCCTTGGTGAGCCCCTCGCTGACCTCGAGCACCAGCGCCAGCAGCTTCCTCCCCTCTTCGGCCTTGAGAAAGAGCGGCGAGATGAAGCAGCGTAGCAGGAGCATCTTGAAGTCGTGCATGCTGTCGTCGGTGTTATGAAACTACGACTAACGTGGTCGCCCTTGGGAGTGGAGCTTGCTCCTCCCAGGGGCAGCGACAGCGGAAGATGAGTAGACGGCAGCTAGGGTTTCACAACCCGCTCTAATACCATGCAATGAATATTAGCCCAATGGGCAATATATAGAGTACAAGGGATACAAGACTAAACCCTAGAACAATAGGGAAATACCACAAATACCCTTAACACCAACTAATTTGGTTGATTGATGTCCGTTTTATAATTTCAGCCAACCATTTTCCCCAGCAATGTAATGATTTTCTTTGTGGGGTGGGTGGTAACTGAACTCTTGTAATTGTACTTAATGTGTTCATGCTATCAGTGTTTACATTTCGAAAGATGTTTTAACTCTTCATAGATGCTACTGTTCTTGCATTTTCAACTTTAGTACGTCATTACATCCCATTTAATTCATAAAATTCTGGAAAATCATTCCTTATGTTTATTCCTTTGAGGTGCACCATAAATATTGTTTTATATATATATATATATATTGTGTAGGGTGTTATTTGCATTTGTTCCCACCTTGTACATGCTATATATTGGCCTTTGGCCCATTGGAATATACTAGAGGATATATTCAAACATGGTATCAGAGCTAGGGTTTTGAAACCCTACCTCTTAGCCACTATTTGCCGCCATGCCATTCTCCCAGTAATCGCTGCCGCTGTGCCTCAGTAGCCGCCTCCACGCTGGCCTCAGAGCCGAATCTGTCGTCTCGTGCCGCTCGCATTCCTCGCTTTCTTTCGCCTGTGCCGCCATCATGCCGCCGCCGCCTCACGCCGGCCCACGGATCTAGTCGTCTCTGCCGCTGCTGCCATTCTGGCCTTTGCCGTGCTTGCTGCCGCTTGCCGTCTTTCGCTGGCCGCCTTGCCTTGTGCTTTCGCTTCATGCTGCTCGCTCGCTTCGCCGCTGTCTTCTGCATTGCCAGCTCCTTCGCCTTGTCACGTCATTGCTTAGCCGTCGTCGCCGCCGCCGCTTGCTTAGCTGTGTTGCTTGCCGCCGCCGCCGCCGCTGGAGGAACCTAAAGTTCCCTCCTCCGTGCGTGTGTCTGCTGGGTTGAGTCGGCCCAGCCGAAAAGAAGAAGGCAAGGAAAAAAAAAAGAAAAAAAAGGAAAGAAAGAAAAAAAAGTTGATGGCTTCTACCGGAGGCTCCTTCGCCATCCCCCTCCCCTGATTCGGTTTGATGGGACGAACTTCCGGAGTGGGCCGTTCACCGAGGATCCACCTCAGCGGCCAGCGTCTCTGGGTCATCTCATCGGTGGCGACCATGTCCGCCTCATCTACTCTGCCGCTTCCTCTCTTGGAGTGCGGATAAGGCTTAAGAGGTGACAATGTTTGCCGGAGGAGGCGCTAGAGCTCTACCGATCTGGTGAACGCCACGAGTCTTGGCGGCAGAGGTCGAGGCTCGTGCTACCGCCATCCTGGTGGGTAGCATGCCCGTGACCATCTCCATGGATGTGGCGGAGCTGCCTACGACACAACTTATGTGGGAGCACCTCCGAGCTCACTATCAGCCGACGAGCGATGCTATGTATCTCAGTTGTGCATCAGGCACACTCTCTTTAGCAGCTCGATGCCACCGTTGATGACTTCTACCAGAAGCTATCAGAGGTGTGGCATCAGCTTGACTCTCTGGGGCCGGATGTTTGCCAGACCTGTCCCTGCTGTGTGCGGCTCCGCACTCACCAGGAGACTCACCGTCTCTACGACTTCCTGACGCGTCTCGGCTCGAGTTCGAGATGTGCGCTTCGACTCTGACTCGCCGCCACGCTACCGAAGCTTGGTGGAGGCCTCACTGTTGTCGCGTCTTGAGAGACTCGTCACCGTGGCGTGGCTCGATGCGATCTATCTTGTGCCTTGCTCTCCTGCTCCTCCGGTGGTTGCTACTACTCCTTCAAGACCGACAAGTGATCCCTCCCAGCTCCTCCTGTGGTTCTTTGCTTCTCTGCTGGTCTCCATCGCACCCTCTTGTCAGCGTTTACCACAAGTATCAAGATTGTTACAAGCGGAGGAGGACGAGAATCGTCGGGTGGGCGCCCCCGAAGGGCTCTGGAGGTTCTTCTCCCTCGGAGATGGCCTCTCGCCAGGCTCCTCTGGTGACGCCACACGCCAGCCTCCTCTCACTGCTTCAGTGCCTCGGTGTCGGCTCGTCCTCAGACTCCTCGGGTTACCTTTCGTCGCTCTTGCTTCTCAGCAGTCTTCCTCGCCTCCGCCTCCTCCCTCGTCAGGTATCTTGTCTTCGTGGATCTTGGACTCTGGTGCTTCTTTTCACATGACACCAAATTCTACCCACCTTACTTCTATGCGGTCCACTGATTTTTCTTCCACTGTTCAGACTGCAGATGGTACCTCCTTCTATTACTGCGCCGAGGCACCCTTTTCACTTCTTCTTTTCATGTTCTGCAATCTCTCATGTTCCTCGACTTACTATGCGACTTATGCCTACCGGTCGATCACCGATCACGACCGTCGTGTTGTTCTTGAGTCCGACTCTTGTTGTGTTCAGACCGCCGACGGGACTACGCTTGGTCATCGCCCTCGGCCGTGATTCGCAGCGTCTTTAGGAGCTCGACCGCTTCATCTTCCTTCCATTGTCTCCACCTGACCGATCGGCCACTACCACTACCTCTGCTCTTGCTGCGTCCTCTACTACATCTTTTGCTCAGTGGCACCATCGTCTCGGTCATCTCTGTGGCTCGCGTCTATCGTCTTTAGTCGGTCGTGGTGTTCTTGGGTCTGTTTCTGGGGACACCTCTTTACATTGTATGGGTTGCAAGCTTGGCAAGCAGCTGCAGCTCCCCTATCCCATTAATGATTCTATTTCTACTTGTCCTTTTGATCTTGTTCACTCTGATGTTTGGGGTCCAGCTCCCTTCGTTTCGAAAGGGGGTCATTGCTATTATGTGATCTTTATTGATGATTATTCTCGTTATATTTGGATCTACTTCATGTCCGAAAGCCTTGACCGAGTTCTTTCTATTTATCGATGTTCGCCACCATGGTTCGCGACTCGGTTTGATTCACCATTCGTGTTTTTCGTGGCCGACTCGCTAGTAGTATCTCTCTGTTGCTTTGCGTCGCTTTCTCGCCGGCGAGGCACTCTTCCTTAGTACTCTTGTCCCGTGCTCACGCCGAATGGTGTCTCGAGTGTAAACATCGTCACTTGCTTGAGACCGCCGCGCCTCATGCTTGCCTCCTCTGCTCCCTCGCCTGGCCGAGGTGTTTTTCATCGCCGCTTTTCTCATCAACCTCTGACCTTCTATTGCTCTTGAGGTTCTACTCTGTTGAGCGTCTCTTTGGTCGAGCTCTAGAAATGCATCATCTTCGCAGCTTTACCGTGGTCTGCTTTTGTCCTTCTTCCACCTCGTGAGCGCACCAAGCTGACTTTTCTTGGCTACAGTCTTGAGCATAAGGGTTATAGTTGCTATGACCCTGTTGCTCGTAGGATGAGGATTTCTCGGAATGTCACTTTTGACGAGTCCCGCCCTTACTACCCTCATTCCCCCACTATCAGCCCGTATTCTCTTGCTGAGTCGATCTCCTTTCTAATTTTTCCTGACTCTCAGCTTTCCACCACTGTTTCGCCTCATTCTCCATCTACTCCTCCTCCGGCTCCATCTGTTCCACCTCCACCGGATTTTCCTTCCCGCTCTTTTGTTGAGGCTCCATCTTTACCCTTGCACTACTCTCGCCGTCCTCGGCCTCCTACTTCCTCTCTTGAGCCTCCGTCTCTGCTGGGCCCTGTTCCCAGTCCTCCCTCTCCATCATTGCTGGGTCCAGCTCCGCCTTCTCCTCCCAGATATGCTCTTTGTGATCGTCACACCATCAGGTCGCCTGCGCGCCACGGCTTCACAGCCGCTGCTCTTTCTGAGCCTACGACCTACCGTGAGGCCGTTGCTCACCCTGAGTGGCAGCTCGCGATGTCTGAGGAGATTGCTGTTTTAGAGCGCACTAGCACTTGTGATCTTGTGCCCTTGCCTGCGCGTGTTACTCCTATCACGTGTAAATGGGTGTACAAGATCAAGACCCGCTCGGATGGTTCCCTTGAACGCTACAAGGCTCGTCTTGTAGCGCGTGGTTGTCAACATTGATGTGTTCTCCAGTATTACTCTCTTCAGTTAGTCTGATGACAGTTCTCTTTTGTCATACTTTTTTCACAGGTCCCGGCTGAAGAACAAAACATTTCTGGTAATAATTTAGTTTTACCAGAAGCACACCAGGTTGATACTACTGAGCATCCTCCCTCGAATTCTGACTCTGAAAGAGGAGCAATAGATTTGCCTGAATTAACTGCAAATATTTCCTCTGAAGTATGCCCTAATGCGCCAATGGAAATTAATTCTGAAATAAATATGTCAAGAAGGAGCAAAAGAAAATCCAAAATACAATGCAGAACAAAGTGTGTGTCTTGCAATGAAGGTGCAGATAATTCACAGGTACAGTGATAATTAATCAATACTGCAGATTCAGATATGATACATAGTAGACTTTTCTCCTAACCTGACTATTTTCAGGCAAGAAAATTGCTGCATTGCTTGTCATCTGAATCACTTCGTAGATGGTGTACATATGAGTGGTTCTACAGCGCAGTTGATTATCCATGGTTTATGAACAATGAGTTTGCGAGCTACTTGAATTTTGCAAAATTGAGCCATCTGTCAAGGCTGACTCGATCTGAGTGGAGCACAATACGAAGGTATTAACGAGCAAACCTTGGAAGTTGTAGCATTGATTTTTTATCCTCATTTTGTAGATGATCTGTTTCTTTGCACTATACACTGAAGGAATTTTTACCTGCAGTTCTCTTGGCAAACCCCGACGCTTTTCTGATCATTTTCTGGTAGTAGAAAAAGAAAAACTTGAGGATTATCGCGAAAATGTTAGGGAATACTATGCTAAGCTAAGTGATGGTTCGGAGGATTCTCTACCAGCAGACCTAGCTCGGCCATTTTCAATTGGTCAGCAGGTCATTGTTCGCCACCCAAGTACCAGAGAACTTTGCGATGGTAAAGTGGTGGTGATGGAGCAGGATTGTTATAAGGTGCAGCTTGATAGGCCTGACCTTGGTGTTGATATAGTTAAGGTATGTATTTGATATTTTAGTTTCTTTCAACAATTATCGGTATGCTTGTTACATGGTGTTGGCAATTAGGCATTTTCTCATAATTTAGTGCGTCATCTATCTCTATGGCAGAAGAGTTCAGCTATTAGTTTTTCACTATGTGCAGGAAGATTAATCTTTCCTAGTCCACTAAACATTGCCCCTGCAATTAAGTACTGTAATTTTTTACTCTCTAACTCATTCCTGTGGAAATGTGGTTCCTTCCTTAACATATAAGGACTGAGGAGTGAGAGACTATGACCATGTTATAAGTTTTAATCCCAAAAAATGTTGCCCGAAAGCAGACTGTCAGCCTTCGCAGTCCTGCTATATGTTAATAAAACCTGAGCCTCCCAAGGATAACTAATTAATACATATCCTACTGTTTCCATAACAAAAATCTAATTAATACATACCAATTGCTTTTCTGCAATTTGGCATGCAGTCGTTCATGCATTTTTGCTGGGTGCCCATTTGTTGCATGTTAGTAGTTATACATATCGTGGAAAGAAAAATTGTATCATTTCAGCCACGTTTTCACTGTTTACTCAGAAAGCATGTGCTAATAATTTATGATCTTTTGCATTGATTTAGTCGAGATTAAAGAATCTCAAGATGATGATTTGGCTTAATGCTATATTTTCATATCAAGACATGTATAACTGAACCTTTTCTTTTTCAGGACACCGATTGTATGCCTGTAAACTGGTCAGATAATCTGCCTGACGACCTCAAAAAGAGGACTTCCCTGTCAAATAATGAACACAGCAAACTGGGGATTGAGGACATTCCGAAGCTTACTCCAAAAGATAGCTGGGATCATATCATGAATGGACTTTCCATATCCGAGCCATCCAAAAGTCTGCAGATAACTTCAGATGACCAGCTTAAGGTTTTATTATGTCCAAATTTATTTTTAAAGGAGCATAAATGTTAAGTTTGTTGGTAAAATGCAATTGCTCGTGATTATAGTATCTCAGGGCTAATTCTGATTAATGTATTTTCCCCCAGGTAGAATCTGCTGTAGATAGTGAAACACTACCCAATAAGAGTACCATTGGTAGATGTGCACCATTACACTCGCTCCAGTCCGTTGATGACACAGTGCAATCTAGAGGTTGCTCAAACAACAGTAGTGGTCACAATGATGAGCTAGATTCTTATATTACTGCATTTGTCCAAAGCTCACTTTCAGAAGCCAAGCAGATGGTTGGCAAAGTCATGCAGGTAAGTTGAAGTCTAGCTGGCAATTCCCAACTTCTGTGCAGTCAAGGTATCATTGTATTTTCACTCAATATGGTGTTGATGTGTTGCATAGGCAACCTCTAAAAGTGGTAATGATTCTCGAGAAGAAGAGACATGCACATCAAATCAAGCAACAAATCGTATAAGCCTGGAATATAAAGCTGCTCTTGATGATGCCCAGCTTCCATCCAACCTGATATCGAACTGCATGGCCACAATTGTTGCAATTAAGGTAAAACATTTACGGATCCCATCAACGATGATCAATGGTTACTATATTTTTTCAATCTCACTTCATCTTCCTTTTCCAATTGCATGCAGCACCTTAGCGAATCTCGTTATCCCCCTGCTAACGTAGCAGGTGTCCTGGAGCGTGCTTCCTCAATGCTGCGCCCAAGCTGTTCAGAGAACCTCACAATCTACAACGACATAGAGAATTGTCTCTCTGTCATAAAGAACCAGATACTAGCACTAGTGCCAACAACATCGGGCAATGGCAGTTTTGCCGTTCTGCCCATGTAAATGGTTCCAGCAGTCGAAGAGACTACATCCTCTGCTATCAGTTCAAAAGGCACGGGTTTGGCCACCGTCTAACTGTGACTTGGGTAATTTTATCCAGAACTGTTGAATGACAGAAAGGCAAGGCGTCTGGAGGAAAGCTAAAACTCTGCCATGCCGGCATGGGCTTGGATAGCATTTAGAGAAGACAACGGATCATCGATGTGTTTCTGGATCGACAGTCCAGCTCCCTTGTAATCTGTGTATAGTCTTGCATGAATAAACTCTTCAGTTTTTTTAGTTTGCCATATTTCTCAAATACAGATTCATGGCAGGGGAAAATGTTATTATAGTTAATAATGATGATGTCTACGGTCATGAATACAATGTGCGGTTGTTTTCACATTATAGCATCTCAATTATTGATAGATCTTAATGGAAAATTTATGTATTAAAAGAAGGAAGCCAAGAATGCTTACAAAATGGCATTGACAAGTGCAGCTATCCAGAGATGGATCCTATTCCTACCCAAAAAAGTAACAGAAAACAAGAACTTTGTATTCTTTGTAATTTCCCTGTGCATGCTATACTTCCTATGATCCTTTTTTTTTAAAAAAAAAACACTGTAACTTGTAATGCTGTAATTTCCCGTGTCTGTTACACACTAATCTGTAGATTATGTTAGTACATACAATGCAATCAGGTAAGAAACATCACAGAGCTGCCAGATGGTCCCACTGGCCACTGATCATCTTCCTTCCATCTTCTTGCAGGACCGTGAAGTGGAACTCTATCTGCAGCCGCCGGTGCGGCGCTGCGCTGTCGACGCAGCCCTTCTTCTCGATCTCCAGCTCCTCCCTCAGCGGGATGGCGGCCAAGAACCTCTTGATGAACTCCATGCAGCACTCCTTCCCGGTGACGATCACGTCCTCCTCCGGCGACAGGGAGTGCATCTCCGACGTGCCGTCGAACCTGAGCATGTAGGCCTTGTCGCAGCCCTCGAAGAGCCTCTCGCCGAGCGTGTCGACGACGTAGTAGCAGTCGCTCTCCACCTTGAGCACGAAGAAGTGGTCGTTCCAGCTCACGATGTACACGTCTGCATGGCCTGGCTCGCGGTCGCCGCCGCTGATCTCGCGCCAGATGTCGTCGAACGGCATGGCGCCGGAGAGCGACGCGAAGCTCTCCGGCTGGAAGAAGCCGACGAAAGCCTTGTCGTGCTGCACGGTGATGGGCCTCGTCCTCGCCGCGAGGACCGTCTCGAGGTCGAAGTGCCTGTTCGGGAACTGCTCCATGTGCACCTCGTCGTCGCAGAGCTTCCTCCACTCCGACGAGCCGTCCCTGATGAGCGCGTCCAGCTCCGTTCGGGTGGGCATCGTCGGGTGGTTGGCATGGAGGGCGGCCGCGACCACCGCGACCAGCGCCGTGCACGCGCTCTCCCCGCCGGCGCTGTCGTCGCGCTGGTCAATGGAGGCGAAGAACACCGGCGTCTTGAGCTTCGTCTCCGCGTCCCTGCTCGTGAACTCGCGCGTCTCCCAGCTACCTGCCGGATCATCGTCCTACATACATCACCGTTAATTATTCGATTTATCGTTTCATTATCAATGCCAATGCATATAATGAATTGATCAGCAGAGGTTAATTAATTTCATCGTGCGTCAGGAGCTCACCATGCATTTCATGGGTAGTTCTTGGGAGAGCGACTCGGTGCTCCTCTTGTCGAAGTCCCGGCTCCTCCTCCTCCATGGGATGAACCGGCGCTTCGACGTCGAGCCGGGCTCCGGGCTAGCGCCGCCGCTCGTGCTGGCACTGCTGAGGCTAACGGTGCTGCTGCTGCTACTCATGCTGCTGACACTGCTGCTGTCGGAGCTTCTTTTGTTCCTGTACACGGCCACCTTGTCTTGCTTGTCAGCCAGATCAAGCAACTGCTTCAGATCAAGAACCTCATGATAGGTCGCTGCCTCCAAGCTCTTCCGATCGTCTCGCATTGTCGGTGCCAGCTTCGTTCTCGGCTTCTCCCTAAAAGAAACAGTTCTTTCGATCTCCGCAGGCGTGTTCAGATCCACGAGCTCGACGTTGACCTGAATCATTAAGCATGAGAGCATGTTAAGAAAAAGGCCAAAAAAATATTAGACCGAAACCAATACGGTAATGAACCTAAACTAATACATACTCGTATTCTAATACTCTTAACAGTTCCAAGTTGTTAATTGCAGCAAACGCTGATCACATCTACCATCCAAATTCCAAAGTAATTCCATGGAAATTAATGTAATTGGCCGACAGTTCAAGAGGATATGGGAAGATGTGTAAAAGAAGAAGATATTGCTTACATAAAGTATGGCATCACTTGCCCATCCATCCTTCCTCACCCTGATGGGGACAACCACCAGCTGCTGCTGTGATGCTGCGCCTTTCTGCCGCTGCAGTTGCATCTCCCAGCAGCACTCCTCCAGGCTTATCATGGATGTCCCAATCTCCTCAAGCCTCACCATGTCCTTGCCCCTTCCTTGTTCTTGGAATCCCTGCATCACAAAGCTATTCTTATTGCCAGCCTCAATGACTAAAAGCGTACGCATACACAAAAAGGGCACCTAAAGATGCCTTGATTGGTACTCTTATTCCACTGTACGTTTCAAGATCACCCTGAAATGGGAAAGGTTGATCACTCAAGGAACAACAATTCCCTGCCAAGTAAATATTAACTTGTACTCCTCTAGGTTCCTACTTTGGAAGGAACCTAAACTATGCTTTGATTCCTACTTTGGTTCTTCCATAGGGGCTGAGGTTTCAACATTCCGGTGTCCTTGTAATATGCAACTCACGCAAATTTACTTTTACTGTCTAGAAAAAGATTAACTAATATCAAGTTTAGTTACTTTTTAAGGGTACTTTAGTTACTAGTTAATGATTTGGAATAGAACAGAAGTCACACACCAAAACTATCAACATATCAACACTGAAAAGAAAAGATTCAGAGGGCAGCACTTATGGATGCAACTTTAACGTACATGAAAGCGAGGGGTACTGTTAAAACTTAAGCCTCACAAATTAATATCATGACACAGCTCTTGCTACCTAAAACTAAGCATAACCAAACCAAAGTCAAACTTAACTGACCAGACCAATAGGAATGCCCCACATGGCCCCCATCCCCCTGTGCTCGGTTTCAAACCTCGCATTAAGCCTTTAGACAAAATGGGCCGACCAAAGGAGATTTCTTTTTTCTTCAACTCGGCACTAAGTATGAATTACCCCAACCATTGACTCCCCCTCCCCACCCCCCCCCCCCCCAAAAAAAAAAAACTGAGTGCTACATGCAGAAAGCTATGCGTTGACCTGAAGCATTCCACATCGAAACTATGGTCACAAACCTCCAATTTACGAGAAATGCGCTCCCTAAAATATCGACAATAAATCGATCAAAGGACAATACTACAAATAAACTTTTGAAATTTTTAGACCACTAGGAAGTCATGTTTATAGGAGCATAAATAAGCTTAATTAAACACCTTAAACAAACCATGTTCGTAAGCTTAACAATAGTATTAGTAAAATCAGAAACAGTTAGCAAAGGCTCAATTCGTATATGAATTCATATGCATAAAAACTACAAGCTTGCAAAAAAAAAACCACAAGGAGAGAATTCTAAGCTAGCTGATCGATTTGCTTCGAGAAAGATTCAGGGTACGTAGTACTTACATAGAGGATGGAAAAGAAGACGCCGCGCTCCGACCTGCCGCCGCGCAAGCCGGCCGGCTCGACGTCGAACCGGAACCGGTTGGCGTCGGCGGCGTCCCACCTGACGGCGCCGTCCCGGCCGACTGCCTCAACGGCGGTGACCCCACGGCCGCCCCACCTCCCCATGAGCATCTGCGAGAGCGCCCCGCCGGCCCCGGGCCACTTGACCTTGACCGCCGCCACGGCCGGCCACGCCGCGGGAAGGCCCTCCAGCCTGGCGGGCCCCACCCTCACGCCGCACCGCCGCGCCCTCCTCACCACCATCTCGGCCTGCACCTCCCTCCTCGCGATCTCCTCCCCCTCCCCACTCGCTCGCCTCACAGCTCTTCTCCTTGTTCGCGTCGGTCGCGGTTGCTTTCTTGGACGTGTTCTTCTCGCTCCGCCCGCCTCCGGCTCTGCTCCGAAACGCTTGCGAGCCTTTCGTTTCGGTGTGGAGGGGGGCGGCTTTTAATAGCCGCACGGTATCCGTCCCGCGACGCGCATATGCGCTGGGATGCGCACGTGGGGCCAGTGCGTCAGAGGGAGAACAGGTGGTGCCGGGAAGATCGGATGTGGACGGGTGCGGGGTGGCGTCCGCGTGGGGCCGGAGCGCGCGCTGCTACCAAACGCGCTCTGCTGGCGCCGCAGCTCGGCAGGTAGCAAGGCTGCAAGGCCATGCTAGTCACGTGCCACGTCACCAAACGCGGGACCCGCACATGCACGTTTCCCTTCCTCCGCGCATTTAAGAATTTTTCGCATTATTGTTGCCGTTGATATCTCCTTTTGGCTTGCGAATCACATGGGATATGAATATATGATGATTCTCCCTCCCGCGATCTCATGCAAATACTTGCTTCCTCGGTCGCTCTGAAGAAACCCTTTTCTTTGAAAGCCTTATGATTGAAGAATTGCATCACCGCTGCAGGCAGCGTCTATATATTTTACCGCAGTTGTTCAGGGTTAAAGATAGAGCGTCAAGGTCACCGGCCGTCCGATTAGAAAGCTAACGGTTTCCACAATTAGGTACATATATATTACACGTAGTCAAAAAAAAAATCAACGAGTAGATCCTCCTCCCATGAGAACTGAAGAAAGAATTGCACCGTAGTTAGGCAGAGTTAAGGGAAATAGATTATTCGATGTAGAGGATCTACAATGTATAGTAATAGAAAGTGATTTTCACTGTCCGATCAAAAAATCAAATATTTTACTGTTGCTGCGTATTTGCTACAGATAACTGCATAGTACTGTTTACTGTGGAATGCAGAGGATCCGGATCCAGAGTTAAGTTAATGGATCGTGTGTACAACATCTGTTGTGTTTGCGATCCGAATTGGAGAACGTGGAGCTAGCTAGGGAGGGGAGGGGAGGGGAGTCGGTTAGCTGGTCGGGGTCCAGGTGGTTGCTGGGTTCATTCAACGTGATGCGTACACTCGTAGCTAGCTGGGTACGTACAAATACGTGACCGCGACACCGCTCGTACGCGTACGTGGGTATGTTCGTGCACTGTGCAAAACGGTCGGCCGGAACCGGTCGTGCCGTACGCTGCACGTACGGCCAGGAACTCGATCGGCTTGTACTACTCTGGGCTGACCTGGCCTCGCCGAGGCAGCGGAGACGACGACTAGTTCAAAATCCTGGTACGAACTGCGTACACGGCGTAGTTAATTAATTATACTGTTCCTCGCTGCAAATCAGTACTTTAGTGATGCTACAATAATAATTAAATAAGTACAGCGGCCACCGCAGCATAAGTACTGTAGCACACGATATGAGCCGTTAGATTGGATCTAATGGTCGGGAGACCATCATAGTGCAGAGAACTATTTATTCTCAGCATTTAGTCCTCTGATACTGTGAATCTCATTCCGTTAAAATGCTCATCCTATTTATTAGAGCGTCGTCAACGCCGTAAGGACGTACGTGTGGTACCAGACAGCTTCTTACCCAGATGGATTGTAATAACCTTGCTATTTAATCAATAATAAAGGACTCTCCCTCCTTGAAACAAAGCAACCCGATCGACGGGAAGGGTACAAAGAAGTGCCATTGCTAGCTCTCTCGGCGGAAAACGTAAATAAAAAGTTTCTCTTTCATCTTGTGATTGTGTACATTAATATTCTACCAATCGACAAGCTAGCGAGCTGCAGTTTGCTTCTAGGAAAACATTTACGCGTGTGTATATAGATAGATGTGTAGTGCATGTGCAGGCTATCACCGCAAGGCATTTTGCGAACTGCACAAACAGTGCTTATCAGTGTACTGTAGCAATACTGTGATGGCGATGGTCTTTGCACTGTAGAGATTTGCTGTAGCAAAATTATTATAGCAATTGATCTGAGTCTTCGATTTTCAACCGATCCGTGGAGATCAGACCTAATGAGTATGCGCCGTAGATCCTCCACATTGATAGCTTAAATAAAGAGATCCAATCCAGTGCACGTGTGTATGTATATATACATATACATATTGTATGTATGGGTAAGGCCTTGAAGAAGCGAAAGATCATCTGCCATCATGAGTTTTGCATTCTGATCACAACGTAACGTACATACCGACGGATTTGCTAATTTTTAATTGTCTGAAATTTTCTTATCCATCAGTCACCTACAGTTACACAGTACTAAGTTTAAAATTACAGTACCAAGTGATGTGTAATTTTATCATAGCTCTACGGTAACTTTTAGTTCTATTTATTTTTGTATTTTTTTTCTATTTGTTGTCGGATTTTTTTATTTGTAGGGTTCACTTAGATTTACTTTTGTCTAGTTTAGAATTTTTTTGTATTTTTCTTGTAATACTTTTGTCTATTTTAGAAAGAGACAATCTAACCCATAGAATATTGATTCAATAGTGAGAAAAGATGGCTGATCGATAAAAAAAATTTCAGTTACATAGACACGTACGGAACTCACAATTGCAGGAAGCCAAAACAACTTGCAGAGACCAGCCAGCTAGATACCGTACGTACAAAGAAACGGGAATCTAACTTGCAAGTTAACGGCACGGCCCAAATTAATCCCGAAGCTACAAGCACCTAGGCTAGGCACGTACGTAACTTAGCAGAGAGGGATCCCTAAGAAGAAAGTTGGTAGGTTGCAGGCAGGCAGCTCGCTAGGTAGCTTCGGCCGGCGGAAGTTTCCGAAACGAAGCATCTATAGCCAGCACGCATGCATTGCGCCCTTACGCCATAGCTTGCCGTGGCTGAATGCTGTCCACGTGCGTCGCCGTTCTCCATCTCAGCCGGCCGGCCGGCCGGCCGGCCGATCGATTTCGGGAACACGCGGCAAAACTGAACAAAGAAGGGAAATGTCTCTTCCCCTCTCATAGAGGCTGTTTGGTTTGACTGTGCATTTTTAAAAAGCGGTTTCTGGCTATACTGCAGGGCTTTCTAACTGCAGACTGAACGGTTGAGCTTTTCTGATTTAGTGTTTGGCTATCTGACTTTTAGATAGGTTGGCTGCAGCTTCTGAGATGAAAAATATCTAAAATGTCTCTAAAGACAGTAATAGCTTGTTTGATGCCGTTTAACGCAATTAACAACACTTAATGATATTTAACAACATTTAACAATATTTAATAATATTTAACAACAATTGACGACTATTAACGATGACTAATACAACTGACGAGAACTACCAATATTGACTGCGATTAACGACAATATACCGTAAACAACGCAATAAACCACAATTAACGATTTAACGACAATTATTACAATAAATATTTATTACAACAAATAATTATTACAAACAATTATTATAATAAGTAATTATTACACACAATTATTACATTGAATAATGAATACAACTAAAATAATTATTACAATGAATAAATATTACAATAAATAATTATTAAAAACAAATCCATGCCAGCAAAATTTAAATTTTGATAATACTTAGTCAGTCAGCAATTCCATGGCATACATGAGGAGCAACAATTTTAACAGCATGAATACTAAAAAATTTAACCACTGCAATCATTATTTTGAAATTCATCTTAAGGCAATTATGGACAATTTTTACATAGACACAAACATTGCAATAACAATCAGTGAAGGCAATTATGGGCAATTTTGTATCAATTTAGTTGTATATGTAACAGGCACATGCATTAATGGATATAATTGCAATAAGAGTAATTGAATAAATTTCTATAGATGTTGAGGAATCTAGAGTTACTTCATAGTCATTGTAAACTACTTCTGAGCAAGTTTCACTGATCCTCTAGATATCAAGTACACCTTACCAACCTCAATTAGGTCATAAAACTGATCAAGCACCGAATTGAAGCATGTTGCACGAATTTCTCCAGCATGTGAATCAAGGAGATCAATAAGTTCCACTGCTATTGCCATGCCAAGAACTGTTAATGTTTGGATTGATTGATACAATATACAGAATTAGTGACAAAGTGACAATGTTTGGATTAGTTAGTTCAGTACAACAAAGTGACAATTCATGCCCTCCACTTTTTTAGGGCTTGGGACCAAGCATCGGCGATGTTAGGCAAAGATTATCATTCCTTTGTTGTTAACATCTACTAAACAATATCAAACCGATATCGAAGAATGCTACATTAAGATGATCGTGATTCAAGATACTAGTACTCATCACATTTATATATCTCAATTTGACAGAAAAGAATTCAAAATTATGATCAGGGCATCAAGGTCCATGTAAGTATGCACCATTAAAAGTACAACAACACCCACATATATGCTGACAAACTATTGAGGATGAATTTATTCTTATTTACATGAATCAGGGCATCAAGGTCCATGTAAGTTTGCACCAATCATGTAGTCAATCAAAGATGACATATCAACTGATCTAATATCAATCAAGTAATTAATTTGATTTGTAACTATCAACAACAACAGTGAAATGTCTCACTCCTAGTCACAACTATCAACAACAAACATTTCATTCTTCAGTTCATCCAGTAAAAAACAAACATATAAACATACACAAATTTCATTTCATTTTGATATCCAATAATCCAAAACTCTTGAGCGAAACCCACATATAATCAATTAGTCCATAAGATCCTTATGGATATCCAATCTTGATCCACTAATTGCTTATATGTTTTCCATTACAATAGCATGTTCATGTTAAAAACCTCCAGTACCAATGGCAATACCTACAGAAATGTCTCACTCCCAGTCATAACTATTTACCATCGAAACACTACAACAGAAATGGATTCAGACAATAGGCAGATAATCAACTGATCAAGCCACTGAACTCAGGTAAAATACAGAACTAACAGCTGGATCAAAAGCACTACCAGAACAATCTGCAAACACCAAAGATTGTTCATTGGTGCATGTTCTGGAATCGCTGGTCAAACTTCAGAATCCATGCAAATCCATGAATTCCGCACCAAAGATTGTTCAAACATCAGTTGCAAAATCAAACACCAAGCCAACAATTTCATCGCATGTAATGCATTTCATCACATGAACACCAAGCCAACAATTTTATCACTGCAGGGGTACTACCGTGCATGGAGGATGGAGCCGGGGGAGGAGGCTATGGGAGGAGGGCGCCGGGGGAGGAGGAGGAGGTGGGCGGGTGTGGGTACGGAGGTTGAGGTGCGCATGGCTAGGAGAGGGAGCCCGAGGAGGAGGCACTGCCGCATCGGGGAGGAGGGTGCCGAGGAGAGGAGGGAGGAGGACGCGACGGGGCGGCCAGATCTGGAGGCGACCGGAGAGGGAGGAGGACATCGACGGTAGGAGAGGAAGCTGGAGGAAGGAGGAGGGGCTCGGGGGCAACCAGATTCGGAGGCGACGCCGACACAGGAGGAGGTGGGGGCCAGCAGGGAGGAGGAGGAGGGAGGAAGGGCTCGGGGTGGCCAGATCTAGAGGCGACTGGAGAGGGAGGAGGCCGCCTGAGGTAGGGGAGGGAGCTGGAGAGGGAGGAGGCCGCCTGAGGTAGGGGAGGGAGCCGGAGGAAGGAGGAGGGGCTCGGGGGGCGGCCAGATCCGGAGGCAATGCCACCGTAGGAGGAGGTTGGGGCCGGCAGGGAGGAGTAGGAGGGAGGGCGCTGGGAGGAGGAGGCACTGCTTGGGAGGAGGAGGCATCTTGGCAGGGCCGGGGAGGAGAAGGAGGCGTGCGGGGTAGGAGGAGGTGGTGGTGGTAGGCGAGCGTGGGAGGAGGGAGACGAATGAGCGCGGGGGGGGGGGGCTGTGCGGGCGGGGCGGGGGGTTGAGGCTAGTTTTATCGAATAGCAAAAGCAGGTAAATACCACGCAAGTCGAGGGGCAAATGCAGAAGTGGGGTGGTGGAACGAAAGCCGCGGGAAGTTGCCCTATGGTGGCTTTTGGCTTTCTAACGTGTACGTGGAAAGCGGCTTCCGAGAAAGCCGCTTCAAAAAGCCTGTCATTTGGTTCGGTTTTTGGCTTTTTCGGACAAAAGCAGGAAGCCGAAGCCAAAACAAACATGCCCATAATATAACATACGCAATTCTAATATATTCGACTCCTTCACTACTTGGTCCCCCCATGACAAATGTATTCGCTACTCACTACTAGTCTTGTTGCTACGATAGTTGGTGCCGTCTTGGGGACTGAATAAATAGCTACACAATAGACGCCAACAAGAGAAGCCGAAGACATCTTTACAATAGTGGCTCGCGACGGCCCACTGCGCACAAGCCTCGCGGCCCACATTGCGGTAGCCTACTCTGCGTGCCTCGCTTGATGCACCCTCTCGCTCATGCCCACCATGCGCACTTAGTGACCCAGCTTCATGGGGCCTTGCCCACCAGCGCCTTCAGCCTCAACCACCTCGTGACTGCTCCGCCTCCGAGCGACCCTACGGGCACCTCGCGGTCGGCTCCACTCCACGCGACTTCATAGCTCCACCTCGCCGCCTCCGCCTCGGGACCCCTTGTGGCCCCCTCACAACGTGGCAGTCCCACCTCGCAGCCTCCTCCTCGCGGCTTGGCATGTGTTTCTCCATATCTTTGCTCATCTATCACTGATCCACAAAGAGTATTATCTTGCATAGTTCTTGTTTGGTTCCAAGCATTCTAAGAAACATAGGCTATTTTCCCACAAACTTGAATATGAAATATTTACAGAAAGATTATTATTTGATATTAAGTTCTTATGAAAAAGGAACTCATTGAAAATTTGACATACTTCATGTTGGCAAGTGGCAACTGTTATCAAACAAAACTTTCATAGCTTCGCAGAAAATAACATGATGTAGTTGTCCACATGCTGTATTTTGAGAAAGAAATCAGCATGTAAGGTTCTCAGGTCAAGTGCGCATAGCAATATTGTGTTTCTCAACTATTAGGCATTATATTTTGAATATGGCAATCTATGAGTGGTAAAGCTAATAAAGATTACAAAATTTGCAGTCACATAAGAAGGAAAATTAATCAAAGTATCAATAGTTATACTAGCCATGATTCTTCTTAAAAATGCATAGGGATAACAAAAGCACATGAAAACCTCATAGATTGACAGCTCTATGATTTTCTATGTAAAAAAAACGAATGTAATAGAAAAGGCATACCATGCCTTCAGTTTTGGGGACATCCGCAAGTACCACAGCCAAAAGTGTTGATTTTCCCGAGTAACATCCCAAAATTTGACTTTAAAAAATTGAGTAGCTTAGGTCCCTAGAAAATTTTACCAATTTTATTTGAATTAATAAAGCTTAATTGGGAATTTCTAAAAGTTAAAACAGTTTAATCTGATTAAATTAAACTACAATTAAATCAAAATTAGTGTTATTTGGCTTCCTCGTGTTCCAAGGAATTTTCTGAGTTTTTTAGCTATTTATTGGGTCTCCTTGATTTTCGGCCTTTTCTTTAATTCTGAATTTTCAATTTATTTTCTCTCTCTCCTGCCAGTAGCTGTATACTGTTCATCTTCCCAACAAAACCGAGAGTTCTATTCCCGTACGCAAGCAATATTTCCCTATTTTGTCTCTCCCTCTTCGGTGCATATAAAAGCAAATTATCCGCGTCAAAACGACCATCTTGATCTCCTCTTCCAATCCCCCAAATTGGTTTCGTCCAAATCGCCTTCGTTTCGTTGCAATATGCAAAAGAACTGAGCTCCACTGGAGGTCTTCCCAGTCGAGTTCTGCCACCATCCGTCATCCCCCGGCCATCCATCGACCGTCTGCACCATTGAGTTCGTCTTGTCGCATTCTATGTCATGCTTCCATCCCAATCGCCCGAAGACCACCGAATCACCGCCGGCCATGTCGAGCCATGACGCTGAAACGCGTACGTCGCGTTCCCCTCTCCTTCAGTGAGTTTTTCTAAAATCCGACCGCGTCATCTCGTGACCCTCATCATGATCTATTTGTCCCATATTTTAATTTCAAGTTTCATCCACCATGCACCGAGAACCGAGCTTTCTCTCTCCTCTTGGCCACCTCCCTTCTCTGACCAAATACTCTACAACCATTGAGCCCTTGCCTTCATCTCCACCACCATTGGGTTCACGTCGCCGCGTTCTATGCCGTGCTTCCCTTCTTTTCCCCGAAACCTCGTCAGAATTGCTGCGCACCCGTGAGGCCGCCACTGCCGTCGTTCTTTGCCTCGCCGCCGGCGCATGCTGTCGTTTTTCGCTATTTTGACCGTGTCATCATCTCTGCATCATAATCGGCATTCCGTTTTGCCCCTTCGCTGCCGCCATCGCCTCACCGCCAATCGCCAACGCCGCCATGCACCATAACCTGCCGCACGCCTCCTATTCTTGTTGTCTGTTGTCGTTCTACTCTGGTGTATTCTCCTTTGGTTCAGTTCTCTAATTCTTGTGTCTTCCTTTCCTTTCTCTGATGTGTAGAGCCAAACATCTATCTTTGCTTTGGCTCCATGCACCAGAAGCAACCGCAGAAGGTCTGTCCTCTGTGCTGTTGCCTTCTGTTCCTCTCGGTTGTGTTCTCTGGTTTCTCTCTTTCTTGTTTTCTCTCCCTGATGAGTAGACCCCATGTGTCATGCCAGGAAATAAATCCCTTCTCTCTCTTACTTGTAGGCCTCATATGTCATCCACCCAATTAAAAACCCTAGATTCCCTCTCTCACTTACATGCGGGTCCCGCATGTTAGTCAACTCTCGGTCAACCCTAGTTCATGAGCTTGGTCCACCGTGGACTAGCATCTCTCCGTGGACCTGGTCCATAGACCAGTAATCCTATTTTCTGGAATTATTTTAATTCTAGAATATTCTTTACTCCGGTGGTCCCACATGTCACTCTCTCTACCTTTTTCAGGAATTATTACAATTCTCCAAAATTCATAAATATCAGTAGGTCCCACATGTCATATACTCAACCATTTTCCAATATTTTCGAAATAGAATATTCTGTAGACCCCATATGTTAGTTCATCTCTCCCTTTTCCTTTTTCAGCATTTTTCTTTTCGATCGAACTTCCGAGAGCTCGTTCTTCCTCATACGAACTCCGATTGAACCCATTCAAGTTTCTAAATTCATCTATATTCAATATCTACCTTCTAGTACCATTTAATTTAAATTTGAAGTTTATTTTATTTAATTTTTTGAATTTGGTTTGTTTTGCGCTTTCTTTCTCGCCAGACATTGAAGTCCCGGAATCGTCCGAAGGAGCTGAAGGTCAAGGAAGTAGAAGATTGAAGATAAAATAAGACCATCATTGCTATAGCAAGGCAAGTTATACATTTGACCATGTTGAACCTAGTCTTCCAAAATTACTTTGATTCAATTATTGATTTTACTTTAAGTATTTATTTAAATGTTTTGGGATTAGTTATTCATCCAAATTGTTTATATCCACCTTGCCTATTGTAATATCATGATCTTTTGTCACCCTAGCTTGGTTAATTATTAGTTGGTAATATCATAGCACCAACATGGGTTGGTTAGATACGAATAGTCTACTTAGCCTTGCAACGAGTCATTCATTCAATTGAGTTGTAAATATAAATTTGACTAAGTGATTATGGAACTTTGTGTAAAACTGTGTGTTATGTGCTATTACTTGTTGATGGCATTGTTGCACTTAACCAACAGGATGGGAAATGATTTAGATTGAGGCGAGTGGATGAACTGTGTGATATGGTGGAGCTCAGTGCTTGGAAAATATGAATTGTGGTTACTTAGTTAGAAATTGGTAGTCTCACCTTGGTCAATTAAGGACTTAACTTTGTGCACCATTGAACTGAGCCACAATTGTACAAGCACATGCTTGGTATGGGATGGGCCTAACTTAGTAAGTTACGGAGTCATGATGTTGATTACTCAGGCAAATAGGTTAAGCTGTGTGCCAAGGTGGAGGTGTGTTTCTACCTTTATGGAGATTCATATTTATGAGCAGTTCGCCTTCTTCAGGTCCAATAGTGTGCGACAGGCTAATTTCCTGTGTGGGCGTTGGTGCTGTCAGTAAAGCACATCGAGAGTATCAATTGTTGAGATGAAGTTTCGGAAAGATTTTGTTGTGATCAGCTCCGTACAAGTTGATTGCATCTTGTGGGTAAAGTGTACAACCTCTGCAGAGTGTTAAACAATCTATTCGAATAGCCGCATCCGTGGTCCTAGACATGCTCAAGGATTTCACACGAGGGGTAGATTTTCGTAAAACAATTGGAAAGTGACAACTGTGTGATTTAACGCTTATGACTGTGTGAGAATTTGATTAGGCTTTGTGTCCTTTGTGAAAATAATTGTTAAATTATTATTGTTTATTTGTTTTGAATTTCGCTTTCAATCTATTATTTGTAATTGATTGCAAATGTAGCTTTATTGCAACATAACCACATAAGTCATTTCTTTTGGAATAAACCATCATCTATAATTACATTCTATGGTACAACTTGTTGAGCACTTGGAGTACTTATTCTTGCTGCAATCATTCAGATAAAGTGGAGGAATCGTCGGTCAACAAGGTCTACTTCAAGAATCGTGGAGAACTAGGTCACCCTACCCCAGTTGATTACTTGTGGGCATATGGATGGGCTTCACTGAAGTTATTCCGTTACCTTCCGCTGCAGTTTAATTGAGCTATTCGCCTTCTGAGGCATTAATTGTAAGCTTTGACCTTAAGGTCGTTACTTTGATAATTATTATTATTTGCATATTTATTAGTTGTTTTTGCATTATGGAATGATATTTCGTTGATGTTACTACTATGTGCACTAGCATGATCCTGGACTAGTGCAATATACATAGAGGGTCCAGAATTATATTTTTAGGTCCCGACAATGCCCCACGCTAGTGATCAGTGTATAAAGCACACACGAGTGGTATATGTAAGCCCACCACCGTGACACAAAAATAACGGCGCATGGCCCAAGAGTCTCGGCGTACACCTCGATGTCCCACGCTAGTGCTCAGTGTATAAAGCCCACACGGGTGGCATATGTAAGCCCACCACCGTGGCACAAAAATCGCCATGTAGACCAAGAGCCCTGGCGTACACCTCGATACCATCATGTGAGTGCTCGGTGTATAAAGCCTACACGGGTGGCATATGTAAGTCCACCACCATGGCATAAAAAATTATCACGTATGGCTCAGAGTCCTGGTGTACACTATGTTGGACAAAATTGCCTCAGTGTATATAAAAAAAATCACCGCGCATGGCTACGCGCCCCGTCGTATATTACGTTGCCAAAAACTGCCTCAATGTACAAGTAAAAACCTCTGCGCATAACCATCGAGCCCCGACGAATAATTGATGCCCTGCCAGGACGGTACAGTCTTACACATTGAAAAAAACTAGACTCAAGTCCATACTCAAAACAAACACGACTAGGCATCCACGATCCACGCCCCGATGTGCCGCCTGCCTCAAAGGCTATGCCTCGGCGGGGCGGCCCCGTGTCAACGACTTCGCCTGCACGGGTCACGCCCAGACGCGCCGTCTGTCTCAAAGGCTATGCCTCGGCGGGTCGGGGTGGCCCCGCGACGACAACTCTGCTTCCCCGAGCCACGCGCCACCCGCCTCAAAGGCTTTACTAGGTAGAGGCTACCTCTAAGGCATCACTACTAGAAGACCCGAGGTATTCCAACTCCTGAGGGGCCAGGGCAAAATCCTATTGCATCTGCTGGTCCCTCGGAACTTGCAGGAGAGGGAGTACTGTCGTACCTTGTCAGGACCAAAAAATGAAATTTTAGACCCTCTGTGTATAACACACTAGTCCAGGATCACGCTAGTGCAAACAGTGTCAACATAGATGAATATCGATCCACACAAGACGAAATAATAGAATAAACGATTAATTTGAATAAAAAATAATGGTTTTGACCTTATGGTCGAATTTATACTTATTAAGCCTCGCAGGGCTGACAATAATTAAATAAGCAGCAGCGGAACAAAATAAACTTCAGCGAAAACCCATCGAATCACCACAGACAACCGACTGGGATCAAGACCTAATGATGAGCAACCTTGTAGAACTCCTCCTCGAAGGCAGGCGATGATTCCTCCACTTCAGCTGAATGATTGCAGCAAGCATGAGTACAGAATCGTACTGAACAAGTTGTAGCACATAAATGCAAGTATAAATGATGGCTTAATACAAAGTAAATGGCTTCTGTGGTTATTTTGCAAGAAAGCAATTTTTGCAATTGAATACAATAATAGATTGAAAGTGTAATTCAAAACAAATAGACAATAATAGTTTAGCAATTGTTTTCACAAAGGACACAAAGCCTAATCAAATTCTTTCACACAGCCATATGAGTTTATCTACACAGCTGTCCCTTTCCAATTGTTTTATGAAAAACTATCCCTCGTGTGAAATCCCCGAGTATGTCTATGACCGCGGACGTGGCTATTCGAATATATTGATTAACACTCTACAAAGGTTGTACACTTGACCCACACGATATAATCAGTGTAGCTAGCACTAATCATAACAAAACTTTTCTGAAACTTCATCTCAACCATTGACACTCCTGATGTGCCTTACCGTCATACCAACCCAAACACAGCGCTTTGGTACGACACACATCGTTGGATCTGAAGACGGCGAACCACTCATAAGTATGGCCTACATAGTAGTCCGCACCTCCGCCCATCACTGAGCTCCTAACCTACAACTTGAGTAGTCAATATCGAGAATCCGTAACTTACAAAGTTAGGCCCGTCCCATAACAGACATGTGGTTGTACAGTAAGACTTAGTTCAATAGCGCACAAAGTTAAGTCCTTAATTGACCAAGGCAAGACTTCCAATTTGTAACTATACCATGAAGATTAACATTCCCAATCACAAAGCTTCACCATATCACACAGTTTCCACCACTCGGCTCAGTCTAAATTTTTTCTCACCTTGTTGATTAAGTGCATTACATGCCATCAATGAGTAATGATATACAACACACAGTTTTACATAAAGTTCCATAGTCACTTAGTCAAATTTATATCGGCAACTCAGATGACAATAAATGACCTGTTGCATGGCTAAGAAAACTACTCGTATCTAACCAACCCACGCTGGAGCTATGATAATACCAACTAGTAATCAACCAATCTAGGGTGACAAAAGATCATGAAATTACAATAGGCAAGGTGGATATAAACAATTTGAATGAATAACTAATCTCAAAGCATTTAAATAATTACTTAAGGTAAATGCAATAATTGAATCAAAATAATTTTAGAAAACCGGGTTCAACATGATCAAATGTACAACTTACCTTGGAATAGATCTTGCTACTGGTCTTGGTCTTGGTGAACTCCTCCTTCCTCAAAATCTTCAGAAGTAGGAACGTCTACTCGCAAACGAAGCAAATAAATAAAATAAATACAAAATAGAGATAAAAACAAACTCAAAAAATTAAATAAAAATCTTAAAAAAATAGATCTCAAATTTAGATTAATTTAGAACGAAGAACGGACTCCTGGAAGTTCTAAATCTAAAGAAATAGCAAAATTGGGTCTGGTGTAGGGTTTGACTAGCACGTTTGCGCTGACTGTGCAGCTGACGCGGATGCCGCGTAGACGACACATCGATGACACGCAAGCATGGGGATGAGGTGGCTGGCAACGTGGCGTGACACATTGGATGCCTAACAGCGAGGCTTGGGTGCTAGTGGCTCCTGGTGAACAGCGGCGTCTCGTAGACGACGAAGGCGCGCAATGGGTAGAGGGCGCTATTGCGAACATATTGGTGTACTAACTGGTGCTCGAGGACGATGGTGGCGGCCGACAGCGAGTGTTAAACAGCGAAGAAAGTGTGGGTATTGTAGACAACGAGCTCCAGTGGCGTGAAGGGGCGCACAGGGTAGAGTTCACAATGGCGGACTCGACGATGTAGACAACGACGGCAAAATTCGCAAAACGAAAGCTTCGATCGAAACCCTAAATCGCAAAATTCGACAGCTTTAGGGTTTCGGAGGTGGGATGAAGTGGGGATTTGAGATGAGGGCGAGGAGGCAATCCTTGGGGTCCCTTTTGTAGCATGAGAGCATGCCCGAATCGGCGAGATCCCAAAAGAGTCCGAGACGGTCACGACATTTAAATAGATTTTCTAATTTAGAAAATACAGAAAATACAAATAGCAAATGAACTCGGAAAAATTATAGAAAAATCTAGAAAATATATCCAAGCACATAGAACCCAAATAAAATAGTTTTGACATTTGTTGATATTGAGATTAATCACATTAAATTGTTTTGATATTAAAAGTTCATGTTAAGCTTTATTAAAATTCAAATAAAATCCTTGGGTGAATTTTCCAAAGACTAAACTACTTAAAAGATTTTTAAGACTCAAAAAATTGGGATGTTACAAACCTACCCCCTTAAAGGAATCTCGACCCCAAGATTCAGCCTAGCTAGAGAAAAGGTTAGGGAACTTGGCTTTCAGCTTTTCTTCACGCTCCCACATTACTTCTCCTTCTAAGTGATTGCTCCATTGAACCTTGAGAAAATGAACGGTCTTACTTCTGGTCCGTCGCTCTGCGACATCCAAAATTTTGACTGGCTGCTCTTTATAAGTGAGATCCTCTTTTAATTCAATTGAATCCTAGGGAGTTTTTCTGTCGGCACACGAAGACACTTCTTCAACTGCGAGACATGGAAGACATCGTGTACTCCTGCTAACGACTGCGGCAGTTCAAGCTGATAAGCAACTTCTCCTCGGCGACTTACAATCCTGAAAGGGCCAACATACCTAGGGCAAGCTTTCCTTTGGCATGAAACCTTCTGACACCATTAAGCGGGGTAACCCGAAGAAAAACAAAATCCTCCAGCTCAAAGCTGAGATTACGGCGACGATTATATGCATAACTCTCCTGTCTAGACTAAGCTATCTTTAATCTTTCTCAGATCATAAACACTTGATCTTCTGCTTCCTGAATAATATCTGGTCCGAATACCTTTCGCTCAGCTGTTTCTAACCAATTCAGAGGGGTTCTGCATGCACGACCATACAAAGTTTCAAATGGTGACATATGTAGACTAGCTTGGTAACTATTGTTGTACGAGAACTCTGCGTAAGGTAAACACTTATCCCAACTGGTAGCATGAGCTAGAGCACAAGCTCTCAACATATCCTCCAATATTTGATTTACTCTTTCAGTCTACCCATCTGTCTGAGGGTGATATACAGTACTGAAATTTAGATGAGTCCCCAAGGCTTCCTACAGACTCTGCCAGAAACGAGAGGTGAACTGAGATCCTCGATCTGACACTATCTTCTTAGGTACGCCATGCAAGCTGACAATTCTTGACATATATAACTCTACAAGGCGATCTCTTGAATACGTGGTTTTGACGGACAAGAAACAAGAAACTTTCGTCAAACGATCAACTATTACCCAAATCGAATCGTAGTCCGATTGAGACCTGGGTAAGCCGGTGATAAAATCCATTCTGATCTCTTCTCATTTCCACTCTGGAACCTTCAGGGGTTGCAACAAGCCTGCTGGTCTCTGATGTTCTGTCTTTACTTTTTGACACACGTCACACAAGGCAACAAATTCTGCGACTTCTCGCTTTAAATTCGGCCACCAAAATTTATTTTTAACATCCTGATACATCTTAGTGCTTCTAGGGTGAATAGAGTACTTCAAGTCATGAGACTCTTTTAAGATTAGCTGTCTTAAACCATCAACATCTGGCACACAGATACGTCCATTGATCCAAAGCGTATCTTGATCATCCTTGGTAAAATCCTTGAAGTTTCCTTCTTCCGTCTTGAGCTTAATGTCCTTAATATCAGGATCATCTGGTTGGGTAGCATGAATCCGTTTTTCCAAAGTCTATTGTACTTCCAGACTGGCCACAAATCCTTCGACTACCACTTCTATCTTCAGCTTCTAAAACTCTTCACGAAGTTTTGGGCAATTCTCTTTCACTTTCAAAGCATTGCAGTAGCTCTTATGACTTAAAGCATCTACAACCACATTGGTCTTATCGGGATGGTAGTGGATCCCAAGATTATAATCTTTTATTAACTCCAACTATCTTCTCTGCCTCATGTTCAAGTCAAACTGAGTGAAAATATACTTCAACCTCTTATGATCTGTGTATATCTCACAACGATTACCGATGAGGTAATGACGCCAAAATTTTAAAGTATGCACATCGACAGCTAATTCCAGATCATGGGTATGGTAATTCTAATCATGAGGTCTCAATTGTCTTGATGCATAAGCAACAGCTCTTCCTTCTTGCATTAGGACACAACCTAAGCCTTGACGCGAAGCATCACAGTAGATATCGAAATCCTTCCTAATAACTGGCAGAATCAACACTGGGGCTGATGTCAAACGTTTCTTCAACTCCTGAAAACTTTTCTCACAAGCGGGGGTCTAAGTAAACTTTTTATACTTACAATTGCAAAAGAGGCTTAGCAATTATCGAAAATCTTTCGATGAAGCGGCGATAATATCCTGCCATTCTCAAGAAACTGCGAAACTGAGCAACAGTCTTGGGCTGCTCCCAATGTAACACTACTTTAACTTTATTAGAAATATGCCCTAGAGGCAATCATAGAAATTATTATATTTTATTATGTTCATAACATTAGATAATATGTTATCTTGTTCCTAGAATAATATTGTTAATATTTATTATCAAGTATGTGACTTTATTGTGAAACTCTATATTTCTGCAATGATTATTCTTAAACGTTCCCTGGTAGGAAACATATGAGAACACATATGAATAGACTAGCATATGTATTTGTTGATGACTTTGTTTCACAGGTCATGGATATGGAGATATCAAACCAATAATATAGACATATGTTAGAGAACACGGTGTTGGATAAGACCCACCTTGAGATACTATTAAGATTGTTATGATTCTATGTGTCGTTAGTTGGTCTCAAGCAATGATGATTTATAATCCTTAGACCTGAGATCAGCATGATTTCCTACATATGTAATAGCACTCTTAGGGGTTGCTAATCGCTATTCGTAACTGGGTAGTTATAAAGGTAGCTTTCGGGTATGCTATGAAACATGCGGAGGAATGTGACTGGTTGGATACGGGAATTGCCCCTCCTAACATAACAGGAGAGATGTCTTTGGACCCCTCGTTGTGGTCAGATAAAATAAGTGCATGGCCATGCCACTAGTAGTCGAAGTGTTCGACCACGTGAAGTTATCCGACACTCGATCGAGAAAGTCTTGAACAATCCATGAAAGACACAACATCTCACCTGGAATTCAACCAGATATCATAAGGCAAAGGAACAATACACGAGTAGGTCACTTAGTTCAATCAGTTACGGACTGATCGTATGGAGATATGAGCTAGTCGTAGACTAGTCGAATGTGATCACAGAGTGGTCGTAACCTAGTCGTAAGGAATTACGAACTAGTCGTGACCAAATACGAACTGGTCATATAAAGATAGGACCTGGTCGTAAGTGATGAGGAACTAGTCGTAGATCATATTGCATTAAGGTTCGTCTGATATAATTTGTGTGTATTCGGGAATCGCTATGTTCTGCTAGGAACCGCTAACGACTCGTGGTCGGAAAGGGTTTCCGAGTCACAACCGATTACGCATAAACCTAATGGGTCACACACTTAACAGGTTGGAATAAAACGTGTTCGGATAGGGTCCGTCATGGGCACTATATAAGGATATGCTTGAGGCTATTGAGAGATATACGAGTTGACGTAAGTTGCTCCATAACAACCCTAGCTGCCATCTTCCTGAGAGCTCTGCCGTGCGAATTGGTGCTAGCACACCGGCGTACGGTTGTTCCTTCCCTAGACATGTGGATACCGTAGAGGCGCTACTGCGGTTGCTGTTGCGCTTGAGGACGATCCACGATCTTCATAAGGAACTACAGAGGTTACTGGAGGAGACGATTGACTCGCGAGGACGCTGGTCGATCGACTACGACCACTGCATCGACGTGCTCGGCACTGGACAATCGACTACGAACACTACATCAACGCGCTCTATGTTGGACCAGACTGCTCCAACTCTTCTTTCGGTGCTCTGCGTGTCTGGTGGTAACGATCTGTGATCATCTACTTGCTTGGATTCCTGGTTTACTTGGTAGAATTTTTGATTTGTTGCTATCATAGCCTACCCGTATCCCTTCAAACTTTACCCAGGTCGACTGCTACTCCTTGAGCTATCATCACATGACCAAGAAAATATCAGACCCAGGATTAACGTCCCAAATCCTCTATGTATTTCTGAACTAGTCCCGTGATCAGTAGCTAGTCCACACAGTAAACAGATATGGTAACCTCCATAAATCGCACAATTATATTAATAATCAACAGAGTTTATTACCAAATGGGCTTACAAGCCAACAATAAAGAACACAACGGAAGACGAAGAAGTAGTGGAGTCCAGCTGATCTGCCACAGGCAATCGACTGGGATAGCGGACTAGTCGTCGAGATCCACATCAGTAGCAAAGTCCTTCTCTAAAATTTATTTACATAAAGCAAGGATGAGCACAACTTCCGTGCTCGCAAGTTACACCCAATAACAGAGTTAATGCATGCATGGATATAACAAAGGAAGGCTTATTGGTTAAATTTGCATAAAGCAATATTTTCTTTAAATATTTGTACTAAGTTCCAAAGCAGTTATTCTATAACTAAAATTTATTTTATAAATTCTCAAGTTTTATAGTCAGATAATATTCACACAAGAATGGCGAAGAATACCCCCCCTATTATATGGCTTACTGCCCAATTTTCCCATTTGCATAAACTAGTTGATAAAGTCTTTTGAAAACAAAATCCAAACATCTAACTTTGAGTGGCTTTGCTAGCATGTCTACAATCGTGGACACGGCTATTCGAATAGTTTTACGCTCTGCAAAGGTTGTACAACTTTACCCACATGACACGAATTCTCTAGTTTGTCCGGCATAAATAAGCATGCAGTAATAATTTAAAACAAAATTTAAATAATTTGAAATAGTGGGTGCAAATATGGTCAAAAATGTAACTTGCCTTGCTCAATTAGTTGCTCTCCAACGGCGTCGAAATCTGACTCTCCGAAGTCATCGAAATCTATACGCGAAAATAAGCTAAATTGAAAAAAAATTCAAATGAAGATTCAAATGAACTCTAAATTAAATAATTTTGGTTTAGTTAGCTAGATATTAATTTGATATGAATTTAGAAATTTTAATCGATGAAATCGGAGTTCGTATGAAGGAGAACGAACCCTGGGAAGTTTGGAAGTCACATGAAATGATGAATAATAGGATTTTTCAAAATTTTGGAATTATTTTTACGAAGAAAAATCAGATTATCTCGTCACGCTGACATCAGCGAAGGGTTTTTCGGAATTAAAAGAAAACCAAAGAAAATCGACTGAGGCTAACATGCAGGACCCACATGTCATAGACACGGTCCACATGAACTAGGCTCGCCGGGTTTTGGCTCTGGAGGGCTGGCTTGGGTGGCATGCACGCGCTAACGTGGATCCACGTGGCGCTGACTGGCGTTTTAGTGCCTACGTGGCGCTTGCGTGGAGGTGATGTGGCGAGGCCACGTCGGCACAGGCGGCGCCGTCGTTGGGACCGATGGTCGCTAGCGATGCGCAGCACGACGGCGACCGGTGAGGACACGAGTAGAGAGAGGAGGACGAGGGGGAGTATGATGCGCTCACCCTGGTGGCCGGAGGAGGGCAGAGGCGACCGGCGGCAAGGCGAGATCGGCGACACGGCTCGGTCTCCGGTGGAGGTGGCGTTCCGGTGGCTCTCGGGGCAAGCGGTTGCGCGCACGGGATAGCCCAGGTGGTGGCGATTCCGATGGTGGTGGAGGCGAGGTCACGGCGCCGATGGTGGCGGCGCTAGAGGCGGCGGGGCGCTTGTGGCCGGCGGCGACCAAAACTCCAATTCCGGCGAGACGGGCACGAGAGAGGAGTGAGTAAGGGGGAGAGATTGAGTGAGAGGAGAGCTCCCCTGTGCTTCCTTTTATAGGGGCCGGGGAGGGCGAGGGGAGGAGATCGAGCCTGCGAGGAGATCGGCGGTCGTGGCGGAATTTCGGTGAAATGGGCACGAAGAGAGGGGAACGAGGGAGGAGTGGGGGCGGCGGAATCGGCGGATCAACGCACACGTGTGCGCGAAAGAAGGGGAAGGAGATAGAGGCGTTGACGGAGCTTGGCGCGGGCGCTAATGGCAGCGGTTGAGAGACAGCGCGTGGAGAAGAAGAAAGCGGGGAAGAAGGAGATAGGTGGGGCCCACATGGCGGCGACCGAAAAAGAAAGAAAGGGAAGGGTTGCGGCTGGCTGTTGGATCTTGATTTGACGGTCATGATCACACGTGAGCCGGTTGGCGTCTTGCAAGCGAACGTTATAACATGATACGATCGATGGACTAGGGTGACCGCATGAAAGTAGGGCAATGGGTCAAGCGCTCATGACAAGAAACGAGCCGAAGGGATTCGACCCAAAACCAAATCAGGATTTAAAATGATTTAGCTAATTAAATAATTTGGTTAATTCAAAAAGGGTTTAGAAAATAGCAAATAAAATCCAAAAAATCTAGAAAAATTCACAGAAATTCCTAGAGTTATTTTGAACTTAATAAAATTATTTTCAACATAAAGTTGGCTTTTAATTTTGCAAATAAATTATTTTGGCTTTAAAATAATTAGGAAAAAGATTTTAAAATTCCGAAAATTCTATAAATTAATTAAAATTTTATTTTTCAATTTAAATCAATAAAACTTCAAAAAACTTCAATAAATTTTATTTTTTGACTTTAAAACTTTAGAAATTCAAGAAAAGCAATCAAACTCTTTCAAATTTTAGAAAATCCAATAAAATAATAACTTTAATAATTTTTAAGTTGGTAATGTAACTTTGGAATGTTACAAACTACCCCTTAAAGGAATCTTGTCCCCAAATTCGGAGAGGCTAGAAATAAAGAAGACGCACATAGGATGAATGAATTGAGAGATAGAGAGAATCTATCTTCAAGTTGGCGTTATGTCCAAGGATGTTGGGTTGTTCAAATTTTGAGGTATCAATCCGTCCTTCATGTCCCAGGTACATCGCTTGGTTAGAAGTCCAATGGATTGTTAGAGAAGAGGAAAATAGCAAAGGGTGAGAGAGAAAGCTATGAGGAGGGAAGTCTACCCATTTAAAGAAAACGTTGTACACAAGATCAAAAAATCTATGTACGACGTACCAAAAGAAAATATACTATATATGGTAAGAAACAATACAACGTTCTACTCGATCGATAATCGTAAATTGGTGAAAAGATTCAATACACAGAATGAGTCTTAGCAGACTTAAACTATATGGCTTGGCTGGCATCGTATCTTCTGCTCGTGGTCTTTGATGACGATGCTCTCTTGACAGCTTCATGCCTTGTGGTCTTGAACGTATTGGTAGGAAACGTGTTGACCATCTATAGAAATTTTCAAGGGAGAGAGGATCCATTTAACATTATAAAATGGTGAAGAGAGAATTAGATAAGAAAGAATTGATATAAAGAAGCTATATATAGATGACCAAGATGAGGAGAGATCAAATTATTTTTCTTGTTTTATAAAATAGGTTTTCAAGTTTTTCAACTAACGGCCATTCTAACTAGGTCACGACCTACAGTCGATATGGCTCTGATACCACTTCTATCGGACCCCAGATTAACGTCCCAAATCCTTTGTGTATTTCTGAACTAGTCCCGTGATCAATTGCTAGTCCACACAGTAAACAGATATGGTAACCTCCATAAATCGCATAATTATATTAATAATCAACAGAGTTTATTACCTAAGGGGCTTATGCCGGGACACCGAGTATGCAACCTCGAGACCCTCTGTGTATTCTGAACTAGTCCCAGATTAGTAGCTAGCTCACACAGTTTCAACATTGATGTAATCATATCCATACAACAAACTATAGATGAAGCAGACAAATTAATAATATTTAGCAAAAGGACCTTATGGTCAAGTCTTACAAAGGTTGCCACGCAGGGCTAAAGATAACAGAGTAAACTTGCAGCGGAGAACAAAACATCTGGTGGAAGCCATCCGACATGCCCACAAGCAATCGAGTGGAGGATGCGACCTAATTTGCATAGTCTTCAACGAAGTCTTCTTCATAGAACTCGTTGCTTCCAGGTTCTTCTTCAGTGACTGATTAACCAGAGGGCATAAAGCCATGAGTACTTTGAATGTACTCAGCAAGTCGTAGGGAAATGTATGCAAGTACTATTCATGCAAGAGTTGACAAGGATAGCTTTATGGCTATTTTGCAGAAAGCAATATTTGACATTAAATACAGTAAGTAGATTGCAAAGCACAATTTAAAAGATTAATACATAAGTAATCAATTTTCTTTGGAACAACTAGTGAACACCGCGTTCACTTCCCAACCATCAACCATCTACAAGATTCGACCAACCCATTCCAACATTTTCGACAAAAGTCTACCCCTTGCGTGAAATCACCAGGCATGTACATAGCAGGGACACGGCTATTGAATAGTTTTACACTCTGCAGAGGTTGTACTGACTTGACCCACAAGACACGAATTCTCTAGTTTGTTCAAGATATATCTATGCCACCGCCAAGCCTTAGGTGAAGCGATCTAGAATGCGTGACAAGGCTTTTACAAAGTTCTATTTTGACTCGATTACATTTGCTAAGGGGTTACCGTTACGGGCCCCCTCTTGCACCATTCCCAACCAACACAGAACCGAACCAAAATATTGCTAATTAGTCGGCCAGGTCTATCCCAGTCTAGACATGTGGTTGTACGATTAAGGCCCAGATCAATGGTTCAAGGTTAAGTCTTTAGTTGGTTGCTCAGGCGAGACTTTACGCATTCCATGTGCCTCGCGCACCTAAGTACCTCCCGTACCCTAATAATATGCCTCCCGCATTGCCTCGCGCATTCCTACTTTTCCATCCAACCACTCGCCCAAGCTTAAATCATTTTTGTTCAACCCGGCCAAGTGACAACCCTTGCCATGGCATAACAAATTTTAATAGCAACGGCATCGCACCACAATTGACACAACAGTGATCTCGCACTACGCTTGCTGCTTGATGGTATCGCACCATAGTTCCATATATCATTAAGTCAAGTTCAATCATTTTTGAGTATGTGATCATGAGACCATCGCATAACTAAAGCATGGCTAAGCATAATACGCACCCATGTCGGTATTGCAATAATGTCCAACCAATAATTAACCATCCTAAGGTGTCCAAGGATTATGTCATTCAAGGATACATGTCATTCACAAATTATCAAGGAGGCATAATGGCAATTAGGTAATTAACTAATTCCCAAAACCGTTTATTATAAAATTAGCGATGCATGTTTATATCAAACAATATACTTTTATAAAGATGGGTTCAATATGATCAAAGGTCTACGACTTGCCTTCGTTGAAGAGTTGAGATGCTTCAGTCGTCGAGTTCACGAAGTCTTCCGGAACGCCGGAATCTATACGTGCGAACAAAGCTAAATAAATAAAACAACTCCAAATAAAATTCAAATAAATACCAAATAAATACTAATAGGAAGATAACGAATTTAGATGAATTTAGAAATTTGAATCACTCGAATCGGAGTTCGAATGAGAAAGTTATGGCCAAAGGAAGTTTGAAATACACATGAAATGATAGATTTGGGGATTTTCCAGATTTTTCGAATTATTTTTCAATAGGAAATCCGGTGAAATGCTGCGCGGGCACTGACTGGGCTGACACGTCAGCAAAAGGGCTGACGTGGTGCCACGCGGCGCTGATGTGGCGCCACCTTAGCACTACCACGTCAGACCCGAGCGGCGGCACACGGAGACCAAGGGCTCACCGGCGAACGATGGCGCTTCAGCGACCGGCAAGGGTACCTACACGAAGAGGGAGTTACGATGATGCTGGTGTGTGCGGTGTCGAGGACGCTTTGCGCAAAGGAGGAGGCGGTGAGGACGAAGAGCGGCAGCGGCGGCGGCTCAGCGGCGGTGGGGTTCGACGGGCTCCGTGAAGGAGAGTCTTGCACCAAAGGCCATGACGAGGCGGTGCCGGTGGTGTAAGGCGACGGCGGCCGGAGAGGCTTGACGACGGCGGCGGGGGCGACGAAGCAAAACTCGGCGGCGGCGGTTGGAGCTCCAAATCCGTCGAGCTCGGAGGGACAGAGGGAGAGTGAGTGGGGGAGAAGCTAGAGGAGAGGGAGGCGCGTCCGGTGCTCACCTTAAATAGGCGCGGGCGGGGATGGCCCGAGGACGAGAGAACATCGAGGAGGTCGCTTCGGCCATTAATGGCGGCTTGACCCGCATGAGAAGGGGCTAGCGGGGCATGGGGGGCGTGGGCGGCGCAGTGCGGCGGGAGGCGGAGGTGACGCAAGCACAAGACAGAGACGGGGGTGGGCGACGACATGGTGAAGTGACGCGGCGGTGGGATTCGCGAGCGGCATGGGTGCATCTGCCTGAGGAAGAAGAAAGGCTGGGAAGAAAGGCGCCGACAGAGGGGCTCCAGGGCAATGGGGGAAGCAAGCAAGGCGGAGAGAGAGGTCAGCGGCAGTCTGCTACTGTCACGAGGGTGGCAAGGAAGCGCTTAGCGTCACATAAGACAGTGGTAGGGCGGCCGAGAAAAGGTGGGTGGTGGGCAGATTTGGCCCAGATGAATACGAAGGTTTTTAAGGATTTTTTTTATTAAATAAAATACCAGAAATAGAAAAGCATTTTTAGAAAATAGCTTAAGCCATCAAAAAAATTATAGGAAAATTCACGGAAGTCCCTTGAATTATTTAGAACTTAATAAAAATATTTTCAGCTTAACTATTGCTTTTAATTTTTTTCAATTAATTATTTTTAACTTAGGGCAAAAGGAAAAAAAACCAATTAAGATCCGGAAAACTCAATTAAACCAACTTGAATTAGTTGAAGTTTTAATTAATTCATATTAAATTGCTTTGAAACTCTAAATTTCAAGTTAAGCTTTAGCAAATTAATGAAATAAGATGGTTACTTTTAAGTTTTCAAAATTTTCAAAAAGGGCCCTGAAAATTGGGATGTTACAGCTTACAAGCCAACAATAAAGAACACAGCGGAAAACGAAGAAGCAGTGGAGTCCAGCTGATCTACCATAAGCAATCGACTGGGGTAGCGACCTAGTCGTCGAGATCCACACTGGTAGCAAAGTCCTTCTCTAAAATTTATTTACATAAAGCAAGGATGAGCACAACTTCCATGCTCACAAGTTACACCCAATAACAGAGTTAATGCATGCATGGATATAACAAAGGAAGGCTTATTGGTTAAATTTGCATAAAGCAATGTTTTCTTTAAATATTTGTACTAAGTTCCAAAGCAGTTATTCTATAACTAAAATTAATTTTATAAATTCTCAAGTTTTATAGTCAGATAACATTCACGCAAGAATGGTGAAGGATACTCTCATATCACATGGCTTTCTGCCTAATTTTCCCATTTGCATAAACTAGTTGATAAAGTCTTTTGAAAACAAAATCCAAAGATCTAACTTTGAGTGGCTTTGCTAGCATGTCCATGACCATGGACACGGCTATTCGAATAGTTCTATACTCTGCAGAGGTTGTACTACTTTACCCACATGACACAAATTCTCTAGTTTGTCCGACATATATCTATGCCACCGTTCACTACCTTAGGTAAGCACTCTAGAGCATGTGTTAAGGACTCTACAAAGTGCCATTGTAACACCCTGGCTATTCGGAAGCCAAGATACCACCTAAATAATCTAACATACAACCATAATACGGAAGAATTTGAACACTATCTCATCTAATGACATAAAGAGATCAATATTCAATAGAACCATGGCATGAATATAGTCTGAATCCAAGCAATTATATCGAAGGAATGATCAAAGATCACAAGTAATACTTAATCAACCATAACATAGCACTAGGTATCATTCACCATCTAAATTTATTTATTACAGTTCATCAATAACGAATGGAAGATAGAAACTAAATCGTAAGGTTGAACTTGAATATGGTGAAGTGAATGAGTAGTGCGTCTCTACTCCCTCTCAATTGAGCCAACATCAATGATCACCTAAAATAAACAAACAAAGCAAGAATGAGTCCGAGACTCAGCAAATACAATGAATAATTGGACATACAACAATCATGATCATGACAACATCATTGAAGAATATGAATATAACACAGAATGAATATTTGAATGAATGGAATGAATGAAATGAAGGGCCGCACACATGCATATACGGTATAGCTAGTGACACACCCGTCGGTGCTTTCACTAAGCCCGTATTTAAAAAATACGGATCCAAGTCCCGTATGAAGAACGTTTCATACGGGTGTCCCAATCATCCACATTGGAATGGTGGGTCTTACGTGTCCATACCTGGAATTGATGGGTCTTTATAATCCACTCCCGTGGATGAAACATGAATAATGGATGCATGGAATGAAATATGAATAATAAAAGACATCCAACTGTAATCATGGAATACTCGAATACGAAAGGAACATAACTATTGAATTTTATCATAGGTCATAGAAAAACACAGTGCGAACAACAAGAAATTATCATTCATTAGCTTTAAGAATATTAAAGTACTTGCCCATGTTGGAATGATGGGACTTCACTACCCAGTTCAGTGGTGAACACGAAAGAAAGAACGAATGTATATGTTGAACGTAAACATATTATCGAAGAATCAGGGTATATCAACCATGAAGGAAAACAAGGAATACCGAAATTACCCATTTCACATTCATCAATCAAGTGGAACAAACAACAAATAAGACAGATCAATTGTACTTGCCTCAACCGTGATACGGAAGTCAACGATAAAAAACTCTAGCCCCAGGGTTCACCACCACCTGGCAACCGTAAAAAAATATACTAAGTACACCAACTAAAAGTGTACAGCAATACAATGAAACAAAAAGAGAACAAGCGTCCCTAATCGCAATCCCAACTTTTAATCAAAACACTCTCAAATTCCCAAATCTGTCCAAATGAACAGCTGTTCAGGAAAACTTCATAACTTTTGAGTCAAAACTCCAAAAGCCATGAATCTAATTTTCCTAGAACCTACACAAGCCTAGCTACAACTTCTCAGGAGACCGAAAGATCAAACTAGTTCATCTAAGCCTTTGTTTGTAATCCTGAAGACCGATCTGTCATCTTCGGTACTATTAACTTGTGAATTTCATAACTTTTGTTTGGTTCAACCAAACACATTGTTCTAATACTCTCTGGAAAATACAGGAAACCAAATATCTCAATAAAATTATCTCAAATATTTCCATTGTGCAACAAATATTGCAAATAGTCAAGTAAAACTCTTCTGTCCACAACAGAGAGGCAGATTACATCCTGAGCTTCTAAAATTCATAACTTTTGATCTAAACATCCAAAAATTATGAAATTTAACTTTATGGAATCACAATAAGAATACCTACAACTCTCAAGGAGACTAACTGACCCAATTCGGCCGTCTCCCATATCAAATTTACAGATCTATGTTCACTGCACAAATCCTGAGACTGATTTAGCATCCTGTCTTGAGAAATTCATAACTAATTAACCGTTTATCCAAAAATTATGAATTAGCACTTTATGGAAAGATAAAAAAAATTCCCATCTATCTCCAGGGGACACTAATCCATGAATCTGCTCGGATCTAACCAAAAACCGCGTGTCAATAAAAAGACAGATTCAACCGATCTACTACAGAAATCTCAGAACAGCTAATGAATACGAATCGCATACGAATTATCTATCAAAACTAATTGGGATCACGAATTTACCCACAAGTACGACGTGAGATGCCGCTGAAACCTTCGCGAAGATCACCCCCACCTTCTTCTTCTTCCTTTCCTCTCTTCTTCCCTCTCCTTCCTCTTCCTTATGGCCGGCAACAATGGAGAAGCACCGGAGGGGAGGGGCGTGCTACAGTAGCGCCGTGCTACAGTGACGGTGGCGCTACAGTACCCATGCTACAGTACTTAGGTGCTAGGCTTTAGTTCCCCCCACATGGGCCCAAAGAGCTATGGGCCAAAGGCTCGAGTTCTAAAACTCCTCTAAAATTCTGAATTTTCCCTTTCTAATTATATTTAATTCTAATACTAGTCACTTATATGTTTTATATTTGAACGGGATATTACAGCCATTCCACCGCAGTCCCCCCTCACTAAGGTTTCGCTCCCTTTGGATAGAAACCCGTAGGGTATGGGCCCCCTTTTGCGCTAGGTGGGACTAATGTAGGTCATAACATGACTACCCACCGCATCTGAAGGGAATGACCACGGTGGAATATTGCAAATTAGTCAGCCAGGTCCCCTCCCCATTCTCAGGATATGTGGTAGTACGATGTGGCTTAGCAAGGGAACGCTTATTGGCCGATCCTTAACTGATTTGGGCGACTTTTCACAAAACCTATGGGCCTCGATCATAGAAATGACTCGATCCCGTGCATAAACATGCACCATCCAAACAACCATTTCACCCAAGTACAAACCATCATTTTATTTTATTTTTCAAAGTTATTTACAAACTTCCATAACACACCAATGCCATAGATACAATTTAAGTAACTTTTGATTTTTTTGGCTGAAATTCCCCAAATCAAACATTTTTTTGTCTAAGCATGTCTTTGCATCATATTTTCAAATAATCCTAGTTCATACTATTGTATCAACTGGGTTTTATCTAGAGTGACAATATATTTGATTCAAACATCAACATTGGCCATACAAAGGAATTAGGCATATGTATAAATTTAAAACAAGAATTTAAATTACTGAATATAAATAAGCATGCAGTAATAATTTAAAACAGAATTTAAATTATTTGAAATAGTGGGTGCAAATATGGTCAAAGATGTAACTTGCCTTGCTCAATTATTCCTTTCAAAAAGCAACTCTGATGAGCCTTGTCAGTGGCGACATCTTCTGTGGCATAGCGGGCAAACTGAGAGAATTTATTGAGGTAGTCCGTCACTGACATGCCTCCTTGCTTGATTGCACGAAAGTCATCCTTCTTCAGATCTATAATTCCTTCTGGCACATGATACTAGCGGAACACCGTAGAAAACTCTTCCCAAGTAATATTCCGTGGCGTCTCATGTGCAGCGTAGAAGTTTTCCGACCATTCGGCGGTAATCCCTTCCATCTGTTGAGTGGCGTAGAGAACCTTCTCATGATCGCTGCATTGAGTGATTAGCAACTTCCTTTCAAAGACACAAAGTCAATCATCGGCTTCTACAGGTGAGACATTTCCTGAGAAGGTCGGTGTGCGAGTCCTCATAAACTTTGCTAGCTTAGATGGCCCATGATGACTGTGAGCCGCTGGTGCCACGTTGTTGTTGTTGTTGTTCTGATTATTGTTCATACTTTGCATCTGGTTCATCATGGTGTATATCATTTGTGTCCGAGCTGACATAAACATGCTAAAGTTCTGTAGATCAATTGGGAGTGCTTGCGATGGAATTGCTCCTGCGGGTGTCTGTTCATTCCCTTATGATCCGTTGGTTCCAGAACCACTGGTAGCAGTGTTGCAAGTTTGAACCATCTGGTGAAAGCTCCATGGGTTAGATAAGGTAGCAAGCACAAGATAAGTTAGGAACTAAGCAGGGGTAGGTTCAATCCCAACAAACACAGCACAAGAAATCAACTAAAATACTTATTTATTTATTAGGGTCTTAGCATGGCTGCAACAAATGCCTAAGGACTTTTGCAGCTTATACTTGCACACAAAGAAATAAGAGCGAACCTAGCACACAAACTACCATCTAAAGGATGATACTCCTAACCTTAAACTAACGCGACTCACACACACTGAGCCTCGACTAACTAAACCTAAGCCTGAGCGAACTTAGTCACTAAGGTAACCTCCACAGCCACGACAGTGCTCCCGCCTGCTATAGACCTGGAAATGCATAGGCATCCTCGCAAACTAGTCCTGATGCCCGAGACTGGTGAAACAGGAACAAGAGGCTCGAGTGCCGGCACAACTGGCTCCTCTGGCTATACTGGCTCTTCGGGCTCTCCTAGCTCTTCATGTTCTTCGGGGTCTTCCTCTGGCTCTTTTGGATCCTCCTCTGGCTCCTCGGGCACCTGCTGCCCGTAAAGAGCTTGTTCTAGCACTGTGATCCTCTCCTCTGCCATCTGTAGAGTCTCGTAGACGTACTCCAGCTCCGTAGCGGTGGTCTCTAAGGATTCCTCCTTGGCGATGGCAAACTGAGCAAGATGCGCCACGGTAGCATTGTGTTCTCCATCTGTAGACGGGTAATGAGCTGGAAGATCCACGACGGCAGCACGAGGATGGTAACAGAAGACGGTTTCATGTAGCTCACAGGCGTAGATGTTACAGATCCTCAGGATGACAAGGCACGATGACTCCTGGATTTCTTCTGAAAAGACGATCCTTCGAACAGAGATGTTCAGGAGACGGCTGGCTCTAGTGTCCCTTCGTGCGTAGATGGTTAAACAGCAAAGCATGCCACGGCTTCGGCCGTTCACTACCTAATTGGTGCCTCAGTACATTGGTCGATCGAATCCTCCAAGTACTTGCAAAAGCTTCTATAACTCTGCAGCAAGTCCTTCCTTACGCTCACCATAAGTTTGGAAACGAGGAATCTACCAAGACAAGCAAGGGGGTAAGAACCAACTTAAAAATAGCGGGGAAAAGAAAAGTTTCAGCCATAGTTGAGTCAAAAGAGACATAAGAGAAGTTAAGCAATTCCATTAATCTTACAAGTTAATTTTGCTTTAGAAAATAGTTTGGACACTCTAAGGATGGCCAGTCTAACTAAGGTCAAGACCTACAGTCAGTATAGCTCTGATACCACTTCTGTCGGGACCCAAAAATACAATTCTGGACCCTCCGCACTAGTTCAAGATCACGCTACTGCACACAGTGTCAACATAGATGAATATCGATCCACACAAGACAAAAAAATAGAATAAACGATTAATTTGACTAACAAATAATGGTTTTGACCTTATGGTCGAGTTTACACTTATTAAGCCTCACAGGGCTGACAATAATTAAATAAGCAGTAGCGGAACAAAATAAACTTCAACGGAAACCCATCGACTCGCCACAAGCAACCGACTGGGATCAAGACCTAACGATGAGCAACCTCGTAGAACTCCTCCTCGAAGACAGGCGATGATTCCTCCACTTCAGCTGAATGATTGCAGCAAGCATGAGTACACAACCGTACGCAAAAAGTTGTACCACAGAAATGCAATTATAGATGATGGCTTAATACAAAATAAATGGCTTATGTGGTTATTTTGCAAGAAAGCAACATTTGCAATTGAATACAATAATAGATTGAAAGCGTAATTCAAAACAAATAGAAAATAATAATTTAACAATTGTTTTCACAAATGACACAAAGCCTAATTAAATTCTTTCACATAGTCATATGAGTTTAACCACACAGTTGTCCATTCCCAATTGTTTTATGAAAAACTATCCCTCGTGTGAAATCCCTAAGTATGTCTATGACCGCGGACGTGGCTATCGAATAGATTGATTAACACTCTACAGAAGTTGTACACTTTACCTACACGATATAACCAGTGTAGCTAACACTAATCATAACAAAACTTTTCAAAACTTCATCTCAACCATTGACACTCCCGATGTGCTTTACCGTCATACCAACCCAAACATAGCGCTTTGGTATGAGACACACCGTTGGACCTGAAGACGACGAACCGCTCATAAATGTGGCCTACATAGTAGTCCACACCTCCGCCCATCACTGAGCTCCTAACCTACAACCTGAGTAGTCAATGTCGAGAATCCGTAACTTACTAAGTTAGGCCCGTCCCATACCAGGTATGTGGTTGTACAGTAAGGCTCAGTTCAATGGCACATAAAGTTAAGTCCTTAATTGACCAAGACAAGACTTTCAATTTCTAACTATGCCACGAAGATTAACATTCCCAATCACAAAGCTCCACCATATCACATAGTTTCCACCACTCGTCTCAGTTTAAATCTTTTCCCACCCTGTTGATTAAATGCAACACATACCATCAATGAGTAATGACACACAACACACAGTTTTACACAAAGTTCCATAGTCACTTAGTCAAATTTATATCGGCAACTCAGATGACAATGAATGACTCATTGCATGGCTAAGCAAACTACTCGTATCTAACCAACCCACGTTGGTGCTATGATAATACCAACTAGTAATCAACCAATCAAGGGTGACAAAAGATCATGACATTACAATAGGTAAGGTGGATATAAACAATTTGGATGAATAACTAATCCCAAAGCATTTAAATAATTACTTAAGGTAAATGCAATAATTGAATCAAAATAATTTTAGAAAACTGGGTTCAACATGATCAAAGGTACAACTTGCTTTAGAATAGATCTTGGTACTGGTCTTGGTGAACTCCTCCTTCCTCAAAATCGTCCGAAGTAGCAACATCTATTTGCAAAAGAAGCAAATAAACAAAATAAATATAAAAAAAGATAAAACATACTCCCAAAATTAAATAAAAATCTCAGAAAAATAGATCTCGAATTTAGATGAATTTTAGAAATTTGAATGGGCTCAATCGAGGTTCGTATGAGAAAGAACGGACTCCTGGAAGTTCTAAATCTAAAGAAATAGCAAAATTATATTTTCTGGATTTTTCGAATTATTTCTCTACTGGAAATTCCGGATTATGATGTCATGCTGACGTCAGCCCTCAAAACTAGAAATAAAAGAAAACCGAAAAATCAAAACAGTGGCTGACATGTGGGCCTAGGGTATGTGGACCCGGTCCTCAGACTCGGTTCATGGGTCTACGGGCTCACGGGTTTATGGCACAGCGATTCTGACCAGTGGGACCCATAGGTCAGTGGCTTGGTCTATGGTGGAACCGATCCTTGTGGGTTTGGGTCTGGTGTAGGGTTTGACTGGACACGTATGCACTGACTGGGCGGCTGACGCAGATGCCACGTAGACGACACGTCGATGACATGCAAGCACAGGGCTGAGGTGGCTGGCAACGTGGCGTGACACATTGGATGCACGACGGCGAGGCTCGGGTCCCAATGGCTCTTGGCGAACGGTGGCGTCTCGTTGACGGTGAAGGCACGCAATGGGTAGAGGGTGCTATTGCGAACCTATTGGTGTACTCACTGGTACTCGAGGACAACGGTGGCGGCCGGCGGCGAAGAAGGTGCAGCTATTGTTGGCCATGAGCTCCAGTGGCGCTCCAGCGGCGTGAAGGGGCACATGGGGTAGAGCTCGCGACGGCGTACTCAGCGGTGTAGACAACATCGTCAAGGCGTTGATGGCGGCAGCGGAATTCGCAAAATGAAAAGCTTCGGTCAAAACCCTAAATCTCAAAATTCGGCGGTGCTAGGGTTTAGGAGGTGGGATGAATTGGGGATTCAGGATGAGGGCGAGGAGGCGATCCTTAGGGTCCCTTTTATAGCATGAGAGCATGCCCAGATCGGCGAGATCCCAAAAGAGTCCGAGACGGTCACGATACGATTTCAGAGATTGAAAGTGATACGAGATAAGATTTTGTTGGTTTTTTATGCGGGGGGATAAGGGAATTAAAATGACACAGATTGCGCAAGATTTTCTTATTGGAAATCCTGTTGTCAGACGGAGCTCAAGGGAGCGTCAATGGCGGTTGCGGACGGAGCTCATGCGAGGACGAAGCGGGAGGTATGGGATGGCGTCGTGGGGCCCACCAATTAGAGAGAGAAGCGGAGGGGCGTGGGCGGCTAGGCTGTGGCGAAAGAAAAGGCCGAGTGGGTTGGGCTGCGGTGAAAGGAAATGGGCTGGGAAGAAAAGAGATTTGGCCCAAAGGTTTTTCCGAGATTTAAAAAGATTTTCCAGTTTAGAAAATACAGAAAATGCAAATAGCAAATGAACTCGAAAAAATTCTATATTATTTCGAAAAATGATTAAAATAATATTTTAAAGGAAAAGTCCATATTACACCCCCCTAAACTTTGCGTAGGGTCCAAAATACCCCCTAAACTACAAAACCGTTTGGTTTACACCCTCCAACTCCGAAAACCATGTCACCCGACCCCCTCGGGATGAAACCAGCTAGTTTTGGTCCTAGCTGGCATCCACGTTGGCCGGTTTCACCACATCGTCTTCTTCTACATCCACCCACACCGTCACACACGCGCAGCGCAAGCATGGTGCATGCACACGACCCGAGAAAGAGAAAGAGGGAGAGCTCGCCGGCCACAGAGGAACAGTGGAGGAAGCTCCCCGCCGAATCCGGAGGCTCCGCCATCGGGTCGCTCATCGATGCCGCTGTCTGTGAGACCACACGCCTCAAGGCGCTCCACGCGAGGTCGGCTATGTTCGCCGCTCTGCCGACACGTCGGCCTGTATGGCGATGCTGCTGCGGTAGAGGTTGGATGACCACCGCTCCGACGCCATCGGCGCCGCCAAGGACGCGCTGTGGTGGATGCGCTTCGCATCGTCGGCTATGGAGGCGGTCAACAGCATCCTCCGCGTCGCCAGGCACACGCGCATCATTGCGGTCGTCGGCGAGCGCGACCTACAGCTCTGGCGGCGAGCGCAACCCCCAGTTGAACCGCAGGCTCACCCAGCCCCACAGCGGAAGCACGCTCATCGTCGTGAGCCGCATCCCGGATAGCAGCACGCCGACCCCACCGCTCCTCCCCGCCGCGGCGACGTCCGCCACGAGCCCATTCCCGCTAAATGAGAACGCCTTGTAGCTGAGTTCGTGCTCGTGGCCATCGCTGTCGCCGTCGGAGACCTCCCCGACCTTACGGGGCGGCGAGGATGACCAGAGGGTGTGGGAGAGTGAGAAGTCGCTGAGGCGGGGCTTGAGGAGGAGAAAGAAGGCGGGTGAGTCGAAGCTTGAGGAGAGGAGGTTGAACTCGGCATGGTGAGAGGCGGGCACATGGAAGAGCCGAGGCACCGAGGCCGGCCGAACGGAGAGAAGTGGAGGCCGGTGTCGTCGTTAGAGACGAGAGGCGGAGCGCGGGGTCGGAGGCAAAGGCGGTGGAGAGGTCGGCCGAGCTCGGGGTCACCATTTCACGGAGAGGTGGATCGAACGACACTGAAGACGCCATTTTCGACGTCGTCGCCGAAGAGATGGGTGGGAGGTGGGATTGGGAGTAGATGGAAAGGGGGCCGGTGATGGGAGAGGAGGCGCCGGGGAAAGAAATGGAGGAGTGGAGAGAGGACACGTGGACGCCACATCAACCAAATAGGTACATGTGAACGCCACGTCATCCAAAACTGGGGTGGTTTAGGGCGAGGGTGTGATTTGCTCTGGTTTCAATAATTGAGGGGTGTAAAGTGAACGGTTTTGTAGTTGAAGGTGTATTTTGGACTCGGGCCATAGTTCAAAGGTGTAAAGTGGACTTATTCCTATTTTTAAATGAAAAACTCAACTTTCGGGCTGGGCTCGGGCCTGCCCGTTTCAGACCGGGCTTTTCAAGCCTGGCCCGGCCTGACGTTTGAACAGATCTAGTAGTCGCCTGCGTTTTTATGGTTATACATGATTTTTTTAGTGAATACTGTATTTGTAGACATAGCATATGTAGCAGGAGCACTACTCATCCAGCCGCTTCATGCCATGGGGGCATTGGAGAAACGAAAACGACGAATCATAACGTGACGTGGATGGATGTGCACTTGCCCTGGGGACCGTAAACAAATTTTATGACACCAGGAGTTGGAAAATAATTTTAGGAACCGATGCTACGCATAACCATATGTCACTATTCTTAAGATGTAAACATGTAGCAAGTACAAATTTCTATGTATCTCTCCGTCTAATTCTCAGGATGTAAAAAAAAAAATTTATAGTGTCAGATAGTTATGCGTAGCACCGCTGTCATACCTTTTTTTTTTGGATTTTGGTTGGAGGCTTTAAATGCATCCGATCCTTTGCCACGTAGCACCCATGCCATAAAAAAATTTCTCTGTCGTCCAGGACGATGATGCCACCCCTGATGGGCGATGGCAACGCGCCGTTTGTACTCTAGGAGGCCAACGTTTCCGAGGATGCGCCGGAGACAAGAGGAACTAACAAATCATGCGAGCCTCGTATTTTATTTCGTTTCGCCGCCTTGTCGATTTCCAGCCCGCGATCGCCAACGGAACCAAACACGCCGATCGGTCACGCACCACCAACCGACGGCGACGTGCGCCCTGCATCGACCAAGACAGCTCCGGCCGTCTCGAGCAATCGCGAGTGCGAGCGGCGCGAGCTCGTGTTACACCCCAGCCTTTAGGACCACCTTGCCAACTTGAAAATTAAAATCACGAAAGGTTTTAATTTATGCTCTCTCTCTCTCTTTTCTCCCATTGTACCGTGACCTTTGGAGCGTTCTTCACTTCACCCGTTGATCTGTACTACTACATGACATCATAACAACATGAGTATACTTGTGGTACTTCTACTTCGCATGCTACTGTTAACTAATCGACAGGCCAAGTGCTGAAGCACGACGTGCCCTTCGTCTTCATAACTTGGATTCCGATGCAGGCATGCATGCCTACTCATTCAATGGAAGAGGAGCTTCAGCTTTCTGGCCCCACTGGTTGGTGTCTTGTTGATGATGAATGAATGAATAGGAGACCTCAGTCTGGAGCTACAGTGAAGGCATTATCTCCTTTGCTGCACTGCTGCTGCACCCTCTCTAGTCTAGTGTGTGTACTGTATCTGCTATGCATCCTGACACCAACAGAAACACGGCTGCCATGCCATTTTGAAACCGGAAGAGGTTTGAAAATCTTACCGAGACGGTAAGGCGTAACTGTGCTGTAACAAGAGAGGATGCGACGGCCAGGGTGAAATTTTAGGCCCCGTTTAGTACACATCAATTTTGTAGCTGTTAATTGTTGTACCAACTCTCAGCAAATGTTCTGTTTGTTTTCTCTATAATTTGTATGTTCCAAGCAGAAGCTTGGCAATATACAATTTAGATCTGAGCCAGTGCTGACTAAATATGTGGTCTCGCTTGTCTAGTGAGTAGCAAAAATTTGGGCCCTCTACTCCAATCCAGGCAGTATGTCCGGACCCAGTAGATACACTCCATTGATTGACTGAATGGGATGCCAATAAAGTGGTCCTGAAATTTGCATTGAGATTCTGATACCTCGAGCACAATCAATGCACTTTCAGTATGGAGAAGAGGAAACCCAATCAGTAAAAAGAATTTGCCCAGTCAGTATGATTGTATAGGGACAAGTTCAGGGCCAACCTGGAAGCAACCACTTTGCAAGCAGCGTGAGCATGTCAAATAGTAATCTCAACATTTCAAAACCCTGCCACTAGCAAAAGCGATAGATGCGTATAGCGTAGTGCATTGCTGAACTTTTTTTATCTGAAGATGCGTTGTTCTTCCCTTTCCTTTTACCTTGCATGGTAACTGATTCTTCTGCATTTCTTTTTTTTTTCCCGGAAGGTAACAAGAATTGTTTGAAGCTGCTTAAATGAAGATTGTGTTCTTATTTTTGTTGGTTTACCTAGTTATTAAAGAGCTACTGGCATATGGTGCATAGATCACTAGGGTCTTTGTTCTCTGGGACAACAATGTACTTTGACCTAGATTATCTACCTTGTCTGTTTGTGGAAACATCAGCAGTTCGAGGTCAAAAAAGGTTAACTATGTCAGTTTCTGGGCAGAATCTATTGTGCACATTTAAAGCCCAACCATTAGTTTACTTGTTAACACTTAAAAGATGTCAGTAACAAGGCATAAATTACTTCTCAAAGCACGAGAACTACACAGTAGAAATAAGCTGATTACCTGCTGCAGTGTTCTTGGTCTTGGCAATTGCAAGGTGTAATGAAATGCCTTTTGACCATTGTTTAAGTGATCTGAAATTTCTAATTTGTCTAGCTTACCATCAGCTGTTCGAGTAGGATCATATGTTTCTGTGGGTAAACAGAAATATTCTAGTCATTTGACCCTAAGTTGTAGCCTACTTGTTCAATTCGGTGTTTGTGCGGGGGAAAAACATAGTTTTTTTTTATCACAACCTAATTGGTCATTTTGGAGCCTGAACCCAAACATGCAGAGACTTTAGCCTTAACACACACACACTGACTATAGAGTCTAGACAGAACTTCAGGTATGTTGGAAAATAACCACTGCAGTGTACAGCACACTGATTTCAGCTTTGAAACTTTGTTTTAAGACCACAGTATAGTACTAAGAATCATGAGAAGCCAAGAACATGGTAATTCCTCCTCTCTTTTTTCTGAAATACAGAACCTGAAACAAATCCACACAATCTTTTTCTAGTTGAAGAACTATCTTACAAAGACACTGCCACTGACAATGAGGACTGCCCCAAGATTGGGTAATCTGACAACAAGATGTTGAACATGAGACCAGCAACACACAGACAACTCAAGAATGCAGCACCAAGACACTAAAGGATGGAGCAAGCCACCTAACAATCACCCTAGAGAGGGGTAGAAGTTGGCTTCAACTCTGCATGGAGTTCCGTGAACATTATGCATTTACGCTTGAGCAGCCTTCAAGTCCACACTTGAGGCCTGCCTGTCCTCCAATTGTTTCAGTGTCGTCGTTCTATGGGCACCACACGCCTTTTGCTTCGCCTTGATGGACTCTGTCATGCTCATGTAGTTTGGCCTTGCCTTGATGTTGTCCTCGGTCTTCTCTGGTGTGACGAAGGTGGAGAACGATATAGGAGTGGACGCAAAGCACGACGACGAGGACGCTGAGCTCTCATCATTGTGCAATTCAGTGCTCAGAGACGAAATCGACTGAGCTTTGAAGCGCTGATGGTGCGTTACTCCTGGCGGTTTCGCGCAGACCCTTTTGCTGACATTGTTCTTCCTCACTTTCACTGAATTTGGTTCGGAGAAGTTTCCAAGAACACCGAAAGAATCCTCACAGTTCTTGGAGGACCGGAGGTCTGGCGAGCTGGAGTTAGTCTGGTTGTGTTCCTCCATCAACCTGTTCTCCCAAGGACGCGCCGCCATCCACCTCTCCAGCCAGCTCCAGTTGCCATTGCTCTTGTCAAAATTCTGATGCTTAAGAAGGATCCCAGACTGGTTCAACCGGCCATTGGAACTAGGCTTCGGTTGCTGCACGACACAAGAAAGATTAACTCATTCAGATCACAAGTTACAAGTACTATTGTAGAATTATGTGAAGTGTTGATTCATACATTGCATTTCGTCGCGCCTTCGATCTGCTGCAAATATGCGTAGGCAATAGCTCGCTCGCGCTTGATTGCGCCTTCCTGCCGCTTCTGCAGCTTCACCCTCACTTCCTCCAGTGTCCCCTGGCTATCGCACCATCCTTCCTGAAAAGTTCAAATGGTGCCCAAACAAAACAATCAGACACGTGCTCACAGCGAACAGGGAGATGATTCATCGTGAGTTTGCGCAACGCGAACGAATTGTAATCTGAATCGCATTGTTCATCGCCTCGCCCATCGATACGACAATGTAAGTAGAGGACAGATAACCTCGGCTTCCCGGAGGATGTCGAGCTTGGTGCGGTGTGCCTCGAGCAGCTTCTGCACGGCCTGGCCCTCGGTGGACATGCGCACACGGCACGCCCGGATGCGCGCCTGCACCCGGACCAGCGCCTGCATGCACCGGAGCGTCACCGCCGCCTGCTTCCGCACCTGCCGCCCGCGCACGATCGCCTGCAGCCTCACCAGCCCCTTGAGCGCCCGCAGCGCCCTCCGCGCCTGCACGAGCACAACCAACCCATCATTCCACTGCACACGCGTCCAATCCAAGATGAGATGTTTCGACGTGAGGAGTACCAAGAACCCGCGGAATGCGGTCTGGATGCGGATGGCGGCCCACTCTTGCCGGACGGCCATGAAGTCCTTCGCCGGCGCGCGGGCAACGGTGGCGACGGCGGCGGTGAACGGGTCAGCGACGGCGGTCACCGAGGAGGCATCGTCGGAGGCCTCCGACGCCGCAGAGCGGTGGCTACTGCCTCTCGACCCGCGCCACAGGGAGCCGTGGTCGCCGGAGGAGCTCCTCCACAGCTTCCACTTCCGGCCCTTGCCCCCTCCATGGACAGATGGAACTTGCAACTTATCCTGTAGAAAAGTGAATAAAATTTGCAGTTTTGATCAAACTTCAAGTGATAATGAGAGGAGTGTTTTATTTCAATAGAATAATCTCTTGTAGGGAAAAAAATTCCATTGAGGCAAAAAGTGAGCAACAGGTCAGTTCAGAGTTATGATTATCGGAAAAGATTGGAACTTTGATATGAACACTTAGGGGGAAATAACATTCCTTGAGGCAAATACACTTTGGGGATGAATACTTCATGGGAACAAAAATCAGATTTTGAGCTAAACATTGGTACACAACCTTACTTCCGAATTAGGAAAATACACTTGAGGAAAGAAATCAATGGTGTTGCTTCGTCGGACAAGTACACAACGATGAAAGAGACATTTTGGAGGCCATTTGAGGAAAATTTCAGATATGAATATGTCCAATCTGGGAGTGGGGAAATAACATAACTCCAAAAAGTTGGTGCAAACATGCTACCACGTATTCTTATCTTAGATGCTAACTATGAGAGAGAAATAAAAAATCTCTGCAACCTGCAAAGACGAAAAGAAATGGATAGATCTCGAGATATCCACTCGAGCTTACATAAAAACCGAATCTTTCAGCTAAAACAGGAACATTGCTAATCCGTACTCAAGTGTTTTCTTTGTGTGCGAGTACTCACTTTTTCTGTCGTCGGATGGCACTTCGTGATTCATGCTGTGCACGTGTATGTTCGGGCCGCAAGAAGGTATAAACAGGTGGGGTGGTGGACTCGGTAAAAATCGATAACCCGTTTTGCCTTGAAGCCATCCAAATTCTGAAACGGTGCATCTCCTTGGATACCGTGTGTGTTCGGCTCGCATGCATCCACATTTCTCACTGCTCAATTCTTCATGCAGTCTATTTTTTTTTCTTTTTATGTTCTCTGATATATTTTTGTGTTTGTGTTTTTTTTGGCTCCACATTTGTACTTTGAAGTGAAGGAAATCAGAGTTCTCAAAATAACTAGCCTGAAATTTTTACATTAAAAGGAGTTAATTTGATATAAAATTAATTTACTTACATTTTACCAAATTTATAGAATGTAAAATATGTAAATAATGCTTTTATATTAAATAAAAAATAGCATAACATTTATCAAATGGTTCAAAAATTGAGTACTCCGTGATAAATTAGTACTAGATTCCCCCTAGACACCTCCAACAAACCAATATGCTGAGAGACAAGAACTAGTCCCAGAAAAAAGAGCTGTTAAAAATCATCAAATCTTTTTTCTATCTCGAGAAACCAAGAACACCCATTTGCGATTTGCCTCACCTTGCAATCCTCCCTGCCCGGCTTCTTGAGCCCTATCAGGGCGTTGACCCACTTCCCGGACCCTCCCATCGGTTCCTGTTCTTGCCAAGAACAGCAGCAACCGGAGAAGCCAAGAACACAGAGAGGAGATGCCAAGAACAAGAGCAAAGAGCAACTGAGCAAGACCAGGCGGTGGTAGCAGTAGCAGAGAGAGGAGAGAAGTGCGCGCGTGCTCGTGCGCGTGCGAGAGCGCGGGGGCTTTGCTGCCTGTGGGAGTGGGAGAGCATTGGGGAATGGAAGATGGAGGCGTCTGGAATTTGAAATTCGAAATGGAGGGAAGGCAGCCAAGCACGCATGCATGCAAAAGCCAGAGCTCAGCACAGAGAGAGAGAGAGAGAGCTAACCAGCACTGTTACTCACTAACCACACAAATAAATACTGATACTACTGGACAAAAGCCTATTAATAAAATTACGAGTATTTGTTCGTGATAAAAATACAAAATAAATGTATGCTTTCAAGAAGCAATATTGTTGGGACTTGGAAGCACAAGAAGGATCCTATGTGAATTTTCATGGCTGTAGTATTTTTTTAGAAATTTTACGGTATATTCTACTATTAGTATATAGTGGTAGTATAGATCAAATTTGGTTATTGATTTGTTAAGGGCATATTAGATTTCTCTTTGTATTTATAATTTTTCGTTAAGGTATTATGGATTTTTCTAACTAGTATTGAAAATATTAACTTGTGATATATGATTTACACATAGGCAATTACAATTCTATTTCTCAGAATTTTACTACTCATACTATCAGATATAATATAACTAAATCTAAACTAATTTAAATCATTAGATAAAAAGAATAGACGATGATATTAAATTGAGTGTACCGCTATTTTATCTTACTGACAATAGTAATAATTGTGTACATCTCTAATTAGTACAGAGACTCCGAATTATACCTCCATTATCTTAAAAAAAATCTCACCGACAGCAGTAGTATTTCCCGTCGCATTGGATTCTCTTTTACCGTGGCCTTACTCCTTTTTTTTAACCTTTGTTGGTGTTGGGTCTGATGGACATCTGTGACACATTCATAGGAGTTCCCTTTTTATCTCGCGTTTCGTTGTATCGGAAACAGCGTGACGGGAGAGAGAAGAACAAGGACTTGCAACTTTGCGTGCCTACTCGCCTCCTTTTTTTTGGGGTTCTTGCAAAAGCCAAGAAAGAGCTATAGTATGCGCGCGCGCGCGCGTCCGAGAGGAGTTTTTTCTTTCCGTATTGTCGAGTTTTTAGCCGTTTTTACGCCATATATTTACAAGAATGATACTAGATGCGTGCCATTTGCAAAAATAACCAGTCCTCCTCTCTCGACACTTGTCACCTCCCGTATGGCTATTGTGCGGTGGCGCTTGTGCCCGCACAGTAGGGGGTGGCCGTGCGGTTTTAGCTCATATGTTGTCACACTACGGATCTCGGCGTGACAAACGAGTTCTGTCAAGCCGTCTCTCTTGGTGTGACGAGATTTAGTAAAAAAAACGGACGTGTGTTGACTTAGAGGACTATCATGGTAGCTTTGATCACGCCGTGTTACGTGACGTGACAGAGTGTTTGATCACACCACAACGCACGACGTGACAAAAAACACTCCGTCACGTCACATAGCACGGCGTGGCTAAAGCTGCCGCGATAGCCTTCTAAGCCAATACGCGTCCGTTTTTGGGATAAATCCTGTCACGTTAAGAAGGACGACGTGACAGAACTCGTTTACCACACCGAGATCCATGGCGTGACAACATGTGAGCCAAAACCACACGGCCACCGTGCGGGAGCGAGCTTCACCGCACGATGGCCGTGCGGTAGGAGGTACGTGTCGGACCGTGGCTAAAATCGCATTATGACCGTGCAGTAGGGGTTGTTATTTTTGCAATTGCCACTGCGAGGATGTCATTTTTGCAAATTATGTGTCGGATACCCAGGACGTCCGAGAGAGGGTGAGTTGAGTTTTTTTTCTCATTTAATCTTTTTTTAATAAAATAGCAAATCTAACCTCGCAATAGAAATAAAAAAAATAGCACCACGGTAGGTTAGGTAGGTGACACGTGTCCCTTACCGCGCTCCCCGTCCATGACAAGAGCGTGCCTGCCTGTGGCAGCATGTCATGTGGTGCGCGGCAAGGGAGGATGATGCGGTTTCGGTGCGCGGCAGGAGCTGTTGTGCATGGATAGCACGGTAGAGATGTTATTTTTATTAACTTTGAATGTAAAAGGCTAGATTTATTATTCCATTAAAAAAGAGACCAAACCCGCCGACCATAACTAGAATGAGTGAGTGCAAGGACCAAAGAAAAGCTGAACTGGCCGTTTCTGGCCTGTATACTGTGTAGCCTGAACTGATGGCTCCGGTAACTTTTTGGGGCTGCATTTGCATCCCATACAGTGGTTGTGTGCAGAACCGTGCTTTGGCCTTTGCATCTGGGGTTTCTTTCTCCTCCTTTCTAGTTTGTTCTTACATGACTTGTGACCATGTCATATGTTGTTTGTTACTCGTGTGTGCTCAGTGCATGGATGTGATTTGGCTATTTGGGGCGGTTTGGTCTTGATTGATGGATAAGCCACAGAGTGTGGATTGATGTGACATTGTTATGGTACTGCTGTTTTCCTGGCTCTTTACATTTACAAAAAGACAAGTAATCAAGTGGGCACATTTACGGTCGTTGCCTATACATAGTGAGGCTCCAAACTGAATTGTTTCGTGTAAACTTCCAAAGTTCCAAGGAGGACATGAAATTTCTTTCAAAATAGTAAGTACTGTCATTTATTTTGATCTATTAGACAGGTTTCAGCTGTTTTTATTGTTTTAATTGATGATGGGCTGCACTGATGGCGAGAAGGGGATACTGTACTGGAGAACAGCAGAAATACAGCTGACATCATCTTGTTCATCGGCCACTTTAAGTCCTGCACGTACACTTCTAGCAAATGATCGATCAACGCTTTTGGTTAGAAAATAAAGATTGGATATCTCAGTGCATTACTTCGCCAGATTCTTATATGGTTCGCGTGCCTTGCATGGATCCATTGAAACAAATAAAGAAAAAAAAAAGGCATGGCAAGCCAAAATCCGTATGAAGAAAATGCAAGGATGCATACCTGTTTTAGTTGTGCAAGGTTGACACATGAGTTCAGCAGATGAGCGACATCCATGCGACAACTGCTAAGCCACAAGAAACTCAAATATGCCCCCATCTAAGCATTGGAGAAAATTGTGCCAAGGTTTATAACGGGAGCACAATGGCATAACCGCATAACACATCGGAGTAGATATGATAAATCTCCTTACATTCTTTGCTTAAGGAAAATACGAAAAAGGATAAAGAGCTATAACAAAAATGTAAAACGTAGAAAGGGATATGGAAACATTCATGCAGCATAAAGCATGGAAACCAGTTCCAAATTAGCTCTTTTCCAGCCAATCATCCTATGAGCTTGCAACCATTGTAACTATAATGAAGTAAAAACAATTGTCTATAATAAAGTATAAATACAAAACTGATTAAATCCAGAATAATAAGTGGATCAGCTTAAAAGAAAACATGTTTTTGCTGCATCTGTCCAACAACATCGCACTTCTAAAAACATGTAATGTTTCACACGCGTACTAAACAACTAATAAGCGATGTGCTCTAGAGTCTAGACCAGCGGACTCGGTTCCCTGTTTCTTATCAAAACCTGAATTCTTCCAGAAGTTAACAACTCTACTCTAACATAGACTAACAGCAGCCAGCAAGGCTCTTCTGTGGCTTAAATTTTCAAAACCAAACCAAGAGATATGTAACTAATTTCTATCTAAATGATAAGCATGTCTTCCTGGAGAATTTTAAATTCATTACATAGAGGGAATCATACAGAATACATATACATAGTCTAAAGAAACTTTGTTGGGTATTATGAGAAACATATTATATGTATCTTATGAGAGACATATAATGCTCCTTACGGAGATGCACGGAACCTAATATTGAGGAAGGTATAAAAGTGAATATCTCCATAAATGGAGCTGCTTGTTGTACTTTACTTTATCCGCAGCAAGTGCAAGGCCATGATATCAACCATGCTTAAGCAGTAGCCAGGATTCTTGCACATGAGATGAAAATAAAATTAGACCGAACAAAGTTTGTTTCAAGAAGGTCACAAATAAGACAAACAAGTAATGTATGCTAAAACATCTATGTTATTCATGTAGAGAACTACAAATACCATTAGTAACAAATGGACAGTAAACAATGCATCTTGTCCTTTTTTACTAAATTGCGTAAAATTACATCCAGAATAGGTTGAGTTATTTCTTCATTTAATATTTGTGTCATTGTTGGTAGTATAGCCTGTCACACACTGTGCTGAAGACCTTGTGTGGTGCCCCGTGTTATTACTCCGAAGGGTAATCATACTTAGGCATACGGATTACTATTCGTCTGCCCGGTAGGACACCGCTCCGACGAATAGTAAGCCTTACCAAAGTCTACGCAGCAGAACAATAAGATAGACACTGTACTTTATTTTGGTATTTAGACACGCAAGGCTATGATCTATATTACAAGTAGTAATTTACAACTGATAAATGGGACTAGGTCCCCTCGCTTTCCTTCCTTGCTCTATCAGTCTTCTACTTGTCCCATGCATTGAATATGATGTCCACCTCGCCCTGCTCCTCGTAGCCAGTGTCCTCGTCTCTTGCAGTCTCATCGGTACCTGTGTGTCCTTCGTCCCATTCGGGATAGTTCCCGGCCGGACTAGGATGTAACAAAGGAGAATAAGAACACGTTTGAGTACTAGTATACTCAGCAAGCATTAATAGCAAAAGATGCACTGGACGACTCATCTCTATTGGTTAATACATTTTCTAGCTCATCTCTTTTCTGGAAAATAGTTTAACAAGACTTGGTGGCCAATTTTAATATTGAAAAGACCACTTGTCACTCGAAAAGAGGATAGACCCCTAGTGGTTCCTGTAGACTCCAATCCAAGAGACAAGTATGAATTCATAATTTTATTTAGCACTGCGCCGGCTTTGTACCACTTTACCTAAAGCTACTCTGAGTTCTCTCTGAGCTAGGGCTCCTGCATTTCCTTTGATGCGGTTTCGATGTTCCGAGTACAGAATGTTTTTCAAGTTACGTGATTAGGTCCCCATCCATTACTTTTCGTCGGTGCTGACCTAATCACCCACTGAGTTCTAGTAATGTTGGTTGGGCCGGACTCCCCACCACCCAACACTCCACCAAGCGCTATAGCGCCCCCCACTCCTGGGTTCCTCCATCACATACACATATTACTTACTCGATGTGGAGAGCATAGCCACGTAACAAGGTAACATTTTACACTGTTGAAATAGGAAATGGTTGTACTTGAATTCTGACCTCGATCCGGGTGAGAGTTTTGTTGATCCTTATATATTAACCATAAGTAAATGGGACCCACCTCTTCCCTCATCATCATCGTGTTCCCCTGCCCGGGCCACCTTTACCAACCATAATATTAACTCTTTCCTCACCTCATTCTCGTTTCTTATCTTCCTCTCATTTTCATCTTTAATCTGATTTGATTTTGAGACATAGTATATATATATGTATATACATATATATGTGTATACACATATATATGTGTATACACATATATATATATATATATATACGTATATACGTATATATATATATATATATATATATATATATATATATATATATATATATATATATATATATATATATATATATATATATATATATATATATATATATATATATATATATATATATATATATATATATATATGTGTGTGTGTGTGTGTGTATGTATGTATCATATATATATGATACAGCAATATACAGTTTACATTTAATATAACTATATTTATGTTCAAGAGATAAGCTTGCCTTCGTAGTTGTAGAAAAGATCGTCGTCGAAGAAATCGGTATTAGCTACTCCGGTCTGCGTTGGTTCGCCTGCTGTAATTTACACGACGGTGCGAATAATAAATAATTAAGTAAAAACCTAGTGGCAATTGGGTGCTACTAGGTGTATATTAGTCAGATGATTCTTTTTGTTAGTGTATTTTAATTTAATAACATCTTTCAGACCCCTGTTAAGTTAGCACTACCCGACTGCAATCGTTCTACGGTCTATTGGCTCTGGGATTGAGGTTGCCTATTCGTGCATTAATCGCGCGAGAATAACATGCTATGTGAATCCTGCATGCAACTAAGTCCACTAAATTTTATGCATGCAAATAAATGTCTAATTGATTTTACGTTAGTGTTGCTTAATCTAACTATTTTACTTAAATTATTTGTCTAATTTATTGAGTTCTACCGGTGATTAAATAATTTATAAAGTCTCTTATTACTTGTACACTTTTTTCGGTTTTTATTTGTCTACCGGTCTAGCTACTGTTATTTATCTGTACGTGGATTATAATTCTATTTTTTTGGCAAATTGTCCAAAATTTACAGGTTTGCTATGAACACGTTCTCTTTTTATTACTATTTTTTTTACTTTATTTATATTTTTTTAAATCGATCTAGCCCACGACTAGTTATTCGTACGTGACTTAAACGGTTATTTGGTCCAAAAATTATACGGCGCTGATGCTTAACAATACTGGTGTTCAACTAAATTTATCACTACTAATTCTCGTTAGATTTTATTTAGGGGAAATTGGCTACAGGACACTACAATTTTCACCTATTGCCAATGGACATCCAAAAAACGTGGTGCGGCCAGAACACACTAACATTTTGTGGTATTTTGCTGTTAGACACTTCTCTCATTAAAATAATATATCCGAGTCATTAGGCGAGAGGAACTTTGTAAAATGTCCTCAATGCCCCTCACCTCCCTCCAGCTGACGGCCGGGCCCCACATGGCAGCACCTCCCCTCCACACAATGTCGTTCGGTCGCACAAGCCGCCATGTGCCGGCCGTCCCCCGGTCCAACGAGCTCCATGGCCGACCGAGCCGCACACGCGCGCCACACGACTCATAAGCAAAGCCCCCAAGAAATTTGGAGTTTCCTCCACCGGAGCACGCCGCACGGTCATCTTCACCGTTTCCGCCGTCGGCGCCTCCGTGCCCTATCCGGTAAGCCCCTACCCAATTAAACCCGGCGGGAGCACCTCCATGCCTCCCCTAACCCTCCCCCGTCATCCATTCGAGCTCTCCCTCTCCTCAACCTCGCCGCCATGGCGCCCTCATCTGTCTTCTTGGCCGGTTGGCGTCGCCAGCCATTCCGACCTCCTCGCCGTCATGGCGACCACGCTAGTGGGTTCCCCACACCATGCTGGAGCCCATGCGTGTGCTAACTCCCCTCCTCCCACACCCGAGCGCCACTACCTCTTATCTCCCCCACGGCCGGCCGCCTAGCTCCGCCGCACGGCCGCCACCGTTATGGCTCGTTTCGGTCCGCGCCGTCACTGCTTGTAGATGTGCCATGACCGCGGAGTTCCATTTTTGGCCACCCCGGGTCAAAGCGGAGGTCTCCACCGCCGGCGCCGGAGAGGACCGAGCCAAAGAGCTAAGCCACGAGCGAAGCTGGAGCGAGGCCGTCTTGCAAGCAGTGCCCCAAGACGGGCCATGGTCGCAGGAGGAGGCGGCCGGCGGCCGGAGGCTAGCAGCCGGTGGAGGCGCGCAGGAGGCCACGACGTGTGCCGGAGGAGTAGAGCGCCGGGGAGGCGACCCGAGCCAAGGAAAAGTAGCGCGGGATTGAAGAAGATAGAGGGTAAAACGGACTTTTCACTGTCTTTCTTTCTCCTCTCCCACCTGAAAATAATATAATAATCGGCTTAGTGTCTTACGACAAAATTACATATTTTATCAGTGTGTTCTGGCCGCACCACGTTTTTTGGATGTCCATTGGCAATAGGTGATAAATTGTAGTGCCCTGTAGCCAATTTCCCCTTTTATTTATTACCCTTTTCCTAATTACTGACTCCTACCTTTTTATCTAATCCTCCTGCACATAATCCCCCTCTTTCTCACCCAATTACTCTCCCACTGAATTACTCTCCCACTGCCTCTCTCATCTATCTATTCCTCCAACCGAGTGGCTCCCTGGCCCTCATCTTCCTCCCATTCTCTATTCCCCCATCTCCTCATCTCTCTCCTCTTGGTGGTTTACCTCTGGCCGACTTGGACTCATGGCATCATGAGCTCCTTGGTGCCGCCCCCTCTTGCTCCCAGCACGGCCGGATGGCCCGGTGCCACCGTCGGCTCCTGCCTCTCCTGCGCGCCAGCCTCCTCAAGCTGCTCCCGGCCCAGCGTGGCCTCCGACCGCCGGCTGTGCACACCTCCTCTGGCTAAGCCCCAGCCCAGTCTACTCCCTCTCGGCTCACTCCTGCGCCGCCACCTCAACCTCTGGCCCACGCACCTCCAGCCTCCCTTGGGTCACCCGCTCCCTCGGCCTTCAGCATGCCACGCCTTTGGTTTGGGCCGCACCTAGCTTGGTGCTGGTTCTAGGCCCAGTTGCGGCTCCCCTACGCCCTCGTGGCTCTACTGCACCACGACCGCCCTCTCGGCCCTGCTCTCTCACTCCCTATTGGTTCGCGACCGTGCCAGCCCGCGTGTTGTGCCTAGCTCGGCCCCATGCTACTCGGCCGCACCGCTCACCTTCGGCTCTCCCGGCTCGGCCCTTAGGCCACTGGCCGCCTCCTGACACGGCACCCCTCCACTAGACTCAAACCTCCACTTCTTTTCTCCTTTTATTGATGCTTTTGCTTTGATGGTTCAAGCTTGATTATTTACTAATGTGGTTCTATTGATGATTATGCATGCATGAAGGGGATGAAGGTGGGTTGTACTACTGCCGGTGGTGATGTTTTGCCACGGTTGCACCGAGGTAATGTCTCCACTCCCCTCTACTCTCTATCCCTTTCCCCCCGCTTTGCTCTGTGATGATGACTGAGGGCTATTGCTATGTGTGTGGGCTGAGCTCCCTATGCTAGGTTGGATGGTGGCATGTGCTCTTTGGGATGGATGTGTTGCTCTGTGATAGATGTGGGAAAGGCTCTGTGTTTAATGTTCAAGTCCCTTATGCAAGGTTGAGTTCATACTTGGTGGTTCAGTTTGGGTAAAATAACAGTGGGGAGATATTGTGGGTTTACCTTTGTGAGCTTGGTTGGTTTGGGAAGAAGGGATGGCAGTCCTTGGCCTTGGTGGTGGTCATGTGCTCTCTCTGTGTTCTTGCTGGTCGCTTCGGTCCTCGTCGTCATCTTAGCGTCGGTCCTGGTGGTCGATGCTAGTTCTTGGTTGTTGCTTGTCGTCCTGGCTCCGCCGTTCTTCCCCTTCTCCCTTGCTCCTCTTCTTCGGTTGTTCTTTGTGGGGGTTTGGCAAGCGATAATGGTGGGTGATGCTTGGTGAGGCTGGTGGCTTGCTCTTGCTTTGGCCTTGCCTTGTGGAGGCAGTGGGATGGGCTTGTGGTTTTGGCTTGCTTGCTTGCTTACCTTGTGCTTGTGGATGAGGCATTGGTCTTGCTTGGGTGTGTTGGTGAAGGAGGGAGCTTGTGGATGAAATTAGATGCTTGGGAGGCTTTGTGTGAGAGAGAGGTGCTTCTCCTAATGCTTTGCTTGCTTCGGCTGTGAGGTGAAAAGGGGCCTTGTGGTGCGGTTTTGACTGGGGGTGAAAACTTATGGGGGAGTTTTCGGCTGTGGGATATTTTCTTTGCCTACCTTCCGACAATGCCCTTCCCTTATCTTCAACTATCTCTGATGCAACTATTTGCCTGGGTAAAACTTATGGACCCTTGGTCCATAAATCACTATGCGTGGGATTTCCTGTGGCAATGACAAGTTGGTATATGAGGGTGTCGAATTCTAATAAACACTAGGTGATGAAACCTACTGAAGGGCTATGGTGCTTTTGTTCTGCTACTTGATTTCTGGGTTTTTGGCGGACTATTGACGGTGGATCGAGGAAGGGTTTGACGGTTGGCGATAGATGGACCATGATACAAGGAAGGCTTTTGCGACATGCAATGCAAGACTTTATTTTATTCTTTTGTAATTTATATTGTGATCTGTATTTACTTTTGCTTGTACTGTATTATTGTAATTTATTTGAGAATGTAACTGTGTTGTATTATTACCTTTAAATTCATATTATAATTTTAAGAGATGGATTATTGTACTACTTTTATGGATAATGAAATCTTGGAATTGACTATGAGTTATAATGTTGATGAATTATTCTTGCGGCAAAATTTTACATTGTAAATTCTGCTGTGGAATTTTGATAGCATTATCTTATGTGAATTTGTGTGGCGGTGTGTTCAAAGTCAACTGCGATTGTGATTTGTTCTTTTTCAGAAATTTTAATTTATTGCTAACTACCGATTAGCGTTGTTTTAATTAGTTTTAATTTTCCGGGTTCTCACATCCCCCTCCCCTCGAAAAATTTTGTCCCCAAAATTGTCATTCCACTTGACAGGTTGGGGTAGGCTTCGCGTAGCGCTTCCTCTTCCTGTCATGTAGTTTCACTAACGGGTGTACTCTTCCACTAAACTTTGCACGAACAAATAGTTTGGTTCTGCAGCTTCTGGTCTTCTGTCGCTAGAATTTTCACAGGACGTTCTTCGTAGTTTAACTCATCTTGAAGGGGTATGTCAAAGTTGGTTAAGTGCTGAGAGGGTTTCCTCAAGCATTTTATGAGCTGTGAGACGTGGAATACATCGTGAACTTTCATTAATCGACTTAGTAATTCTAGTTGATACACTAAGGTGCCTTTATGCTTTAGAATCCACAATGGTCCGACATACCGTGGACTTAGTTTTCCTTTTAATCCGAATTGGCGCACCCCGCGTATAGGTTGTACCTTCAATTACACATAATTCCCGACGTTGAATTGGAGGTTTCTTCTATGTTTATCTACGTAGCTCTTTTGCTTACTTTGGGTTGTTTTAAGATGTTCTTGATTTAACTGATTTTTCTCGTCATTTTCCCATACAAGTTCAGGGCCTTGTAATGGTCTAGTACTTTCTTTGCTGGAAGGTTGGTCAGACTAAAGTCAGAGGGTTTCTGTCAAGTTCTAATTCCGAGGTATTGCAGTCGTTTATCGTTGGGCTTTCTGATGGGGGCTTGTTTGGGTTTGCAGTCTATATTTACACTGTGGGTCGATAACGTTCATACCTAGGATTATTTCCAGGCCACTTAGATTTATTGTATACAGGTCAACTAGGAACTTGGTGTTGTTAATTAGGATGGCCTGCTCTTTTCTAACTGCCATTACTTCTATTGTTCCGGTAGGTGTGCTAATTCTCATGGATTTTTCGAATGAGTCCGCTATTTAGATTACGTTCTGCTAGGAACTTACGGAATATCAATGAATGAGTTGCTCCCGATGTCAAAATGTATAGTACCCATGGATGGTGGGATTAACAGCTTACCTATACTCACATCAGTGGCTTCTCCGATTTGTTTTGTAGTCACGTGGGTCAAGCGTGCTGGTCCTCCTCTTCCAGTTCCTCCCGTGATAGTTTGGTTGCTTCTGAGCTGGCTCAAGCGGTTGACTTGTGGTGGTGTTGGGGCAGGTAATCTTGGTACATATGCTGGTTGCGGTGGGGTTCCAGACATCCTCTACCGGTGGGGGCAATTGGCCTTACGGTGACCGGGCTTCCCGCAATGGAAACATGCATTGGTGCTCCTTCGACAGTCTTTCGTCAGGTGGCCTCCTCCACACTTTGCGCATCCTAGTGCTATGGCCACTGGCTGTTGCTGGGCTATGGGTTTCTAGAAGGATGGGTAAAGTGCTTGGCCTGGGTGGTCCAAAACGAGGTGGTGGCTGTTGGGGTATACATGGATGAGGTCTAGGAGTAGGTGGTGGACAGTGGTCGGTTTTGGCTTTCTTCCTCCACTCTTCGGTTAGGTTAGAGTGCTCATTTTCTATTATAATGGCTCTATTGACCAAGTCCTAGAATTCAACGATCTTGTGGATGGATAAGAGCATCTTAAGGTATGGGTGCATTCCATCCAGAAATTTTTCTATCTTCTTTTCCTCAGTGTCTATGTCAGCTAGAGCATAGCGGGAAAGTTCATTGAACTGACTCAAATATTCTATCATTTTCTTCCCCCCTTTGGTTAAGGCTCTAAACTCGCGCTCCTTTAGCTCCATACTTCCTGTGGGCACATGGGTTTCTATGAAACCTAACTTAAACTCGGCCCAGGTAATAGGTTGTTCGCTGACACGGTTGCGGTTGTAAATTAGCCACCATGTAGCGGCTGGTCTGGTCAGTTGATGTGACGCATACCGTACTTTCTCTGTATCCGAGCACCCTACAGTGTCCAATTTCTTCTCTAACTCAACTAGCCAGTCACTTGCGTCCAGTGGATTTGCTGCTTTGGCAAAGGTGGGAGGGCGAGTTTGGAGAAAGTCACCCAAACTAACCCCGCGTGATGGCTGAGAAGTGGTAGGTGCTATTCGGGTTAACAAAGCTTCTATGAAATGGTTTTGATTTTCTTGGGCTTCTTTCCTGAAGCTCTCTATTAATCAGATTACATCCGCCATTATTTGTAAAGGGTATGTTTCTCTGGTGGCTGGCTGGTGGCTGGCTCCTAGTATTGTGGTGGTTCTGGGTTGACCTGGTGCTATTTCCTAAGGATGTACTGGCGTATTTTCTATTGGCATGTCTTAGGGTAGGAGTCCTAGTCGTAGTCCCAATCCTCGTTCTTCGTTTCCTTGACCTTCCATCATGTGGGGGAGATATTAAGAAATTGGTTGCGTTAGCTGTTGTACTTGGAGCATTTTATTTTGAGGAGTCTTCTGTTGATTATACGAATTGCTTTGCTTCTTTAGCAAACTTTTGTTGTAGGGAAGATGATATCTTATTTATCTAGTAGCAGTTAATCCGTGGGTGAGTTGAGTTAATCCATGCACAATTAAGCAAATAACACCAAAAAACAATGAGAGGCAAAAAGATGCAAATCCTATTCTAGCTGAGTTTCTCACGCTCAGTCACGCTCAAGATCCCGTTTTCGAGACCGCCCAAACCACGTGTTTGGGACCGCTCAGAGCTTGCCTCTGAGTGCGACTTACACTACCCTGGATCCACGTGCCTAGATACGCTCGAGGTCTCATTCTCGAGACCGCCCAAACCACATATTTGGGATCGCTCAGGGCTCATTCCTGAGTACACCCAGGACTTCGCTCCTAGGTACAACAGAGCTCAGAGTGCCAAAAACCACTCATTCGGGAAATCTGACATGCAGAAATGAGATAGTCACATTCTTTTACACTGTCAACCTTTGTTTGTGTTTTTTAAGTGTACTTGCTTTGCTTAGGAATGCTGACGGGTCATCTTTGGTTATATAGATTAAAAGGTAAGGGGTGCTATGGGTATGGTCCCTACTTCTCCAGAAGTGGAAAAGTGAGTCCATGCCAGAATTTTACTCCATGCCTCTAGTCCAGGCACTATGATCTATAATCTTATGGTACTGCACCCACTGCTTATATTTTCTATCCTAGGTTGAGCTGAAGTCTGACAATCTACTCGTATGAGATAACCATACCGATCCTAAGTCAATAACGTGTTTCCCCCGCACTCTCTCGGACGGGAAAACTGAATCTAATCAAGCGGGAATGGCTCTATGTTAGTGTGGATACCACTAGAGGAAGGATAAGCTTTTTAACATAATAATTTTGGGGATGGAACATAATCGGTTGCTCATATTTGCAATTCGATGCAGGGATTGATAAAGAGTAGAAGTTTGGCAAGAGGAGATGTTAATCTTCATGTGGGGAATGGAGCAAGAGTTGCTGCATTAGCTATTGGCACTTTACCATTAGCTTTATCCTCATGATTAGTTATGAAACTAAATAATTGTTATTATGTTCCAGCCTTAAGCAAAAATATTATTTCTGCTTCTTGTTTAGGAGCAGAAGGTTATGAGTTCAGAGTGAATGAATTGTATGTTTTGAACCTTGAGGATGTGTCTGTCTATAACATAAATGCTAAGAGACTTCGACCTAATGATATGAATCCCACTTTTATTTGGCATTGTCGTCTAGGTCATATAAATGAGAAGCGCATGATAAAGCTCCATAAAGATGGTCTTCTAAACTCATTTGATTTTGAATCATTTGAAAAATGTGAATCTTGTTTACTTGGCAAGATGACAAAGGCGCCCTTCATGACCAGAGGTGAGAGGGCGAGTGATCTACTGGTTGTAATACATTCGGATGTATGCGGAACAATGAGCACTCCGACTAGAGGTAGTTTTCAGTACTTCATAACATTTACTGATGATTTTAGTAGATATGGCTATGTCTATTTAATGAGGCATAAGTCAGAATCCTTTGAAAAGTTCAAAGAATTTCATAATGAAGTGCAGAATCAACTTGGCAAAACAATCAAATGTCTACGATCTGATCGTGGAGGTGAATATTTGAGCCATGAGTTTGGTGATCATCTAAAGAAGTGTGGAATCGTTCCACAACTCACTACGCCAGGAACGCCTCAATAGAATGGAGTGTCTAATCGACGGAACTGAACATTGTTGGACATTGTTCGGTCTATGATGAGCCAATATGATCTTCCATTGCAATTCTAGGGATACGCTCTAGAAACAGCGGCTTTCACTTTAAATAGGGTTCCATCAAAAACTGTAGAGAAGACACCATATGAGATATGGACCGAGAAGAGTCCTGGATTGTCTTTTCTCAAGCTATGGGGTTGTGAGATATATGTCAAACGTTTGATGTCTGATAAACTCACAACCAAGTCCGATAAGTGCTTCTTTGTGGGGTATCCTAAGGAAACTAAAGGATATTTTTTTCATAATCGGGTTGATAACAAAGTGTTTGTTGCCCATAATGGTGTCTTCTTGGAGAAAGAGTTTCTTTCCAAAGGAGTCAGTGGGAGCAAAGTGCAACTCGAAGAAATTCAGGAACCATCTGAAAATATTTCAACTCCTATTGAACCTCTACAGGATGAACAAAATGTTATTGAACCTGTAGATGAGACATCAGCCCCACATATATCAAAAATGCCATGTCAATTGCATATAAGGCATGGGCATGACATTTTATTATTGAATAATGATGAGCCTAAAACTTATGCGGAAGCGATGGTGGACCCAGACTCTGAGTCATGGCTTGAAGCCATTAGATCTGAGATAAAGTCCATGCATGATAATCAAGTTTAGAACTTGGTTGATGCACCTGATAGTGTTAAAACCATTGAGTGCAAATGGATTTTTAAGAAAAAGATAGATATGGATGGAAATGTTCACATTCATAAGGCAGGACTGGCTGCGAAGGGTTTTAAACAAATTCAAGGTGTTGATTATGATGAAACCTTCTCACCCATCGCTATGCTTAAGTCTATCTGGATCATTCTAGCTATTGCTACATATTTCGACTATGAGATATGGCAAATAGATGTCAAAATGTCTTTCCTAAATGGAAACCTAAGTGAGGATGTGTACATGACACAGCCCAAGGGTTTTGTCGATCCAAAGGAAGCTAGAAAGGTATGCAAGCTTCAGGGGAAACGATGTTTTGGATTGCGCTTAGGAGCATAGATAGTTATGTTTTTTTTATGTAATGTTGTATGCTCTGGAATGTCTCCTTAGTGTGATTATTAATTGTTCAGGTAGTGGTGTGAATCCGGGGATAGCACCCTCTTCCCGTCATCCTACTGCACATGGTTGAGGCAAGTACAATAGTGGGTAGAATATGTTGATTAGTATTCATGGAATGTTAATTCTTTGCGATTGTGAATTCTTATTCATAGCCTTAAAGTTGATGTTACATGCCCATGTTGATTAGTATTCATGGAATGTTAATGCTTTGTGATTGTGAATTTTTATTCATAGCCTATAGTTGTTACATGCATATGATGATTAAGTGTAGTGGCTCATGTGCATCATTACACTATCCTTGAATCTTGCACTACGTGGTAGCCAAGTATTGATATATTTGAGGTCCCCATCATGTTTTAGATGGGCATGAGGTCCCCACACTCGTGGAGTGTGTGCTTGAGGTCCCTATGCTAGAAGGCACAAGCATGGGTATGCATCGACGGATGCATACTCCGTATTACCGGTAAATGCAAAAGAGAAAAGTATGTGCATTTGTGGCATTTGCATTGCATGGCAATGATAGTTGAAATGTTGTGATATTATTGTGGATGATTGATTGGGACAACAGTAAATTTTGTTTATGAGATTTGATCTATTGTCTTACTTGTACTTTGCTGAGTTTTGGACTCACGCTTGTTGTTTGTTTATTTATTTTAGGTACCCCTTTGTAAGGATGTCATGCATGGGAAGGGCTAGAATCATCATATGCATTCTTCACTTCAATTAGACACTAGTCTTAGTAAATCAGCAACTTAAGTTGAATTGGAGAATCCTACAACATAATATTTCAGTTTTTATGTCCACCCATCGAGATGTTTTTTTATTAGTTGTAATAAGAGTCGGATGGACTCCATGGTAATCTTTATGATTGTTATCTTTAAGACTGTTACCGTTATATCATACTTAGATTTATGTTAGATGCTTATTAATCTCCTTGAATGTTAAAAGTTACAAATGAGAGTCTGCTGAAATGAGGAGAAAAATCTTAGTTATAATTATATTATTTTTCTTTAGTAGCATTCTAGGCTCATGTGGGCTGAGGTGTTAGAGTTGGTATCAGAGCGGGCTTTAGGTCCGTGGTGAATAAGTTAACAACTTAGGTAACTTAACTTGCTAAAATTTGTTAATGGTTAATTAACCTAAAACTTGACACACTGGTGCATAGTAGGATGGGATGGGTCAAGCAATGCATTTTCGTTTCCGCTATGTTGCATTGTTAATCTATGATATGATATGATCTTCTATATCTATGAATTTATTCTATGATTGTTATGAGATGATCTTGTATACTCATAATTGATTATATTGGTTATGTGTGATGATAGTTGATGTTGAGAGGTTGAGGTCGTGGTTGTGGTTGTGGCCCTAGGCTTTACCAGGTTACACCACCGTTCGTGGTATGGGAATAGTAAAGTGGTTACATCAAATATCTTAGTACAGGCATTGATAGTAAGTATCTTTAGAAAAGTTGTTCTCTTCCTTGAATTTGAATTTGGCCAATTCTTGTCCAGTTGTGTTGATGAATTTCTCTTGGGTTAGTGGTTCATTGCAGTTGATGGATTTCAATAGGTCTCTAATGGTTCTCTGAAACAATTATTATTTTTCCAACTGTTGAGTTGATTTTACTACTCGTGAATGTTGTTAATCGGCGAACTTATTATTTCCATGGTTGTTCCATCTTTTCCTATTGGAAAACATGACTCAATTACTCGTTTGATATTTTGGATAATGAAAGTTTTCTGTTGCAAATTCATTAACATGTGAAAGCTTTGGCTCTATGTATTTCTTTTGGATTATTTCGAGTGTTGAAGTTTAATACATCTCTTTTCTGAAAGAGAGTATTAAAACTCTTTTGTGGTGTCTTGATGTGTTTAAGTGGGAGGTGGTAATCATATAGATTAATTGATAAAGTATGAATTATCAAGATGGGACTTTTGTGTGGTGCATAATTAATTTCAACTAACATCTTTGGAAGTGTAGTTTATCAATTTAATGTTGTCTTCTAGTAGTTCATGATGAATCATGATTATGAGTATGGCTATACCTAATTGGAATTAATAGAGTTATTAAGAAGTTTGGAACATTGATGAACCGGTCTGGTCATTAAAATTGTTTAGTTTGCTAAACTTATTGGATTATTTGGTCCCAATGGATTAATCTAATTGTGTGAAAATGGAAACTGGAGGAGATATTAGGTTATTGGCTTAATAGATATTATTCGTGGGGTTATCTTTTCTGTAGATACTTGATGATCATATATGGTTGCTAGATTTGCATATTCCTTATTATGATTAATTATTAGAATTGTGTACAAAAGGTTGAAGGGATTGAATATCGGTGGATCTAGAATTTATGGGAGGAGTTCTGGATAGTTCTTCTATATAGAATGACGCGATAAATTTGGTTGTAGTGTTGTTGAGACTTTTGATCGATGAAAGATTTTGATTCTTGAAGTTTTAGTGTGATTTTGCCGAAATCTAAATATGAGGAGGAACAATTGAATATGAGTTTATAAATATTCATGTGATTCGTAAAGGAAAGTAAGCAGCAACTAGACTCTATAATGAAGCAGTTGATAACAACGATGGTTGGAGAGCAATTATTGTGTGTTAAGGTTTGGAGTTGAGCGTCACTAAGAGTTGAACTAACGTGAATTAATAGGTGGCTTATGCCTACATGATTGTGGAATTGTCGGATTATAGTATGTCCTTGATGAAAGGGTTTTAGTAAAACATTTTAATTTGTGTAGTAGATCACCTCTAGGATAAAGTGGTTGTTATAGGTGGACTCTCAATTTGAGGATGGGATAATAAAGTAGTATGGAACAATTTGTTGAGTTTTGGAGAGCTTTATAACGGAAGTGTAATACCCCAAATCTATTTAAGTGAAACGAAAGAATTAGGGAGAATGACCAACTAGAAAAAAATAGAATTAACAGAGGATTAGAGGGGTTTACGCAATTCTTGAAAGAACTTTGGGCCTCGGGCCTTGGCCCAGAGGCCCATGAGGACCGCCACCAATAAAAAGGGGAAACCCTAGGGGCGAGTCTTGAGCACGGTGTGCTACAAGAGTCGCATTGCTCTGATACCCCCGTGAACAGTGCCTCTTCACCTCCTCATTGCCGCCCAAGCCACAGTGCGACACCCTATTCTCTGGAGCTCCCCTCGGTGTCGATCTCCCGTTCTGCGGCCTCCCGCGAAGCATCGATTGGTGCTTCGCAAGGGTTGCTGATCAAGACGGCGGGGGACTTCTCCATGGTTCAATCTTCGTGTTCCTGGGTGCTCCAAGGGTAACCATCGTCGATCGTTGTTTTATGTTTGATCGTAGAAGCGAAATTGATTAGAATCGTTTGGATCAAAGTCAGTCTGCATTAGATCAAATCTGTCCAGTATGTTGCGCGGGCTGTTTCGCATTCTTAGAGGCCGAACCAGTAGTTTTGATCTCCTAGAGATATCTAGAGGTTGTTCTTAAATTTCTGTGGCCACCGAGTTCACTTGATTCCGACATTCGAGTCAAAAGTTATGATAGATTTAGTATCTACTATTCAGATTTCTGACGAGATTAATCTGTTTTGTTATTTCATAAATTATGAAATTATAATTGGAAGAATCTGGGTTTTCACCCAACTAGGTTATTGTACGTAATTTGATAACCTTTCCAGATTGTTAAAGAACGATCAATTCGGAGTTATAGATTAAAAGTTATGATCGTTTTAGTGCTGCTGTTTATTCTGTTAGACAGTTTTTGTGCTGAAAGTTCATCAGTCTGTCGACATACTAATTTGGCCGAATTAGATTATCTTGTCAACTAGAGTATTGTAGATTTGTCAGTTAAGAATACACAGAAACTGGATTCACCTCATTCGGAGTTCCAGATCAAGAGTTATTCTGTTTAGCGTGTTGCTGTCCAGAGGCGGTTTAGGGCAGAATGCGTTGGTTTTCAGTTTAGAGTTTCTAGTTAAATATTGAATCGCCGGGGGAAGCGTTGTAGAACGTTATTCAGTAATGTCGTGTTCATCGTATCCTTATTTCAGTTATTTAATTGTTTAGGAAGTGAAGCTTCGGGTTTAGGAGCACCATCTTTTCCTGCCAATGCGTCGCATCGCGGAAGGCAAGTACTTTGATGTTTGATAATTAGGAAATGTTGGATGCTTGATGTTGATCCTGTGTTTTTCTAAGATCCATGATAATATTTAAGTTCATGTTCCTTCCATATGTGTGTTATCTCCATGATTAGAGAGCGTGTCTTTTCAATATACATATTTCATTCCATGCATTCATTATTCATGTTCCATCCACGGAGTGGATTAAAATACCCATCAATTCGGGATGGGCACATAAGACCCACCATTCCAATGTGGGCCCCACCATTCAATGTGGGCAGTTTGGGACACCCGTATGAAACGTTCTTCATACGGGACTTGGATCCGCATTTTGTTAAATGTGGGCTTAAGTGAACACCGACGGGTGTGTCACTAGCAATACCGTATATGCATGTGTGTAGTCCCTTCATTCCATTCACTCCATTCATTCCATTCATTCAAATACTAGTTCTGTGATTTCTTTATAATGTTCAATGATGTTGGATTGTTAATGATTGTTGTATGTTCCATTTACTCATTGTACTTCTTTGAGTCTTGGACTCATTCTTGCGTTGTTTGTTTTATAGGTAAACACTGATGTTGGCTCACTTGGGAGGGAATAGACATACACTACTCATTCACATCATCCTATTCAAGTTCAAGATTATAATTTAGATCCATCTTTCATTCATTATTGAAGAACTGTAATAAATAATTCTAAATGGTGAAGGAAGGATACCTTCTCCATGTTACAGTTGATTTATTACTGCTTGTGAACCTTGATTAATGATGAATTGTAATAAATAAATTTAGATGGTGAAGGAAGGATACCTTCTCCATGTTATGGTTGTTTTATTAATGCCATTAGATGTTATTTTATTCAAATTCGTCCGCATTGTGGTTGTATGTTAGAGTATTTAGGTGACATCTTGGCTTCCAAATAGCCAGGGTGTTACAGGAAGAGTAGACAATGACGATTCTTGTTAAGGGTATCTCATTCTGAATGTTAGCAAGGTTGTCAACAATGGATTGTGAGTGTGTTGTTGATTCTTATAGAAAGAAAGTAATTTGAACATCTTTCGTGGTATCACTCAAATGAAATATTTCACGTTTCGCATTCGTAATCTTTTGGAGTTCGTGATTTATGTGGTAGCTGAAATTGTTGAGCAAAGCGACGTGGTGGAAGGTTATATTTGGTTCGTAAGTGATTAGTGTGATCTGGTTTTAAAAGCACTTCGTGTTAGAGGTGGCAAGTGATGTGGTAATCAAGGAAGATTATTTTCATTGTTAAAGAAAATAGTGTGGTAGAGGTATTTGGAGTTGGAGTCAAGTTTTATAGCTTGTAGCTTATTGAACCGTACTTAACCTTGTTGATTGGCCACATAAGAGTTCCTCAAGATTCAAAAGCAATGCTTTATTCTTATTGGTTGAGGTTTGAAGCATTCTCCTAAAGAGGGACATGTGCCCTCAACTTTGATCTCATCTTTTGATTTTTCCCGTGATCGTTGTTATTTGACCAATTCTTTTGGTCTTGTGCTCACTGCGAGGAGTAACGTTTTCCTGGGTACTAGAATTTGTTTTTGTCTGCCTCTTCATTTTGAGAAAGGATTAACTGATTTGTTTTACAAGGGTCTTTTATTAGTGTACAATGGCAACTGGTTGGTGGTGGTCAAGTGAATGATTCTGTGAGACGTTGGATGTCAAGCTGTTTGAGATACATTGAGTGATAAATTGATTTCTTGGAAAAAAATTCTTGGAAAGGATTTGATTTAAATAGAATATTTGTCTTCAGAGCTAACCGATTACATTTGTGGAGATCATGTGGATATGATCCTAATCTTAGTGTGTTGAACAATTGGCAATAGCGTTGAGGTGTTTGGAGAAACCCTCGTTTTCAGCAAAGTCTTGCTGTTGTCAGGCTGTAAGTGGTCAGACCGATTAGGACAGCGGTCTGACCGGCCTAGGCTTTGGCTAAGAGGCTGGCGGTCAGACCGACCAGGAGGCGGCGATCTGACCGGCCATAATGGTTTTTTTTTTGAATTTTGGATCGCACCAAAAATAGAAGGTGTAGACAAGAGAGGGGATTCTTCTACACTTAGTCTCATAATTTTTGGTGCTTCGAGTTAAAAGTTCTATTCGTTTGAAAATTCTAAAGAGGTTTTGGATTTCCAGGTAAAAAAATTTGGCTAAGTCACTTCTTTGGCGGTCGACCGACCTGTGGCGGTCGAGCAAGCCAAGGCGGTCGAGACCGCCAATGGGTGGCGGTCTGACCAGGACTTGTTCGCCGGCTAGCTTGGTGGCGTTGTTTGTTGGTTAGGTCAAGTTCATGGGTTTCAGTGCATATGTGTTGCATGATGCATGTTTTGACTAACATGGGTCAAGTTGCGAAGAACTTGTTCCCGGAATCAATTTCTTCGTCTATTGTTGTGCAGGAAGCTTGGAGGTCAACGACGGTCAACAGCGAGGATGATCGGGACTAGGCTTGGAGAGCTGAGGTTCAGAACGATTGAGGATGCCGGGTGAAGTCAATGAACTCAAGCATAGCGCAAAATGGACAAAGATGACCGAACGGGAAGTTCAGTGCGACGGGTTGCATCAAGCGGTGCGGGGGTCGGTGCAAGTGCCATGGTGGTTTCCGTTGGAGCCGGATGGGAGAGACTTGTCGACATGAAGAGAGCCATTGATCAACCTACACGTGGCGAAGCATGGGATTGCTTCATGAAGTTTGGACCCGGTCTTTTGAGAAAGGTCGAGAAGGGGTATTTTGGTAATTTCACCAAAATACCACCTTGATTGCTTTTGGCTAAACCACAGCACAAGACGGCGTAAGGAGAAGTAGTTTAGGTCAAGAGAAGATGAAGACGGCACTTTGAAAAGCGTGCGTGGGTGAAACCCGTTTTGTGTGTGGGCTTAGAGGGTGCCCATTAGGGTTTTCTTTCTAGAAACTAGCCTCCACTATAAATAGAGGAGGTGCTGGTTGTGCACCTCCCAACCTTTGCATTCTATAAACCCTAATTTGTGATTTAGGGATAGGAGAGGAAGGTGGAGAGGCTAGGGTTCATGAGAGATGGATTGATTGAGTGATCAAGTGTTGAGCTTTTGTCCTCCATGGTGGAGTGGTTATAAACATACAATCTATCAAATCAATCCATGTAAGATTTGCCCCAAGTTGAGTTCTATCTTATTCTTACTCTCTCTTTTAATGCCTTTAGGATTTTTGGTGTTTCTTAGGTTTTTATTTGGGATCTTACTGTGATCTTGCTTGCTGGGATGTGTGGGGTATGATCTAAGGTCATCTTGATCATCATCCACCCATGAGCAAGCTTTTGGATCTAAGTTAGATTTTGCCCCTTTTTGTGAAAGAAAGGATGATTTTAGGGGTTTTGCTCTTGAGGGCTTTTGGCTTGATTCTTTCTATGATTGAGGGTGCTAGGACGTATGGGAGACCATCCTTAGCCATCTTGGATTGATTCCTCCTACGAAATCCTCTCAATCACCGTTTTCATATTTGGCCCTGTTTTTGAGCAACCTTCACTCAAACGGAAAAAGGTCGGAACTTTGGCAATGATCTTTATGATCGTTGATTATAATAGGTTCCTGATATCCTAAAGAAGGTACGTTTCAAGTTTCGTGAAGTTTGGAGTTGTGATTTTGAGTTCGGGCTGATTTTACTATTCATTGGCCTGAAGGTTGGACCACCCCTTAAAGAAAGGTCAGACCGCCCATGGTGAGAGGTCAGACCGCCCATGGTGAGAGGTCTGACTGCCCAACTCATTTGGATTTGAGTTTTTGGTAATTTTGGTCTATTTGCTTCGAGGTTTTGATTGGATTCAATACAAGTCTTCCGCTATGCTTGTATATTGATCTTCATAGCTTTCATAGCTATTGGAGTGAAAATCGTGTTGAATTCGATCAAGGTGAAAAAGAGATAGTGCTCTATTCACCCCTCCCCCCTCTAGTCGTCTTTTCGGTCCAACAAGTGGTATCAGAGCGAGGTTTGCTCTTTTGTGATCTTCACTGATCTTTGAGCATGGCGACTAGTAGAAGGTCTTATGAGTCTTCTAGTTCATCTTCTTGTGACTCTTTAGCTGATGACCATGTGAGGCATGAATCTTTTTAGAAATGGTTTACTAGAGATTAAATTTGTGGTATGTGTGGTGCTCGTGGCCACTTTACTCATATGTGCTCTAGTTTCAAACATAAGTTCTCCATGAAGCCCGAGGAGACGGAGCTCATTAGCATATGTGGAGTAGCAATCGAAGATGAGCATGATGTGGAGCTTTTCGAGGATGATCATGATAAATCATCCAACGATCCCCTACTCAAGCTAAGCAAGGTGAGCAAAGAAAAACTCATTGATGGCTTGTTGTCATATGATCTTAAATTGCATGCTCTTAAAAAGGAAATGAAATTGCTAGAAAGAGAGAAGGGTGATTTGTCTCATGAGCTCGCCAAATTGAAAACTTCCATGTATGCTTTTGATTCCTTGCTTGTAGATATGAATAACTTGAATAATTCTCTTGCATGCCTAAAATCTGAAAATGAATTATTAAAATCAAATGTTTCTATGCCATGTGATTCTTGTGTTGCCTTACAACATGAGCTTGATAGTGCTAAGTTAGAAATAGACAATTTTAGATCCATGGCTAGAAATGATTGTGATTCTTGTGCAGGCATGCTTGCTGAATTTGAGAAGTTAAAATTGACTAATTCCATTCACCTTGAGCAATTAGAAAATGCTACAGCGGAAATTATTGAAATTGAAGCTAGCTCTTGTAGCATATACTTGGAGTATGAAAAATTGCTTAAGGATGGTTTAGTCTCTTGCAAGAATTGTGCTAGCTTAGAAAACAAAATTGATGCTTTGAATTGCATGGTTAATACGAAAGCATCATTAATTTCTTGCACATCTTGCATTGCCTTGAAAAGCGAGGTTGAGTCTTTGAAGAAATTACGTGATGATATGAGTGCCAGGTCATGTGACTCTTGTATTTGCCTCCACTCCGAGATTAATGTTTTCAAGATTTCTCTTGCTTCTTTGCATTCGGAGTTGGAGTCTTCTCGTGCTAAATGTGAATCATTTGATGTTGGCATTTGTGCCATTGCTTTGAGTAGCTCTTCCTTGGCAAGTGCGACTCTTCTTGTGTTGTCCAAGGGATTTCTAAAGACAATAGTGCTTCTTCCTCAAATGGTACTATATCTCCCAAAGAGAAGTATCATTGCACCTTTTGTAAGAAAGATGGACACATTGTTGAGTTTTGCTTCTGCCGTGTCAAACACCAGCGTCGAATGTGCCGTCGAGCTTTTAGGGACACACATTTACCATCTCAGGGCATGTGTGAGCCTAGTGCCGACACGAGGGCTAGTTATGATGTTGGTTCTTCTAGCTTGTCTCAAAGGACTTCTTCTTTGAGCAACAATGGTGCTTCGTCCTCTCGAACCGTGTCTCCATGTAGACCTTTACACCATTGCTCATTTTGTCAAAAGGATGGGCATCTTGTGGAGTTTTGTTTTCGTCGTGCAAAACACATGCGTCGAGCTCATGCTTCTAAGTCTCCTAGTGGGTATAGTCTTTCTCATGACTTACACACTAAAGATCCTAGCACGAGGACTCGCTCTATTGATGGCTTCTTTGACACCTTTTCTAGTGGTGTTGGACAGCATCGTGGACTCGGTTTTCGTGGTTTTGGTTTTGGTCCACGAGCTGCCCCGAGGCAGGATTTCCGCCGTTTCCCAAAAGGTGGACCTCATTTTACTCATCGAGGTACACACTCATGGCGATGATGTGTGAGTTCCTTTGGTGCTTTTGTTGGTTCTCATCATGGTGCTTTCAAGCAAGGTTATTGTCGCTTTTCTAGAGATGGACCTCGTTTTTCTCATCGAGTTGTCCACTCGCGGCGTGCCTCCAAGAATGGTATTGGATCTTCTTGCATGGATCATCATTTGCATCATGCTAACTCACATAATGGTTCAATTGCTTCTAGTGGTTGTGTGTCCACGGTTTGGGTTCCCAAGTATTTGCTCTCTAACCCTTCAGGATCCAAGACTTGGACATATTGCTTTTCTCATGTGTAGGTACCGGGAACGCGGGATGGAGAATATGGACTTGAAGGGTTCTGGATTTCTACCTCATCATGTGATCGGAACACTAGATGGTTCTCCATTCCATTTGATGGCCTCCAAGAGGCATGTGCTTTCATGATTGGCGTCTTCACCTATTTTGTGAGCTATCTTACATCTTCATGCCTTTACTTTCATGATTATTCATTCTTGGCATGTTGTGCTTGTCTTTGTGCTCACTTGTATCATATCGACATGTGTTACTCTTATAATATCTTTCATCATGCTTTTGCTAGTACCTTGCTTATGTATCCATGTATTAGATTGTTGTTCATTATTTCCATGGTTGTATAAGCTTGGTTTTGTCATTAAGATCTTGTACTGTTTTGGTACATTTATTATCTTGCTCTTGTTGTTTTTTTCTTTATGTATCCACATGCTTACTTAATATCCATGTTAGCATACATTATCAATGATTTGTTCTATAACATATTTTATGCTTACATGGTATTATGTTTTATTGTTAATCGTGGATACATGAGCTTTGTCATAGCTTCACTAGCATGCTTTACCCTTGACTGGATGTATATTGTGTGATATGCTATGTGCTTGCTTGCTCCTATGCCTTATTATGGATTAAGAATATTTTGAGCTTTATCGTATCTTGGATAGCATGTGTTGCGATTGATATATCTATCTTCATGCTCATGCCTTGAATTGTTGCTTATATGAGTTTTGGATCATCTACTGCTATTCTTGCTTATCGTGTGTCTCGGTACTGTTTCCCTAGATAATGTCTCACTAACCCAGTGCCAAGGTATAGACTTTTTCTGTCTTTTTGGTGTAGTCTTTTCAGTTGAGAAGGAGAACATGTGGCTCATGACTCCAAATGTTGGTTCTCCTTCCTCATATGTGCATTCGATGTTGGCTATCACTTCTTGGAGACACGGTATAGTTCAGCTTCTACTCATTTGACTACATCTCACTGCCAAGCAATGCGACTCAGGTTCGAGCCCCTAAACCTTACATTTGTGTATGATACCCCTATTCTGCTTTGCATAGCATCTGGTTCTTGTCAGGTGTTGGGCTTGTTAAGTTCAGGGTAGATAGGAGGTTCTGTTCTGGCACGTGTCCTTTCTAGACACTCTTCTTATCACATGATTTGTTAGGATGCACTCTTTTCACAGCTTAGGTCGAGCTTGTCTCCTGGTCACTAGTTCTTAGTAGGTTTTGAGCAGCTTGTAAGCTTTTTAGTGTTGGTGTTTCGCTCCTAAGCTAGTCGAGTCTTTTCCCCTAGAGATCTTGTGGAAGTCTTTGTGCTATAGTGTGGAGTTTAGGGCACAATTGGTAGACGTCCTCACCAAACCCTTAGATCCTGCTAGGTTTGCCACATTGATGAGGGAATTGAGGGTTGGTTTGAGGGGGAGTAGATATTTTATGATATCTTCTTCGAGTGGTATCTTCTTTGATCTCTTTGTTTTTCTTTTGATCTTCTTGATCCTTTTGACTCTTGTTGATCTTCTCATCAAGTGTATTCTCCAACTTTCACCTAGTGGTATCAACAAGTGTCTTCTTTGACTTTTGATGCTTTTTTTCTTACATCTCATTGTATCATGTTGCATTCATATGAAAAGTATATAAAAAAATGCATTGTAATATATGCTTTACCGCTTCTGTCTTTTAAATTGATGAAGCTTTGCTTATTACCCTCTTGTGCTGCAGCATATTTATTCATGCTCATTGTCATGTCTTGTTCATTGACTAGCTAGAATTGTCATGTCTTATCATGTCTAGCTTAGTCTTTGATTAGATGAGCATTAATTCTAAGATAACTTGAACTGAAAACTGCCATTTGTGGATCTTTTGGTTAGTTGCACCTTTAGTGATCCTTTTATGACACTTGCCATGTCAAAATTACTTTGTTAGCTCTTAAATCTAGGATTGAACTTTAGTTGAGTGTCTAGTTCTTTTACAAATCTTAAAATTGCTTTTAATCTCATGCAAAATAAAAAATCAAGTAAAACAAGCCTTGTGATCCTCATGTGCTTAAAATTGTGCCAAACTACTCTCACGAGACTGCTTGTCATGTGACATGAACTTGGAGATAGTTTGATGATCCAGATGATCTTATGGGGACTGATTGTCATTCTTTGACATGAACCTCAAGATTTGTCACCTTGGTCGAAGCTTAGAGAGTGGTAGTCCAGGATCTACTCTACTAAGATAGGCTTTTTATATAGCTTCAACATATGTTATCCATTTGCAAAATGATCAAATGTTGTAGAAGTATAGGTGCTGAGGTATTTTGGGCAAAATGATTCACTTTGGAACTTATAGCCTCTAGAATGATCATTTGTAGCTTCTTGATCTCACATTGACATTTTGACATGGCTATTACCATTCTAGGATACCTTTTGATGAACTAGCTATTTGTGAAGCTTTGCATAACCTGTTATCACATTTATTGCTTCATCTTGTGCTATCTTGCTTAGCTTGGGTATATATTTCTTGATGTGACCTTGATAGCTTATTCATGCTTGATTTGCCTTGTGCATTTTAGAAATGCTTGCTTGTTCATGATTGGGTAATCTCCAAAGCTTCTTGCTCTAAAAAAATTGAAAATCCAAAAATGAAGCCACTCCATTGCATTTCATGCATGCTCCTTCTTATGCTTCTTCCATGCATCTTGACATGTTATCTTTGGATGAGAGGAAGACGTGTTTCCTTTATGACTCCATTGTCAAAGGGAGAGAAGAAATAACAAAAATGATGAAAGGAGGAGTTATTGTCAAAGGGGGTGAAAAGGGGGAGAAAATGAAAAGCTCAAAAATTTGGGTGATCTGAGTGAGGGGGAGCATCTCACATGCATTCTTGTGATTTTAATGTTCAACTCTTGGTTTGAATTGCATTTCTTGATACCTCACAATGATCAAAGGTCAAAATGAACAATTATTCTTTCATATAGACCTTGAGTGAATTTTTGTGTTCTCTCTGGATTTGAAGCTTTCATGAACTCTATTGCCTTATTTATTGTGCTTCTGCATTTCTTAAGTCATCTTAGTCATTTTTATAGTTTTTTCTTGCTTGTGGACCAAAATGTGCCTTTACGCGAAAACGAGATATAGTTTTTCAAAACAACCTCCAATTTGCATTTTTGAGAAGATTGCCAATGTGTTCATCAAGGGGGAGATTGTGGAGATCATGTGGATATGATCCTAATCTTAGTGTGTTGAACAATTGGCAATAGCGTCGAGGTGTTTGGAGAAACCCTCATTTCGGCAAAGTCCTGCTTCTTTGTCAGTCAGTGGCGATCGAGCCGCTGTAACGACGGTCAGACCGGCCTTTGTGGTGGTCTGACCGGCCATCTCTAGCGGTCAGACCGGCCTGGGCTTTAGCCAAGAGGCTGGCAGTCAGACCGGCCAAGAGGCGGCGGTCTGACTGGCCATAAAGGTTTTGTTGAATTTTAGATTGGGCCAAAAATAGAGGGTGTAGGTAAGAGAGGGGATTATTCTACACTTGGTCTCATAATTTTTGGAGCTTCGAGTCAAAAGTTCTATTCGTTTCAAAATTCCAGAGAGGTTTCGGATTTCCAGGGAGGAAATTTGGCCAAGTCCCTTGATGGGCGGTCAAACCGGCCAGGTGGCGGTCAGACCGGTTTTGACTTGTTCGCCGGCCAGCTTGGTGACGATGTTTGTTGGTTAGGTCAAGTTCATGAGTTTCAGTGCATATGTGTTGTATGATGCATGTTTTGACTAACGTGGGTCAAGTTGCGAAAAACTTGTTCCCGGAATCGATTTCTTTGTCTATTGTTGAGCAGGAAGCTTGGAGGTCAACGACGAGGATGATCGGGACTAGGCTTGGAAAGCTGAGGTTCTGAACGATCGAGGATACCAAGTGAAGTCAATGGACTCAAGCATAGCGCAAAATGGACAAAGATGACCGAAAGAGAAGTTCGGTGCGACAGGTTGCATCAAGCGGCGCGGGGGTCGGTGCAAGTGCTATGGTGGTTTCTGTGGGAGCCGGATGGGAGGGACTTGCCGACATGAAGAGAGCCGTTGATCAACCTACACGTGGCAAAGCATGGGATCGCTTCATGAAGTTTGGACTCGGTCTTTTGAGAAAGGTCGAGAAGGGGTATTTTGGTAATTTCACCAAAATATCACCTTGATTGCTTTTGGCTAAACCACAGCGCAAGGAGAAGTGGTTTAGGTCAAGAGAAGATGAAGATGACGCTTTGAAAAGCGTGCGTAGGTGAAACCCGTTTTGTGTGCGGGCTTAGCAGGTGCCCATTAGGGTTTTCTTTCTAGAAGCTAGCCTCCACTATAAATAGAGGAGGGTGCTGATGGTGCACGTCCCAACCTTTGCTTTCTACAAACCCTAATTTGTGATTTAGGGATTAGAGAGGAAAATGGAGAGGCTAGGGTTCGTGAGAGATGGATTGATTGAGTGTTCAAGTGTTGAGCTTTTGTCCTCCATGGTAGAGTGGCTGTAAACATACAATCTATCAAATCAATCCATGCAAGATTTGCCCCAAGTTGAGTTCTATCTTATTCTTGCTCTCTCTTTTAATGCCTTTAGGATTTTTGGTGTTTCTTAGGTTTTTATTTGGGATCTTACTGTGATCTTGCTTGCTAGGATGTGTGGGGTATGATCTAAGGTCATCTTGATCATCATCCACCCACGAGCAAGTTTTTGGATCTAAGTTTGATTTTGCCCCGTTTTTGGTGAAAAAAAGGGTGATTTTAGGGGTTTTGCTCTTAGGGGCTTTTGGCTTGATTCTTTCTGCGATGGAGGGTGCTAGGACGTATGGGAGACCATCTTTAGCCATCTTGGATTGATTCCTCTTACGAAATCCTCTCAATCACTGTTTTCGTATTTGGCCTAGTTTTTGAGCAACTTTCACTCAAACGGAAAAAGGTTAGAACTTTGGCAATGATCTTCACGATCATTGATTGGAATATGTTCCTAACATCCTAAAGAATGTATGTTTCAATTTTTGTGAAGTTTCTAGTTGTGGATCAAAAGTTAGACCAATTTGTGATTTTGAGTTCGGACTGATTTTACTATTCATTGGCCTGGCGGTCAAACCGCTCCTTAGAGAGAGGTCAGACCGCCCATGGTGAGAGGTCATACCGCCCCTGGTGAGAGTTCTGACTGCCCAACTCATTTGGATTTGAGTTTTTGGTGATTTTGGTCTATTTGCTTCGGGGTTTTGATTGGATTCAATACAAGTCTTCCGCTATGCTTGTATATTGATCTTCATAGCTTTCATAGCTATTGGAGTAAAAATCTTGTTGAATTCCATCAAGGTGAAAAAGATATAGTACTCCTATTCACCCCCCTCCCTCTAGTCGCCTTTTCAGTCCAGCAACATTGTTGCAACTAGTAGAACCTAGAGTGATTTGTGGTCCAAGATCTTTTGTTCATTTTGATGGAACATTAGAATTATCGAAGGTATGGGAATCTTGATCAATTTATTAGATTGTCGTGATTTGGTTGCCTTGTAAGGTTGTGTAGGAGAATTATGACGGTATAGTTAATGAGAGTAGAATTTTGAACAAATCTAATCGATATGATAGTTATTGGGATAATAGGGATTGCTGAGTTTTTGTCAGGTGTGACTTGACTTCTGTGAGTAACCCTCTGGAAGTTAGAATCTTTCTAAAGATAATTTGGTTAAGAATATGTTTACATGTCAGTGTTAATGATTGAGTGTGTTTGGATTGTGGGAATTTTAATCATCGGATTTGAGAGTTTCCATATCAGTTATACCGAAATATATTTATAGGAGTCTTGGAGATTGAGAATTGGTTTGGTGTTCTATGCTAGATCCTTAGTTGCCGAATGATTATGTGTAGAACTAGTAGAATAATAGTGAATTTCGAATAATGGGATGATCATTGATAGAACCCTTTTGATGTAGTACATGAGAGTGTGTGATGTGAATTCCGGGTTGTTTATTCTTAAAGGATTGAGGTGATGTGATTGCGTGTGAAATCTATTTTGAGATGCATTGGGAGTCATCTGTCAAAGTAATTCCGTCGGTAGAGGAGTTGGCTAAAGTATGTTTTTGTGGAGTCATTAGAGCCTCTCTACAAAGGTGTGGATGTTGAATTCGATTTGAGCATAGCGTTGAGGTTGCCAATTTAAGATAAATGAGTTAGTGTGATATGCGATGAATTGGAATTTCATAATTTGAGAAAAGTTTATTCCTAAAAGAGGAATTGAGAAAAGAATGTTTCCTCGAGTAGTGAAACACTCTCTTGATTTTTTTTAAAGCTATGTGTTTATGATGGATGTCATTCGCAAATTGAGCTTGGCTTTATGTTGGTATGGTTGTTCTTTCCGGTTCAGGAAAATAAAGGAATTGTTTGATTTGGTTATTCGAGTGGTTCCTACTTTGGCTTATGTGGTGCTTTTTTTCTAACTTGGAAAGTGAAAGATTTTTCATGATAAATATTTTGAATTTGGATTGGAGTCTTTTGGAGGGAAGTTGGTTATGAGTGGGTTGCAATGTGAATCCTTTGTTTTTAGTTGGGTTCTGATTATTAAAGTTTGTTTAAAACGAGTTGTGTTGCGCGTCCCTGATTAAAGGAGGTTCTCCTTGTTAGGGTGAAGAGATCGATTAAGAGATGGAACAAGAGTTTCGTGTGCTGCAGGTTGTGTGGGTTGATACCAAAAGGGGACATTTTGTATTACTTAGTATCGAGAGAGTACTTGAGAAATCTGGAGTGTGAGGTTTCGTTAGAACCGTTGACCAACAAGTAAGACCGTACCAGTCCTGTTCGATGCGTGTACCGAAGAGGGCAGAGCGAGTGTTGAGGTATAAACATTGGTATATGTTATGGTGTTGTGGTCACGTCGGTCCGAGCGAGAAGAGACTTGGGAGCGGGAGTCTTGTTTGCACGAGTAGTATCCGGAATTTTCATGTCGGGTACATTTTATCTGTTATTCAGTTTCTGTTGTGGCGTTCTTGCGAATAGAACAACAAGTAGAATTTGGGTTTGAATTCTATTTAAGGGGGGGGGGTGGTAGAATGTAACATCTCATTTAAACATAAAATAAATAAGTGATTAGTACTGAAATTAAATAAATTAGAAAGAAAAATTCAGAATTTTTGGAGAGGAATGGGCCGCCAACCCATATTCAAGAGGAGGGGAGTCGGCCATAGTACCCCAAAACCCATGAGTGGGCCGGCAACCCACTAGAAGGCAAGAAAAGGGGGGCACCAAACCCTAGCCACCATATGCTACAGTAGCCATCTTGCTACAGCAGTGCCATGCTACAGTACCTCCACCCCCTGCTGCTCCTCCTCTCTCGGCGCCATCCTCCTTGTTGCTACTGCCGGCTAAGAAGAAGAAAGGAGGGAGAAGCCTCCTGTAGGTGCTGTCGGCCAAGAAGAATGGAAGGGAGGTGGGAGAAGGAAGAGGGAAGGGAGATTTCGTGGATTCTTCGGCGGTTTTCATCACGTTCTTAAAGGGTGACCCTCAGGTCTCCTTGCTTTGTTTATTAGTTTTGCGATTTGGCGACATCGGGTAGTAGATCGATTGTTTGCAGTTTGTAGTGCGCTGTAGGTTTGAGTTCTAAAATTGTGAATTTTGGGTTCATCACCTCTTAGAGATTTGTGTGTAACGTCTTTAGCTTTCCATAGAATCCTAGATCACGTCGTTTGGATGAACAGATCTTGGGTTATAGATTTTACAACACTGCTGTCCAGAGGTTCTATCAGGATTCTGACAGGTTGTATTAATTGGATGATAAAAATTAGTTAAAGAAATAATTAGAGGATCTTACCAACATGAATATTGTAGGTGATTTCATAAGATTTCCAGATAGCTCAAGAACGTAATTTTTGGATAAACATACTGAAAGTTATGACTGTTTTAGTTCTGCTGTCCAGAATATCTGCCAGATTCTGGCAGTCATTATAATCTGTTTAGTAAGAATAGTGAATAACAAAATTAGGAAATCTGACCAACTAGATTAATTTGGGTAATTCCGTAAGCTTTCCAGAAAATCTAAGAGCACCATTTTTGGGTAAACAGAAGAAAATATATGATTTTTGGAAGATGACTGCCCTATTTTGGGACAGAACAATGTTCAGGGGGAAACGATGTTTTGGGTTGCGCTTAGGAGCATAGATAGTTATGTATTTTTTTTATGTAATGTTGTATGCTCTGGAATGTCTCCTTAGTGTGAATATTAATTGTTCAGGTAGTGGTGTGAATCCGGGGGTAGCACCCTCTTCCCGTTATCCTACTCTACACGGTTGAGGCAAGTACAATAGTGGGTAGAATATGTTGATTAGTATTCATGGAATGCTAATGCTTTGCGATTCTGAATTCTTATTCATAGCCTTAAAGTTGATGTTACATGCCCATGTTGATTAGTATTCATGGAATGTTAATGATTTGCGATTGTGAATTTTTATTCATAGCCTACAGTTGTTGTTACATGCATATGCTGATTAAGTGTAGTGGCTCATGTGCATCATTACACTATCCTTGAGTCTTGGACTACGTGGTAGCCAAGTGCTGATATATTTGAGGTCCACATCATGTTTTAGACGGACATGAGGTCCCCACACTCATGGAGTGTGGGCTTGAGGTCCCTGTGCTAGAAGGCACAAGCATGGGTATGCATCGATGGATCCATACTCCGTATTACCAGTAAATGCAAAAGAGAAAATTATGTGCATTTGTGGCATTTGTATTGCATGGCAATGATAGTTGAAATGTTGTGATCTTATTGTGGATGATTGATTGGGACAGAAGTAAAGTTTGTTTATGATATTTGGTCTATTGTCTTAATTGTACTTTGCTGAGTTTTGGACTCACGCTTGTTGTTTGTTTATTTATTTTAGGTACCCCTTTTTGAGGATGTCATGCATGGGAAGGGTTAGAATCATCAGATGCATTCTTCACTTCAATTAGACACTAGTCTTAATAAATTAGCAACTTAAGTTGAATTGGAGAATCCTAGAACATAATATTTTAGTTTTTATGTCCACCCTTCGAGATGTTTTCTTTATTAATTGTAATAAGAGTCAGATGGACTTCGTGGTAATCTTTATGATTGTTATCTTTAAGACTGTTACCATTTTATCATACTTAGATTTCTGTTAGATGCTTATTTATCTCCTCGAATGTTAAAAGTTACAAATGAGATTCTGCTGAAATGAGGAGGAAAATCTTAGTTATAATTATGTTATGTTTTCTTTAGTAGCATTCCAAGCTCATGTGGGCTGGGGTGTTACAGTTGAGCGAGACAAAGTGAGCAGATTTTCATATGCTTCGGCTATTGGATCTGTCATGTATGTCATGCTATGTACATGACCAGATATGTCGTATGCTCTAAGTGTTACGAGCAGATATCAATCGGATCCAGGTGAAGGTCACTGGATAGCAGTCAAGAATATTCTTAAGTACTTGAGAAGGACTAAGGTTGCATTTCTTGTTTATGGAGGTGAGGAAAAGCTAGTCGTAAATGGTTACACCGACGCTAGCTTCCACCGACAAAGATGATTTCATATGATAATTTGGGTTTGTGTTTTGTCTTAATGGAGGAGCAGTAAGCTGGAAAAGTTCCAAGCAAGAAACGGTTGCTGATTCTACAACAGAGGCTGAGTACATTGTGGCTTCACCAGCTACAAAGAGGTCGTATGGATAAGGAAGTTCATTTATGAACTATGTGTGGTTTCTAGTGCTTCTAGTCCAATTGATCTCTATTTTGATAATAGTGGAGCTATTGCACAAGCTAAGTAGCCTAAATCGCATCCAAAATCTAAGCACATACTTAGGCGATATCACATCATTTGTGAGATCATTGAGAGAGGTGATGTGAAGATATGCAAAGTGCACACGGATTTGAATATTTCTAATCTGTTGACAAAGCCTCTCCCGCAACCTAAGTATGAGGCGCACACAAGAGTGGTATAAGATACATATATGATTGACTTTAGTGCAAGTGAGAGACTGTTGGTGATATGCCCTAGAGGCAATCATGGAGATGATTGTATCACATCTATGTTTATGAGTTATTGAATAAATGTTATTCTATTCCTTGAATGAATCATTGGTTATAAAAGATTAACAAGTATGTGACTTGTTGGTGAAACTCTTTTAACTTATATGATATCATGCTAAATGTATCCATGTTCAGATGTCACTGGTCGGAACACTAGTGACTTATCGACTAGCACATGTATTGATTGATGACCATGTTTCACCGTTCATGGATATAGGAATATCAAATCAATAATGTGAACACATGTTAAAGAACATGGGGTTGGATTGACCCACCTTGAGACACTATTGATATTGTTATGATTTTATGTGTCACCAGTTGGTCTCAAGCAATGATGATGTATAATTCTTAGACTTGAGATCAGCATGGTTTTCTACATGTGTAATAGTACACTTAGGGGTTGCCAAACGCTACTCCGTAACTAGGTAGTTATAAAGGTAGCTTTCGGGTATGCTATGAAACATGCGGAGGAATGTGACTGGTTAGATATAGGATTTGCCTCTCCTAACATAACAGGAGAGATATCTCTAGGCCTCTCGATGTGGTCGGATAAAGAAAGTGCATGGCCATACCACTAGTGGTCGAATTCGACCACATGAAATTATCTGACACTTGATCGAGAAAGTATTGAACAGTCCATGGATGACATAATATCTCACCTAGAGTTCAACCAAATATCGTGAGGCGAAGGGAGAATACATTAGCAGGTCTTTCAGTTCGATCAGATACGGACTAGTCGTAGGCTGGTCAAACATGATCACTAAGTGATCGAAACCTGGTCGTAAGGAGTTACAAACTGGTCGAGACCAAATCTGAGCTGGTCGTTAGTGATAAGGACCTGGTCATAGATCATATTGCACTAAGGTTCATCCGATATAATGCGTGTGTATTCGAGAATCGTTATGTCCTGCTAGGAGCCGCTAACGACTCGTGATCGAAAAGAAGTTTCTGAGTCACAACCGATTACGCATGAATCTAACGGGTCACACACTTAACGGGTTGGAACAAACGTGTTCGGATAGGATCCGTCATGGGCACTATATAAGGAGATGTTTAAGGCTATTGGGAGAGATGCGACACACGTGAGTTGATCTACCAAAATCCTAGCCACCATCTTCTTGAGAGAGCCCTATCGTACGAGTTGGTTCTAGCATACCGACGTACAGTGTCCCTTCACTGGACATGTCGATACCGTAGAGGCGCTACTGCGGTTGCTGTTACGTTTGAGGACGATCTGTGATCTTCACAAGGAACTGCGGAGGTTGCTGGAGGAAATGATCGACACACGAGGACGCTGGACAATCGACTGCGACCACTGCGTCGACGTGCTCAACGTTGGATGATCGACTACGACCACTACATTGATGCGCTCTTCGTTGGATCAGGCTGCTCCAACTCTTCTTCTTCTGCACTGCGTGTCTGGTGGTAACAATCTCTGATCTCTTGCTTACATGGTGTCCTGGTTTACGTGGTAGATTTTTTGAATTGCCAGCTAGTGTAGCCTAACCGTAGCCCTTCAAGATAAGCTTGCCTTTGTAGTTGTAGAAAAGATCGTCGTCGAAGAAATCAGTATCAGCTACTCCAGTCTGTGTTGGTTCACCTACTGCAATTTACGTGACGGGGCAAATAATAAATAATTAAGTAAATACTTAGTGGCAATTGGGTGCTACTAGGTTATTTGTCTAATTTATTGGGTTCTACCAGTGATTAAACAATTTATAAAGTCTCTTATTACTTTTACACTTTCTTTTGTTTTTATTTTTCTACCGGTCTAGCTACTGTTATTTATCTGTACGTGGATTATAATTCCATTTTTCCGGCGATTTGTCCGAAATTTACAGGTTTGCTACGAACACATTCTCTCTTTTTATTACTAATTTTTATTTTATTTTACTTTATTTATATATTATTTTTTATCGGTCTAGTCCATGACTAGTTATTCGTACGCGGCTTAACGATTATTTGGTCTAAAAATCATACGCCGCTGATGCTTAATAATACTGGTGTTCAACTAAAGTTATCACTACTAATTCTCGTTAGATTTTTTATCACCCTTTTCCTAATGACTGATTCCTACCATTTTACCTAATCCTCCTCCACCTAATCCCCTCTTTCTCACCCAATTACTCTCTCACTGCCTCTCTCATCTATCTATTCCTCCAACCGAGTGGCTCCCTAGTCCTCATCTTCCTCCCCATTCTCTATTCCCCCATCTCTGCATCTCTCTCCTCTCGGTGATTTACCTCTAGCCGACAAGGAGCCACCCCCTCTTGCTCCCGGCACAACCAGATGGCCCGGCGCCGCCACTGGCTCCTGCCTCTCCTGCGTGCTCGCCTCCACAAGCTGCTCCCAGCTCAGCATGGCCTTCGGCTGCCGACCGTGCGCGCCTCCTTTGGCTCAGGCTCGGCCCGATCTGCTTCATCTCGGCTCACTCCTGCGCCACCGCCTCAGCCTCTGGCCCACACGCCTCCGACCTCCCCTAGGTCACCCGCTCCCTCGGCCTTCGGAGTGCCCGCGCCTTTGGTCTGCGCCGTACCGAGCTTAGTGCTGGTTTGAGGCCCTGTTGCGGCTTGTAATACTCTGATTTATTCTAAGAAAGAAAGCGTTCAAAAGAAAAATTAAACATAAGAAAAAGGAGGTTTCTGCCGTTCTTTGGCAACCTGGGCCTCGGGCCTTAGCCCAGGAGTCCCATGAGGGGCCGGCCACCAATAAAAGGAGGGGAAAAACCCTAGCCACTACTGTAGCACGCTCCCCTTGAACTTCATTGCCATTCCCCTCCCTCTTGGTGGTGCTCTCCCATTGTTGTCGGCCAAGGAGAAAGGTGGAGGAGAGGGAGACGAAGGGGAGAAGAGAACCTCGCGGGGATTTCAGCGAGTTCACACGCGTCTTTTAGGGTAATGATCATCTCCCCACTGTTTGGATCATGTTAGTTTCTTAATTGCTGTCGATTAGAGAAACGTTGAACTACTGTGATTGGAATCAGTAATTTGTTCCCTATTTGTATGTCAGTTTTCGTGTAGTTAAAAACATAATTAGGGGTTAAGGTCTCCTATAGATTTGTGGGGATTATCGTCAGGTTTCTATAGGTTTTGAGATCACCTAATTCGGAGTTGTAGTTTGGGAGATACGTTAGTTTCTTTACTGCTGTCCAGAAATCCTGACGAGATACAGCAGTCGTCTTGTTTAATAAATAAGGTTTTGTTAATGGCCAATTCAGGGGGGTCTCCCAACACAACTTTCGTAGGAAATTCTATTAGCTTTCCATATTGTTAAAGGTCATGAAATTTGGTTCAGCCATTTGAAATATATAGATTTTCTTGTACTGCTGTTCATTCTGTCTGTCAGATTCTGACTTTAGGTTTTCAACTGTATGTTAGATTCAAATAATGGCAGAAGCAGAGGATCTTGCCAACTAAGTTATTGTAGATAATTTTGTTATCTTTCCATAGAATCTAAGAATGCATTTTTATGATTTACAGAGCAAAAGTTATGTATTTTAGAATGGTCGCTGTTTAGTTTAGGTTTCAGCTAGTTCGTCGTCGTATTTGATTAGATTAAATAGTTTGAACCATGGGTTTTGGGAATGTCATTGAGAGTGTTGCGTCTAGCGTTGTATTATCCTGTTAAGCTTGTTTTGAATAAAATACTTGTTGTAGGAGGAGTAACTTCGGGGTTAATTGCGTCTTCTCTACATTCCAACGTGTTGCCACACGAAAGGCAAGTACAATTTGAATTGTCTTGACTATTTATTTGCTCAAAGTGATTGATGCTTATGAAATGGTTAAATTCTACGAATTGTTATTAATTCCAATATTACTTGTTCCTTTCATGGTTGTTATCCCATGCTTCTTTGAAAGTACGTTTTTCATTACAATGTCTTCATTCATTCATTCATGATTCACCCATAGGAGTGGATAGTGAAGTCCCATCATTCCAATATGGGCAAGTAAGACCCACCATTCTAATGTGGGCAAATTGGATCCCCGTTTGAAAGATTCTTCATATGTGCCTTGGATCCTCGTATTTTGGATAATGCGGGCCTGAGTGAACATCGACAGGTGTTCACTGGCTATACCGGTATGAGCAGAAGTGAAGTGGATGCATTTTCATATTTGCATAAAGTGTATAACAATTCATATGTATTAAATATTGTGGATGATATGTCTTTGTTTCAATGCTTTCCATACTGTTCAATTGTATTTGCTGAGTCGTGGACTCACCCTTGCAGTTTTTTGTTTTTTAGGTAAACTTTGAAGGTGACATGCTTTGGGAGGGAGTAGTCATATGGAGAAACACACATCATCATTTATTTCAAAAATTAGATAATAATTATGTGACTACCTTTTATTTGAGAGCTATGGCTTGTATTAATTGGTCATGATGTTTTCTATTGATCGTCTTTAAGTTCTGTTTTCTCTAGTTAATGGTTTTCATTTACCGGTAGTATTTTTGATATTATTCCTCTTGAGCGAATTATTGTAATCTAAAATTTAGAGTTTATATACTTGCTGAAATTTAGGTTGTTTAATTTAATGGTAATCTTGTGTGTTGAAGTTAGTTGTCTGTAGTTGTTAAATTGATGCAAATAATTTATTTTGTTGATTCATGTTAGAAGTTTAGGTAATATCTTGGCTTCCGCATAGCCAGGGTGTTACACGGCTCCCCTACGCCCTCGTGGATCTACTGCGCCATGATCGCCCCCTTGGCCCTGCTCCCTCGCTCCGTGCTGGCTCACGATCGTGCCGGCCCGCGCGCTGCACCCAGCTCGGCCCCATGCTACTCGGCCACGCCGCTCGCCTTTGGCTCAACCCTTAGGCCACCGGCCGCCTCCTGACCCGGCGCCCCTCCACTGGACTCAAACCTCCACTTCTTTGCTCCTTTACTGATGCTTTTGCTTTGATGGTTCAAGCTTGATTATTTACTAATGTGGTTCTGTTGATGATTATGCATGCATGAAGGGGGTGAAGGTGGGTTATACTACTGCTGGCGGTGGTGTTTTGCCGCGGTTGCACCGAGGTAATGACTCCACTCCCCTCTACTCTCTAGCCCTTTCCCTCCGCTTTGCTCTGTGATGATGACTGAGGGCTATTGCTATGTACGTGGGCTGAGCTCCCTGTGCTGGTTTGGATGGTGGCATGTGCTCTTTGGGATGGATGTGATGCTCTGTGATAGATGTGGGGAAGGCTCTGTGTTTAATGTTCAAGTTCCTTATGCAAGGTTGAGTTCATACTTGGTGGTTCAGTTTGGGTAAAATAACAGTGGGGAAATATTGTGGGTTTACCTTTGTGAGCTTGGTTGGTTTGGGAAGAAGGGATGGCAGTGTTTGGCCTTGGTGGTGATCGTGTGCTCTCCTTGTGTTCTTGCTGGTCACTTCGGTCCTCGCCATCTTCTTCGTGTCGGTCCTGGTGGTTGATGCCGGTTCTTGGTTGTTGCTTGTCGTCCTGGCTCTGCCGGTCTTCCCCTTCTCCCTTGCTCCTCTTCTTTGGTTGTTCTTTGTGCGGGTTTGGCAAGCGATAATGGTGGGTGATGCTTGGTGAGGCTGGCGGCTTGCTCTTGCTTTGGCCTTGCCTTGTGGAGGCAGTGGGATAGGCCTGTGGTTTTGGCTTGCTTGCTTGCTTACCTTGTGTTTGCCTTGGCTTGTGGATGAGGCATTGGTCTTTCTTGGGTGTGTTGGTGAATGAGGAAGCTTGTGGATGAAATGGGAGGCTTTGTGAGAGAGAGAGAGATGCTTCTCCTGATGCTTTGCTTGCTTCGGCTGTGAGGTGAAAAGGGGCCTTGTGGTGTGGCTTTGACTGGAGGTGTAAACTTATGGGGGAGGCTTCGGCTGTGGGATATTTTCTTTACCTGACTTCCCACAATGCCCTTCCCTTATCTCCAACTATTTGTGATGCTACTATTTGGCTGGGCAAAACTTATGGACCATTGGTCCATAAATCACTATGTGTGGGATTTCCTGCGGCAACGGCAAGTTGGTATTTGAGGGTGTCGGATTCTAATAAACGTTGGGTGATGAAACCTACTGAAGAGCTATGGTGCTGACTAACCTAGGTTGGTCTGTGAACCTTGAGAAACTTCAGGCGATCTGATGGCACCCTTTTTTATTCTAATTCTATTTTAACGCTTTTGTTCTGCTACTTGATTTCTGGGTTTTTGGCAGACTATGGATGGTGGATCGAGAAAGGGTTTGACGGCTGGCGATAGATGGACCATGATACAAGGAAGGATTTGTGACATGTAATGCATGCCTTTATTTTATTCTTTTGTAATTTATATTGTGATCTGTATTTACTTTTGCTTGTACTGAATTGTTGTAATTTATTTGAGAATGTAACCACGTTGTATTATTACCTTTAAATTCATATTATAATTTTTAGAGATGGATTATTGTAGTACTTTTATGGATATTGAAATCTTGGAATTGACTGTGAGTTATAATGTTGATGAATTATTCTCGTGGCAAAATTTTACATTGTAAATTCTGCTTTTGAATTTTGATAGCATTATCTTATGTGAATTTGTGTGGCTGTGTGTTCAAAGTCAATTGTGATTATGATTTGTTCTTGTTTAGAAATTTTTAATTTCTTGTTAATTACCAATTAGCATTGTTTTAATTACTTTTAATTTTCTGGGTTCTCACACCTTGGCTGTAAACATTTTCATAATCAAGAAGTTAACCTGAAGAACCAGAAGGCAGATTCATTGATAATTTCAAGCATTAAAAACGGATTATCTTGTTCTCCGCAAACATAAAAGAGCAGGTAACAATACCCAAGCAAAGGTAATTTTGAAATCAAATTGAGAAGTACATAACTCTATTAAGGGACCAAAAGCTAATCATTATTGTACTTACTTACTACTACACGTCTGCACCTGCGGACTGCCAAAAAATCAGCTACTACTGATTATGTTATTGTAAATAATCACAGAAAAATAGACTGGAAGACTGAAACTTCTATAGGACAGCAAGTATTAGTTGACTGAAAAAGCTCAAAGGACAGCAAGTATACCAAAATGTATAAATTGCTCAAAACAATAGATAACAGCAAATAATCTAATAGCTCAAGGCATAATCTATACATAATATCACATCCAATTGCATTTGTGACATCAATTCATCATAGAGCAAATTCACCGAGCCCACAAAAAAATCACTTTGTAATATTTCCCAGTGCTAGGTACATACAAATCACATAGATTGAATATATCCAATAGCACAACACATAAGCAAGGTGATATGAAAAAAAAATGGGATAGCCGGGGGATGGCTGGCTTGCCTTGGTAGTGCTTGGGAGGTGCTCGGAGGAGGAGGCGCGCAAGGCTCGAGGAGGAGGCGACACGTGCTCAGGGGAGGAGAGGAGGCGGGCTCAGGGAGGAGGCACGCCGGGCTCGAGGGAGGAGGGGCGCCGGGTTCGGGGAGGCAGTGGCTCGTGCTCGGGGAGGAGGCGACAGGCTCAGGGAAGGAGGCATGCCGAGCTCGAGGAGAAGGCAGCATCGAGGACGGCGGCGACGGGCTCGAGGAGGGGAGGAGGCACGTCAGGCTCGGGGAGGAGGCACGCCAAGCTCGGGGGAGGAGGGGCGCCGGGTTCGGGGAGGTGGCGGCTCATACTCGGGGATGAGGCGGTGGGCTCGAGGGAGGAGGCGCGCCGGGCTCGAGGAGGAGGAGGCGACGGGCTCGAGGGAGGAGAAACTTAATCGTTTGAGTGGGGCGCATGGGCAAACCCTAGAGTCCGAATATAAATAGGGTTGGACATCACAGACTATTCTAAAGTAGAACTGTCTCTGATATATACACATCACAAACGGTTCCAATAAATAATTGTTTGTGATAATATATATTCTCATATACATAAATGCAAATTCAGGACATATGACACATTCACATATTAGTAAAGCATTAGTTTGAGCTCAAAGTCTAATTTGTAGTTGTCATATTTAATTAGTGAAGAATATTGATAAAAATGGCGAGAAATTACATCTGAATATTTGCTAAAACTATGCTAAAACCATTAGTTTTACGACAAGTAGTTCAACACCTGTGTAAAGAGCTTGGTGAACTCATGCCTAATCCTACAACCATCGCTGCAGAAGACGACGTAGTCGCCCCACCCTTCCGTCACGTCGTAGCCATTGCTCGTGCACTAGTGGCCGTCCTCTGGCAGTGCCAATACCCGGCCCTACGGTCTGGCCATCTACTTCCATGCCGCCTCCTGAACCACATCTACAGCGAGCCTCCGGCACCGCTTGCACTCCCGGTTGGTCCTTTTGGCCGTCTCACACCCACCACCGGTCGGCTCACCCTCGACGTGGCTGATGTAGTGCTTCCCAACGTTGTGCGCCTCGCCAGCCGTGTAGAGGAGGAGACCGAGCACGTAGGTCGCGGCCTTGTGGCTGGCGACAACTGCCCGGTCGAGGCATACAAGGCCGCGCTGCATGTCCTATTGCGCAAAGACGAGCGTGAGGCTGACGATGAAGTAGGCCTCCGGGTTGCCGGCGCTAGCCAGTTGGTTGACGACGGCGAGGTAGCGCTCGTTGTCCAGCCACTTCATCGCCTTCTCCCGCTCCAGCGCCACGCGCAATCCCACGGCGCGCTCCTTGGACGCCTTGTACATGGCCTTGCAACTCCATAAGAGAAAATTAAAAGGACAAATTAAGGGCGCTGTTGCTATTCAGATTAGTAACATGTATATGCATGCATGGATTGGTTGCCGCCACAAACAGTAGTACATACGTGTTTTTGTAGGTATATAAACACGTATGTGGCTCGTAGGCTGCAGAGGTCAGCTATGGGCTGAGGAGAGCTCGTGGCCACGAGGCTGACGATGTGGACAACGACATCATGAGGAAGAGCGACGGCGATCGCTGACCTTCTCGCCTTGGTCCTCGCCGTCATGCTCCGTGTGCTCACCATTACGCGCAATGGTACTAGCTAGCGCTGCGTATGTATCAATACAGTAAGAACTCGCTTAAATACTGCTAGATATGGAAGCCTCGCACGGCAAGACGAAGAGATGCGTCAGCGTGTGGCGAGACGAAGAGACACGTCGGCGCACAAGAGACGAAGAGACGCATTGTGCGAGAGCCGAAGTGGCATTGAAGATATCACAGACACTTTCAACCACAAACCGTCTGTGATACAAAATTAAATTATCACAGACGATTATATTTAAAAACCGCCTGTGAAGTCTACAATAATCACAGACAGACCTTATAAGAACTGTCTGGAGATTATCACAGACGGTTCTTATTAAAAACCATTTGTGATAATTACGTATCACAAACGGTTATACACATCGCTAGTAACATAGACGGTCGTGATTGTAGCAGAGTGCTAGGGTTTGACTCCTCCCTCCCTTGGCCGGCTGCCCACCTTGGGCCAAACATCTTTGTGGGCTTTATTACACGACCCAAGTTCTCGATTACATAAAAATCCCTAAAAACTTATCCAATCCATTCTCTAATTAAACTATTCCCTCTCTAAATCATTTTTCCTCTCTTAAGATGATTTGGAATATTACACGCCCGTGGCTGTAATGTTCTTAAACCCATCAAAAAATTGACTACATGCGACTGCAATGTCTAGTTGAGCTGCAATGCTCTAATATATGGCGAAAAGGTAATGTCAATAGGTTGCATGCAGTTGCAATGTTCTTAAACCCATCAAAAAATTGACTACATGCAGCTGCAATGTCTAGTTGAGCTAAGGAATCCAACGCACCTTAATGGACAAGCACGCTCAACAGATTGGTGAGCTGAGTCGTGGCTTGATAAGGGGACAGAAGCGGGATGGGCAGGGCCGTTAGCGTACGGTCAGATTGCGAAAGGGCAGGGTGAGGCTCCGAGAGAGGGGGAGGCAACGAGTCTAGGCATGCTGAGGCGATGGATGCACTTTCGGATGGAGGCGTGGCCGACAGGTCACCAAAGCGAAGCGAGCGGTTTGTGAGGGAGTCTGAGGCGAGGTTGGGGAGAAAAGTCACAGGGGGTTTTCGCAAAAGCGCCATAAGTGGAGAGGTGGGAACGCCTACCTTGATCTTGCCCGCCGATTTCGGATCAGATGGCCACGATCGTGTGTCCTATATGTCCACAAAATTGCCCATGTGCATAGGATATGTCGGCCTAATATACCTATGCTACAGATCTACTACATGGCTATAATCCAGCATACCATGATTTTCACACATAAAAATGATGGTTTTTTAAAATAATCTTTTTTATTTTGAAATACGGTAATATACCTCCGTTTTTTATTTTACAGAAATAATCCTCTATCGCTCCACTGTTAAGCGACAAGTGTACAAGTCACCCAAGCTACTACGTCTTCCCAGGACGCGACAGTGTACACTTGTCGCTCAACCATTGAGCGCTCAATGGTTGAGCGACTAAGAATTATTTATGTTAAAAAAACGGAGATATATTACTGCATTTTAGAATAAAAAATAGATTATTTTAAAAAAATCTAAAAATGACCATCGTCACAAACCATCGACCTTATCTTTCTTCTGTTGCTCTCTTAGTCTCTTGCTAGAGAGGTTGAGGGGAATATTCCAAAAAAAACACGCACAAATCAGACTTTGCGGTCCTACTCTATCCATCATTCACAAAAACCTGGCTTGTGCAGGTCTAAAAGCACGTACTTCCAACCAAATGCACAAAAAAAGTCTTCATTATATAGCCTGATATCCTCCCATCTGTTGCACTTTCTTGGCATCATTTGCTCATGATGGGCCCATCATCTTCAAGCTTATCTTGGTTTAATAACTCTTAACTCTCATTCGAACCAAGCCAAAGATCTAATGCTAGTGCTAGCTCCTGCAAGATCGATAGTACAATGAGTGGCCCTTATTACTGTACTGCCCAGATGCCTATGGCATGTTTGCTCCCTACTTGCATGTGCACACCATCAGTTCAATTCGGTTCAAACTTGTTTAAAATGGTCATACTCGTTTGAAAAAAAAATGAGAGAGAGAATGCCAGCAAATGGAGGCAGGCATGAGTGACAGGGTTTGGTGCCTCAAAAAGAGTAAAGTGATTGGTTTCATCCAAAAGAGAGGACATCATGCAAGAAAAGGTTAAAAGAAAGGAATATGTTCTTGCTATTTGCATGCACAAAAGAGAATCTTGAGATTTGAACATGGGACCAGCTTTATCCCAATTGGTGCTCACTGCCAAACAACAATGGAAAGATGCGTGGCTAGGAGGATAAGCAAGGGCAGGTAATTTGAAAGTTGTGCTCGTCTGTCCTCTCATCTTGCTGAAGAAACCTGACAGTTGTGGAGGAGCACTTGTTAGTGTCAAGAGCAAGATGCTGAATTCATGAACAGTGATGGTTTTTCAGGAACATGCTCGTTAGGATTAGGGAAAGAGTAAGATGGAATCTTTATCTTAACAACAATGATGGTGGGCTCCAGTAGTACTGTGCGTGTACTAATGAATGATGGAATTTATATGGTGTTGGGCCAGCTTTAATGCCGGCAACATATCTCATCCACATCACATGGGTCCAGTAGTGAATATATGCACATAGCAAATCCGAATCATCCAACACGAAATCGGTGACCGAGATCTAGCGAGCCAAATCCCACCTCCCACTTAACGCACTTTTGTGAACCCCTCGCCCGAAATCTCTCTTTCCCATTTCGCCCCCACGCTCTCCTCTTCTAGCACAAATCCCATTCCCCATCTGCAATTGCAGGTTTCCATGCGTCGGCGCCTTGCTCTACGCCCTCCCCTTGTGTTGCACCTCCCCTACGCCCCCTTGCACTGGAGTTAAAGGAGCAGGGGAGACACGACGACTGGGGAGGGGCGCGGCGGGACAATGTAGGGCACCGGCGTATGGAAACCCTAGCTCAGGCGCAGCTGCAGGTAGGGAATGGGATATGGGCTAGAAAAGGAGAGCGCGGGGGTGAAATGGGAAAGAGAGATTTCGAGCAAGGGGTTTTCGCAAAAGTGTGTTAAGGGCATCTCCAATAGTGTATTTATTATCGTCTCTTAGCTATGCCATGTCAACAAAATTATACGTGGAGGAGAGAGAGCACAGGTCGTCTCTTCCTGAAGAGATGATCGTGCACGTGAAACAAGACATGATACATTAATATACTCTAGTTGACATGTAGGGTCGTTTCAAAGGCCCTGTTTGTTTAGGATTAGGCTTTTTGGCTTATAGCTTAAAGCCAGCTTTTTGGCTTAATCAGCTTATAAGCCTCTAAACTTTTAAGCCAAACTTTGTTGTTTGGTAATCCGGCTTTTTATAGGATGTTGGCTTATTGAGTTGTGTGTGAAGGATGAAAGGTCTGAAATGCCCTTAAGGGTTTAAAGGACCTTGTTCTGCTTTGTACTGCTGCTGATTCTGCTTCGTGCTGCTGCTGTTGGTGGAAGAGATCCTAAGTTGTGCCACACCACAAGTAAATACTTGATGGGAACGCTAAGGGGAGATGGTGAAAAAATTGCGATCATGGTATTCGCTCCCATTCGATTGGCATATTTGACGAGCAGAATATCATGAATGACTCCCATTCATATGTATCCCTTATTTGTATCGAGGAAAAATGGGTGGAAACCCGACGGAGAAAACTACTTGTCAATTCTGTATAACCTTTTTCGCCGGATGCAAATGTCCATGCTGACAATCGATTTGGTCATTCCAGTCACCACTCACCACTCACCAGAATTGGTAGCTGCACCACCACAAGTTTCTTTGATGTATTTAGCTGCATATTTGAATTTGAACTGATTACCAAATTCAACAACTCGAACAAATGCTTCAAGTAAAAAGCACTTTAAAAAAAATTGATGTGCTTCGTAGATTATAGGAACAAAATATGGATATGACAACAATCATCTGTCTAAATTCTGAGTCAAAATTTTCGTACTAATAGCACCATCTAAGGAAATTAACAAGCATTAGAACTAGGGATCACCAATAATCAGTGATTTACTGAGGTGACACAAACATGATTGGAGAAAGAAAGAGCTGACTAGTTTTCGGCATTACGCATCACAATGTATCCAACAAATCGCAGAACAGCGGTGACAACAAACCACCAACAAATTTTGAGAAACCAAGCTTTAGCGGCTCAAGAGACCATGTAGAGCCTTGACGGGACCTTCAGGTGCATGGCAGTGCCACCCCGCCACCTCATGTAAATTGTACAACAAAATATCAATACATCGGCCCTCAGAGCTGTTTTGTCGAAAAATGGTTTGACCAGTTCCCAAGCAACCTGCACGTCCATCATCATAATCCATGTATTATTTCTGTTAGACAACGGGTTGCTATCAATATTCAATACTTCCAGAACAAATTCTATATATCACATATATTTCTAGTTATCTTTAGTGCTTGGGCTAAAGGTATACAAGAATCACATGTCGTCTTGTCAAATGAGCAAAAGATGGTGCCTCAAAATCAAGGTTTCTGGTGGCTTGTTGACTGGTACCTAGCTCAATCATGAATACCGTAATTATCTTCTTCTTTTTTTCTCTCTAGATGTTGCTTCAAATACAAAGAACAACCTTGATGTTGTCTTCAAAATGATAGTGCTATCATACTACCGTTGTGATCAGCTTCCGGTTTGTCATCCTAATCTGGCACAAACAAAGCTCTTCATGCCATTATAAGGATCACCGAAATATTTGCTGTTGATTTCTATGATGACCCAAAATTACTCACGATCCTTCAAGGTTAGACAAAGCAGCAAAACAAGTTCGGTCTAGTTTGAATGCTTAACTAAAAACACACATGAGAATAGCTAGCAGTGCCTGGTAATCCAACAAGTCAGCCAGCATGAATGCATCAAGCCAATGAGCACCTCCAAAAAAGAAGCAAGCCATGAATGATTGATTAATGCACATTCTAATATGTAGTAATACTATAGCTTGCAGCAATCCATGCCAGTCCATGCCATCATTGATCAATAATTCAAGGATGATTTCAAAAACAAAAATCAATTGGACTCACCTTCGTTCTAAGAGGAGAGGCGGTGTCCGTGCCAGAGGAGAAGGCGGTGTCGGGAGGCGGAGTCAGGGCAGGGGAGGTGGCGACGGCGTCGGGAGGCGGAGTCGGTGCAGGGGAGGCGACGGCGTCGGGAGGCGGAGTTGTGGCATGGGAGGCGGCACCGTTGGGAGGGGAGATGGGAGGCGGCGGCGATGGGGATGGCAGATGGGAGGCGGCGACGTCGGGAGGGGAGATGGGAGGCAGCACCATCGGGAGGGGGAGATGGGAGGCGTTAAGAAGTGGAGATGGGATGGCGGCGGCGTTGAAGGAGATGGGAGGCGGCGGTGATGGGGATGGGGAACGGGAAGAGGCGCCGTCGAGAAGGGGGAGGCGGCGCCGTCGGGAGGGAGAAGGAGGCGGCGGCGATTGGGGGAGGAACGGAGCCGTGGCGTCGGGTTGAAACGAGCAGGAGCGTCGGGTTGGGGAAGATTGGAATCGATTGAAAAAAAACGAAACGGTTTGCAATTATATACCAATAGCATTTTGAGGGTAATTTTAACGAAGTTCGGTGGCAAAGAGATATTCTATTCTGCAAAAACCAAAAAAAGCACATCTCTCATGGCTTATGGCTTTTAGGCTTAAATTGGTTTAACCTTTTTATAAGCCTGATAAAAAAAGCCACCCCTTTGTTTAGGCTTGGGCTTTTTTGCTTTTAAGCCAGACAAAAAACCTAAACAAAGAGGGCCAAAGAAAAATTTTAAAATACAAATGTTGGAGAGTGTACTAGAGACTATCTATTGGAGATATTGTCTTTAAAGATAACGTAGCATATGTTAAAAACAAGGTTATCTCTAACTATTGGAGATGCCCTAAGTGGGAGATAGGATTTGGCTAGCTAGATCTCGGCTGCTGATTTTGTATTGGACGTCTAGATTTGCCATATGCATGTGTCCACGGTCCGGTCCACCAATCGACCCATGTGCATCAGTGCATGAGATATGTTGCGTTTAATCCCCGGTTTACAAACCATACCGGGCAGGGCTGGCCACATGGCCCATGGGCCTAATTCATTGCAAACGAGACGAACAAAAGGAGAAGAGCTTGGCAATTCCAGTTCCAATATCTGTGATACATCATACATGCATCCCAAATAATTAAACAGGGAAAATCTTGATATATGTCACTGCTTAGTGCGTGTGTTAGAAATGTGCCACTCGAAAAAAATTTCTTCGAAGGCAGCAGAATTATTCTACTTACATGGCAATGGCATCATCGATTCACCATTGCTACATGCAAACGAGGATTATCCGGGAGTTGTTTGTCCATGCATCGATCATGGGTCGAAGACGGCGGCGCCGCACTTGCACTTCCAGCCGACGGGCTCGTAGTTGGAGCACTGCGTGCCGAGCCGCCCCGCCGCCGCGCGCACCTGCAGGACGGCCGTGCACGGCGCGCACCCGCCGCACTTGCGCTCGCAGCACGGCGGCCTCGACCCCAGCCTACTCAGCTCCTCCTCCTCTCCTCCTCCTCCTCCCCCTCCTCCACTCATCTGAACACACGTGCACTAACATCAGTATATGCATACTCATGCTGCATGCAGCAAGCAACAAGATAGATATATGGAACGGAAGTGCAGCATTGGCTGCACTTGCAGTGTAGCATTTCACAAGTAGAGATGATGAGAAAGAGATGTACTGGTGTTGTGTGCGAGTCCTCTTTGACATGCACCAGCTCCTGGTCGCCTGCAGAGAAACTTGGCGCAGCTTTAGGAGGGAAAGAAAAGGAAGTGAAACGAAGGATCTTTGATCTTTGTAGCTGGATCAGCAGCACTTCACCTTGGGACGTGGTAAGCAGAAGCAGGAAGAAGAAGATGAAGAACCAAGCCGCCCTGCTCTGCTTGTGCCGACGCCGAGCTCCACACATCATGCAACGCAATGCTGCAATAGAAGGATGCAGTAATTGCTAGTTGCTACTCTGCTTCCTGCTAGCAGATAGTGTTAGTCGCTCGATTCTTGCTCTTGGTGATAGCAAGATCTTTACTCTCATTGAGAGGATGACACTTGGAGATGAGGCAATTTTCTTTGTTTATTTCTCACACAACGCCATACCAACCTGAGGGGTTGGGGATACAAATTTATAGGCTGTTAACCAGCCAAGCATATGCTAAGATGCTAGTCTAAGATGCTGTCCTAGATGCTAGTCAAAAGCTAACAGCCAAGCATATGCTAAGATGCTAGTCTAAGATGATGTCCTAGATGCTAGTCAAAAGCTGTCCTAAAGAGATGCTGTCCTTGAAGGGCAGCAAAAACCAACACAAAAGAGACTTATCCATCACTCTCCCCCTAAGTCTTGTGTGTCTCCTTGTGAGGAATCTGAGCCATCCCGATCCTGACGCGAAGCTCCTGGAACTTGATCCGCCCAAGAGACTTGGTCGAGGTCGGCGTGGTGGTCTTGGGTGTTGATGTAGTTGGCGGACGCTTCCTTCATCGAGCAAACCGATGAAGTGATACCTCACCCGAATGTGCTTCTGCGCTCATGGAAGACGGGGTTCTTCGCCAAGGCCAAAGCGGACTTCTGTCCACCCCGAGCTCCACCGCCTCTGCGTCTCTGCCAAGGAGATCGCCAGCGGCCGTGCCGTACCACGAGCTGAGTAGAAGCGGTAGTGGCTGCAATGTACTCGCTTCGCATGACTAGACAAAGCCACTACTGCCGCTTGACCGATTGCCGGTGATCGGACACTTGCCGAGGAAGTCTGACATCCGTGGTGCTCTTGCTCGTGTCGATGTCGCCGGCGTGGTCATTGTCGTTATGCCGATGAAGTCTTGCCACGGGCACCTTGGGTAGTGCAAGCCGTGGTCGGAGGTGCCCGCGACGTAGCGGAGGATCCTTTTCACGGCTTCTTTGGTGCTCCGTCGTCGGTCATTTGCAACCGGCCGGTGGCGTAGCCGACGGCGAACGCCAAGTCGATCGGCGTGTGGACAAGGTAGCGAGGGCGCCCACAATGCGCCCGTCTTGCGTCGCGTCCACCTCCTCCGCCGTACTCTCACGACTTAGCTTGACCTCTCCTCCATAGGAGTGTGGGGTTTGGGTTGCGATCGGTGAGGCCGCCTGACTCCACGATGCGCTTGGCGTGGCGATCTGGCGAAGAGAGATCTGGGAGTCGTCTGGTGGACCTCGATCCCGAGGTAGAAAGAGAGGGCCCGAGGTCGCTCATCGGAAGGTGGCCTTCATCTCCGCCTTGAACGCCTCGATCTCCTTCTCCTTGGTACCGGTGATCACAAGGTCGTCGGCGTGAGCGCCTATCGCCAGGCATTGCCTCCTTGCCCGCCACAGAGACCGCTGCCTCGTGGCGCTTCTGCTTGGAATCCCATTTGCTTGAGGTGGAGTCGGCTTGGCGTTCCAAGCTCATGATTGCTGCCGCAAGCCGTAGAGGGCCTTGCGGCGGAGGACCTGCTTTCTTTTGGGGATGATGAATCCGGCGGTGACGGACGTAGACCTCCTCCTTCAAGTCGCCATTGAGGAAGCAGACTTGGCGTCCATGTGATGGACGACCGACCCTCTGGGCTACGAGGCGAGGAGGAGACGACGGACTCCATCCGTGCAACAGCGCCAAGGCATCGTCGGTCGACTCCCTCTGCTTTGGGCGAAGCCTCGTGCCACGAGGCGCGCTTTGTGCTTGATCACCTCTCCGGCCTCGTTTTCTTGAGCTTGAAGACCCACTTGAGAGAGATGGCGTGGTGGCGGTTGGAAGATCGGCCAGCTCCCACGTCTTGTTTTGCTCGACGACGTCTATCTCCTCCTGCATCGCGGCACGCCATGCCGCGTTTCTCTCCGCCTCGGCGAACGAGGCTCGCTCGTCGTAAATCTGTCGCGAGGTGCGGCTCGCCTCAATCATGCTGCGCCGATTCGAGGACCCATTGCTCACCGAGGAGGTCGTCCATGGTCTGCAGTAGCGCAGAGGCTCGCCGCCGTGGTAAGCGTCGATCGATCCTCGTCGTTGGACGGAGTGGCGAACTCCACCGTGTCTTTGCTCGTCGTGGGCCGGCCGCCGGTCTGCGAAACTGAAAGAAGTAAGCGCGCCGGTGTGGGAGAACGGCGTGGCCGGCGGTCTTGGCGGTGGACTCGCCGAACTGTGGGCTTGCCGGAGCTGATGGTGGCGGTGGTGAAGGACTCGCCGGAGGTGGTGGCGAATGAGGTGGTGGGGTAGGCGAGCTCGGTGAAGGAATTTGTTGGCCGCCACTCCTCGAAGTAGGCGTGGTCGACAACGAAATCGCCGGTCGTCGGTCGAGCCGTCATCCACCATCTTGTCCCGTCGGCCTCGCCCTTCGTCGAACACGACGTCACGCGTGATGCGCACGCGCCGTGTCGTAGGATCGAGGACGCGGTAGGCCTTGGCGCCCTCCGCGTAGCCGATGAAGACTCCTGGCGTGCTCCGGTCGTCGAGCTTGCCGACGTGGTTGAGCTCCTTGACGAAGGCCAGGCAGCCGAAGACACGGAGGTGGCTCACCGCGGGCTTGCGCCCGTGCCAGGCCTCGTATGGCGTCTTGCCGTCGAGGGCCTTGGTGAGGGAGCGGTTAAGCAAGTGAACGGCAGTCATCACCGCCTCACCTGAAGAGAATGCGGCATCCTCTCTGCTGAGGAGGGCACAGCGGCGGCCACCACCGTGCGGTTGCGGCGCTTCGGCAACGCCGTTCTGCTGCGGGGTGTCTGGCGGAGAAGTGACGATGGATCCCCTCGTTGGCGCAGTACGCCGCGAACTCGGCCGCCGTGAACTCACCACCATTGTCCGTGCGTAGGACCCGAAGCTTGCGGCCGCACTCCGCCTCCGCAGCAGCTTGAAGCCACTTGATGGCGTCGCCGCGGCTTCTTGACGTCGGCGGGGCAGCCCACATGTAGCGGGACACGTCGTCGGCGAGGAGGAGGAAGTGGCGCCGGCCTCGGTGTAGCCGGTGTCACGGGGCCCTGAGGTCACCGTGTCTGAGCTCAGCTTCTCCTTGGCGCAGGCTTCGCTGGCGAGGGAAGAAGCCGCGGCTTGGTGAGACGCAGTGTCGCAGAAGCGCTCCACGTGGTCGGCGTGCGGCATGCCCCGCACCATCTCCTGCCGCCGAAGCTGTCTCGGGGCCTCAAAGTTGAGGTGCCCAAAGCGCTCGTGCCACCTCCAAACGTCGTCATCGCGGCGGGCGCAAGACAAAGAGGTTGCGCCACTGCAGCGTGAAGGACGCGAGGCGGTTGCTCTGTTGACCTTGGCGAGCCGGCGACTATGATCGAGATCGCGGCACCCGTGCTCAATCTCCGCGCGATCCGTTCTCATCCGGTGTCCCTAAGGCGATGATGGAGTTCCTCAGCGGGGATGTAGTAGACACCGGTGAGCGGCCGGTGCTCCCGATCTTGGCGGCGAAGACGACAGAGCCGCGCCCTTGATCTCCACGGCGGGCGTCGCCGAACTTGACGGTGCCTCGAGCGCTGAGTCGAGCTCGGAGAAGAACTCCGCCGCCCGGTCATGTGGTGGGTGGCGCCGGTGTCGAGCACCACCCGTCGGTCTTGTCGTTGCCGGAACTGTCGCCGAGGAGGGCGTGTGCTTTTGGCTCGTCAAGGTGGAGGAGAGCCGCTGCGGCGGTCTGCGGAGGTAGTTCGATGCTCGTATGAGCAATGAACAGTAGCCGCTCGCTCCTCCTCCTCCGCTTGCGACGTGGGCTGGCCGCGTCGTGGTATCGACAATCCTTGGCCCAATGACCGAGCTTGCGCGATTGTAGCAAGAGTCGTCTCGTGTCGGCTTTTGCTTGCCAGCAGCGCCGCTATGGGCGCCTCCACGGTCATCACCCTCGGCACGTCCTCGCGCCCCTGCCCGGGCGTCTTTACGCGGCTTGCCGCGCTTGCCACGCTATGGCGCGCTGTCGTGGAAGAAGGCTCCCTTCTTCTGTCACCTTGGCCGGCACCCACTGCTCCCGAGTGAGGAGGAGCTTCCGCCAATGGTGGCGAGTCCCGAGACGCTGTGGCTCATCATTTATCCAACGACCTTGAGGCGACCGCGCCTCCTCGATCGTCATCGTGGAGAGGTCAGCGGAGACTCGATCGGCGAGCCATCTGCTTGTACTTCTCGGGGCCGCGGCGGAAGAGCTTCTCCTGACTCTCTCCTCGCCGTAGGTGTCGTCGCACTAACACCGCACTGTGAGTGTTGAGGCGGAGAGCAAAGTCATCAACGTCCTCACTTTGGCTTGAAGGCGATTCTCCCACTCTTGCGTAGTGCTCGCAATGTAGACTTGCGGCGCGATCGGCTGCCGATCGTCTTTGCGGCGATGGCGTCCCAAGCCTCTTTGGCGATCCGCTTGTTGGATAGCGAAGCGCATCTCGGCGGATCTGCGGCGATGAGAGCATCGGCGCCCGTCGATCTGGTCATAGTCGGCGTCTCCGCTCGGATTGCATCCCACATATGCCGCGCTGAGCTTTACCTCATCACCGCGACCCGCTCGGCGTAGTTGGTCTTGGTGAGGTAGGCCACCGCCACGGGCCGATGTCCTCGACGACTGGTACTCGTGGTGACCACGGTATCAACCGGGAGAGAGCCGCGTCGCTGTGAAGGCCGCGCTCTCCGTGAACCCGTCGCCGCCGCCGTCGCGTCTCCTCGAGAGCGCCGCCGCCGCGCGTCCGCCGCTCCGTCTGGTGCCGCCGCGCTTGTGGGCGTCTTGCGGTTGCCATTCATTGCTCGCCCTCGCACGCCTCCCTCTCCAATGCTCAAGGTCGCGTTGGCTGATATCGGCGAAGATGGGCTGCTGCTGCCGCTGCCATATGAACCTCGACCTCATTCGCTGCCGCTGCATCGCTGCCGCCGCCGCCGCTTCCGCTCTTCGCTGCTGCCGCTCCTTCTTGCCGCCTTTTGACGCTTTTTCTGGCGGCCTGTCTGCCGCTTCGCTCGCGTTGCTCGCCGCGCAACAAATCCTTCTTCTTGCCGCTTGGCGTCTTTCGAGGCGCATCGAAGGCTGAGATATCTGCGGACATGGCGTGCCACGGAAGCTAACTGCGTGGAGAGAGCCGCTTCTCTTGGTTGAAACTGCTGGGCCGGAAGCGAGGTGGAGAAGGATTGAGCAGAGATGCTCGGGTTGCGAGGATAATCTGCTCGATACCACTTGTTAGTCGCTCGATTCTTGCTCTTGGTGATAGCAAGATCCTTACTCTCATTGAGAGGATGACATTTGGAGATGGGGCAATTTTCTTTGTTTATTTCTCACACAACGTCATACCAACTTGAGGGTTGGGGATACAAATTTATAAAGTTGTTAACTACCAAGCATATCTTAAGATCTTTAGTCAAGATCTTTGTCTCAGATCTAGTCAAAAACTGTCCTAAAGAGATGCTGTCCTTGAAAGGCAGCAAAAACCAACATAAAAGAGACTTATCCATCAGATAGATGCCTTCCACTTCTGCTCTGCACTCTTCAGAGAGTTCCTGGAGCTCTTCTTCTCTTTCTTGGATAAGGTTCTGCTGCATGTGCCAAGCAGCCTAGGAGATGCATGCAATGGCAATGCGATTGTCAGATCACAACTCACAACAACGCAGTGCCATGGCCTTATGAGTTATGAGCTATGACCACTCCATTCCTCCGTGCATGGTTGCCGTTTCAGAAAGTTCGCCTGTGCCGTGGTAGCATCAAAAGGCTACGCGGTAGGAGTAGAGCGGATTTAGGAAAGGGGCAGGCTTTTTGGGCTTCCTAGGCTGCAGTGCGCTGCTGCTGCCTGCTGCATCTCAAGGACTTTGTCCTGCATTAACGGCATGGGCCACGGTTAGGTGAGGTGCGTGCCGCTGCTCTGTTGTTCAATCCAACAAGCTAGCCATTTTTTACTTTGGGACAGGACAAGAAACAGTAAATACATAAGCTCTAGTGCTGCTTCTACCAGGTATGGGTAACAGGGTAAGAAGATTGTACTTTTCAGTGCACCTCTGGTAGATGGTTCAGCCATCAGGTACAATAATGAAGGTGGCCATGACAAAGTAGAAACTCTCTTTCATCAATCATCAAAGTCAGAAAGCCAATAACTACTAATAGTACTTTCAATTCATTTGATCAACAAACCACCGCAGATACCAACCACCACTCAAAATTCAAGGATTTATACAAGCAAAAGTGAGCATAACTATGCGATCTAAAGGGCCAACAGTTTGGCTATATCTGGTAATGCTAAACGGTTTGGCCAACAGAAGGCAAACATCTGATGAGCAGCTCCAGAAGGAAAATTAGCAATATGGCAAGAATGGGGCCAAGTTGTTCATCTCCTAGGCCGGGCAGCTACATTTGATGTCGACGATGAGGAAGATGAGAGGGCCGACATGTCAAGCTCCTCCTTGTCCTCACTGAATGCCTTCAGAAGCTCATCTTGCATTTCATGAAACCTCTTCTTCTTCTCTATGGATGTGTCTCCAAGGGAATCCAACTCATTTTCAGCATCCATGATCTTGTCGAGCACTTTTGAACAACGCGGGAAGAAGAGTTTCCCTAGTTCCACTGGTATACACATTCAGCTTGCAATTAGTCCAGATCCATATACTTATGAGTTATGATAACATGTCTCTATGATTTGTGTGGTACAAAATATAAAATGGCAAACAAATCTCGACCCCTTATCTAGTGATACCTACTATAAATCCTTTTTTCTTAAATATTATTTTAGAATTGAATACCAAAAGTTTATGCACAACTCGTTCACCCCCAAGTAAGACTAATAATTAGAAATCCAACACCTGATTAAAATGTTATATAACCATAGTAAACATATTTAGACTAGATATCTACTCTTCAAATAATATGGATTGTCATTCTCAAAGAGCAAAAAAGAGCCAAATTGTCCATAATTCACAGATTGACAGTAGGGCTAAGAATTGTACTATTTGATTTAGAGCTATTTTACGGTACACTCAATTTAATACGGGTTGTCCATTCTTTTTTATCCAATGGTTCGGATTAATTAGGATTTAGTTATACCACACCTGATAATATGAGTAGTATAATTCCAAGAGGGTAGAATTGTAATTTTCTATGCGAGAATCACATGGCATAAGAGCAATATTTTCAGCCTTAATTGGAAACGTCCATAATACCCTCACAAAAAATATAAATACAAAGAGAAATCTACTATGGCCTTAACAAATCAATGATCAAATTTGATTTATACTACCACCGTATACTACCAATAAAATGTATCGTAAAATTTCTCTTGATTTAACGTGCAAGGTTTTTTAAAACCTCTCAGGGTACTCGCCAGTAAACCCATCAATCTGAGAGGGGGGTGGGAATAAAATCTGGAGTTTCAACTTCAGTTACAACAGATACACTAAATAAGTGAATACCATTAGATTGAAAATATAAATAATATAAAAGCATTGAGGTTGCACAAAGGCAAGCAGTGCGTCACCTGTTTTCGAGAGGGCTCTCATCCGAGCTAAGTGTTCTTCCTTCATTTTAAAAGGAGTTTCATTTAGATCAACAATTGTCCGCTGTATCTCAGGAGGTGGATTTGCACTAGAACCAAGGGTAAACTCCAAAGTTCCATCCACTTCAGCAATGTCCATTGCTACTCTTGCCTCCATTGGAAACAATATCGTCGCCAAAGCAACTACATAGCATGAAAATAGTAATGTGTAAGCATAACTTTCAAAGAGAAAAAAAGGTTTAAAACACTGATTAGTTGCCCATGGAGAACTGCGCTGTGCATGCAATGCCGTCAACCATAGTAATCAGGCAACTCTGGAAAAAAAAATCCAGTAATAGTACACGATTGGATAAGTGAAGATTACCTCGGTTTTCAAGGTACAACAACTTTCCACGTAGACTTTCACCAGCCATTGCAAGAGAAACTGATGCTTCTCCAATTTGTGGATGCCTTCTTTCAGCTTGCTCCAGTATCTCAATACATAACCTATCTTTAGGAGACTGTTTTCCTTCTTCAGTAACCCCAAAGTAATCCCCATGTTTTGTGAGTCTCTTTGAGATCTGAACTGCTTTTCTTCCATCAAATGTAAGATCCGATGGCCAAGCCCCCTTGGTTAAAAGAGAGACAATGATTTTAGGCTCTCTTCGCCTAGCAGCGATGTGAAGAACAGTATAACCTCTTGGGTTTCTATGATTAACATCTGCAAGCGCGAGATCCAGAAGTTCCGTTGTAATTTTGGAGTCACAATGTTCTACAGCATAGTGCAATGCAAATGCATCATCAAGATTAGTCTGCCCTTCCCTAAGCAGCATCCTGACGAGCTCCACATCATCAGAATCAAGTGCTCTGTGTATCCTTCTTACATGTTTGTTAGGAAAGCCCTTGTTTTCAGGTGAAACTAATCCAAGACTCAGCCGTGAATCAACAACTTGCTTGATAACATCTGGAGGCAATGCCTTCTCAAGAGTAATCATGTCAAGATTTGACCGAACTACCACCTCAAGGCATCTCTCAAGCAGTTTCATGCAAGATTTGTTGCACAGGTTTGCAACAGATAAGATCAATGGAAGGTTATCCACTTCAACCTTATCAAGTACATCAAGGAGACGCCGCTGCTTGGAAAAGAAGTGGATAATGTGGCTTAGTGCTGGCTTCCTAAAATGGTGAAACAATAACAAGGATAGCAGACTGACAGTACTGGGCTAGTTACATTCTATCAAGATAATGGGACAGCCACATCTGAAGTTCTGAACAACAGTACCAATTTCTAAAACAATGCTGAACAAAATCAAGCAACACCAAAGTACCGAACCCCAACTGATCTTATCATGAATACTTGAAACAGAACAAAGGCATCCTTAGATATATCAGATAACATATAAAACACTCCCATGTTCTGCATAGATTTATGTTAACACACTGTAGCCCTTGAAGGGCCATGACCACCCTAAAAGTTGTAGTACTTCAGACCCCTTCGGGGCCTTCGGACCCTCCGGGTCCCTTGGCTACCTTTGGGCCCTTTCGGCGGCCTTCAGAGCAGTGGGGGGTGCTTGTGGTGTTCGCCTGGTCGTGGGAGCCGGTGGGCCGCCCCTACGACAAGCCCCTCGCGGTTGAGGTCTTGCTTTATCATGGTTGAAACCGCGTTTTTTTTCCCGGAGGGTACAGGTACACCGTCCCCTTCGGCTAGGCGAAACGTGTGCACCCCCCCCCCCAATTATTATGCCACCATTGGGGTCGTCGTGGCAGGCTCTGATGTCGCGCCCGGTCGTTTCCTGCGCGCCGCCGTTGGGGCTTGTGCCCAGCCGTTGGGCCGGTTTGTTTTGAATGGCGCCCGTTCGGGGGGCGTGCGTAATGATTTGATATCACGTGCCATAACTGTTCGTCGGCACCACTTGTCAAGTGGTGATTGGTCCGCGACTCCTCGATTGTCCCGTTCAGTTTTGCTGTGGCTTAGCTTGTATAAATAGGGGTCCCTCCCTTTGTTTGGTTCAATCTTTTGCTATTTGGTGTGAAAAGCATGTTGCCTTGCCTCCGATTGCGCTTTGTTCCTTTGGTTTGAGAGTGATACGGGTTGCTTTGTATGACAAAGCGAAGCAAGGAGGGCGCGGGAGAGAAGCAGTACACTAGTGATCTCGGCAGATCGACCGTGACGGAGCTGGTTCTCCGTACCCTCGTTGACGAGGGGAAACTGGAGAGCCTCGCAATGGTGAGGGCTCCGGGGCAGGAGACGCTGCCGTCGTCGAGGCTGGACAAGGTGGTGGTTTTCATCACTTTTTTTTACGCCAGGCTTCGACTTCCGTGCGTTGGGTTGGTGTCCGAAGTGCTCCAATTATACGGTGTGGAGTTAGCACAGCTTACTCCAAACTCCATCGTGAAGTTGGGTGTCTTCGAGTGGATTCTTCGGTCTGCTGGCACCAGCAGTGAAGGACGGCTCTTCACTTACCTTCATGATGGGCGGTGCCACCAAGAAGAAGAACTTCGAGGGCTATTGAATTTGGCGGCGTCAACTTCGGTAGGCGCGGATCTGAATGCACATGCTCGCTTGACTACTACACGCGAATCACGCAATACCGATTGACACGTCTATGGTTCTACCATCCCTCGCCAGCGGAGGCCGATCTTCACTCGAGGAGGGGTCTGATTGAGCTGACTGCCTCGCCGGAGATTGCCCTAACCTCACGGGAGGAGGCTCTCCTCCACCTGTTGCTGAACACGACGAAACGCCTTTCCACTCGCGACTTCGTGGAGGAGTTCTGTGCCTTCCAAGTCTGGCCCCTGGCCCTCGGGTGGCGTGTTGAGCTAGGGGTTCCAAGGTTTGATCTTCCGACCTCGACCGTGCCAGGCCCAGAGGGCGTGCCGTGCAAAGGTACTGAATCGCTGTGCCATATGTCCCCGTTTTGCTGTTTTTTTTTCATTTTTTTTTGTTGACCTGTCCTGTTTGTTCACTGGTAGTTGCGTCTATTGACGAAGCGGCTCGGGGTGCGGAGATGCTCTTGGGCCCCTACACGGGCGAGGAGCATGCTAAGCCGAGCTCGTGGTCGCGGGATGCAGTTGAACCAAAGCGTATCGCGTCGATCCGACTTCTGCGAACGTCCGGATCGAGACGAAGGAAGAAGAAGCGTGCCGTCGCCGAAGTTGACATCCGTCGGCCGATTCTTTGTGGTCTTCTTGCGCCGCGTGCCCTTGAGTGGGTGGCTCTCGTGGCCGGGAGGATCTGGTGGGACCCATGACCAAGAGGCTGCTGAGGAGCCCTCGGAGCAGTGGGCCGCCGAGCCCATGATCTCTCTTGAGCATACGCCACAGTTTCCCTAAGAGCCAGCATAAGCCAGGCGGTTGAGGGTCTTGGCCGTGAAGCGAGGAACACTGCTGACGGAGGCCGACAACAGTGTGTGAACTGTTCGGCTTGGCGAGGTTGCCTTTGGACATTTCCTCGTGCAGCGATACATCCTCGCAGGCTTATGAGATGGGTGCTGAGGATACCGACGCTGTGCCTGTGACCCCGCATGACAAAGGATCTCACCAATAAGATGCATCTCAAGCAGAAGTTGTACTCTCACAAATTGCAAAAAGGAATATCCGTGCTTGATCATCCTTCGGTGTTTAAGGAGATCGTTGCAGACCAAGAGTCGATGGAGGTAAAATATGATGATGAGGATTTGGGTCTTATTCTTTTGTGTTCCCTGCCTAGTTCTTTTTCAAATTTCAGAGATACCATATTATATAGTAGAGATACTCTCACTCTTCATGAAGTTAATGAAGATTTGCATGCTAAGGAGAAGATGAAACAGATGGTACCTTCTGAAAATTCAAGTCCAAAAGGAGAAGGCTTGTTTATTAAGTGGCGGAACAAAGGAGAAGAACTCAAACAATGGATCTCAAGGCAAAAGTTTGAGCGACTACAAGAACCAAATTGAAATCCCAAGGCAAGTACAAGTCGTGCAAATATTGCAAGAAAAGTGGGCACGACATCTCACGAATCTTTGGAAAGCGCAAAATAAAGAAAAAGAAGCGCAAGTATAAGCCAAAAGGTAAACCAGATGATGAAGGTAAAGCCTCTCTTGCTGTCGATGATAGTTCTGATGTAGAGGTTCTTGTTGCTTTTGCTGGATGTGCTAAGACCAATGATGAATGGATTCTTGATTCTGCCTGTACCTTTCATATGTGTCCTAATAGGGACTGATTTGCCACCTATGAACCTGTTGAAGGTGGTACTGTGTTGATGGGTGATAACTTATCTTGTGAGTTTGCAGGAATTGATTCAATTCAGATCAAGATGATTGATGGCATTGTCAGAACTTTGACAGATGTGAGGCACATTCAGATTTGAAAAAAAACCTTATCTCTTTTAGTACTCTTGATGGTAAAGGGTAGAAGTATTTTGGTGAAGGTGGAGTTTTGAAAGTATCAAAAGGCTCTCTTGTTGTGATGAAAGCTGATATTAAATCTGTCAATCTGTACCATCTGCGAGGTACTACAATATTAGGTAATGTTGCTGTAATTTCAAGTTCATTATCTGATTCTGATGCTACTAATCTTTGGCATATGCGCCTTGGACATATGAGTGAAATTGGTTTGGTAGAATTGAGCAAGAAAGGACTTCTTGATGGACATAGCATCGGCAGACTGAAATTTTGTGAGCATTGTGTGTTTGGCAAACACAGGAGCGTGAGGTTCAATACTTCAGTTTATACTACAGAAGGTATTTTGGATTATGTGCATTCTGATTTATGGGGACCATCTCGGAAGACATCTCTTGAATGTGCTCGTTATATGTTAACAATTATTGATGATTACTCTAGAAGAGTGTGGCCTTATTTCTTGAAGCATAAATCAGAAGCATTTTCAGCATTTAAAGAGTGGAAGACTATGGTCGAAAGGCAAACTGAAAAGAAGGTAAAGAAACTTCGCACTGATAATGGGATGGAATTCTGTTATGATGAATTTGAATCATATTGTAAGACTGAAGGCATTGTTAGGCACTACACCGTTCCTGGTACTCCTCAACAAAACGGTGTAGTTGAGCTTATGAATAGGATCATCATTTCCAGGGCATGTTGCATGTTGTCAAATGCAGGTTTGCATAAATGTTTTTGGACCAAGCCGCCTAATCGCTTGCTACCTTATTAATCGGTCACCTCTCTTGCAATTGAAAAAAAACTCCAATTGAGGTATGGTGCAGTTCGCCAAATAAATTATTGAAATTGAGAGTTTTTGGTCACATCGCTTATGCTCATGTTGATAATGAAAAACTAGAGCCTAGAGCTGTTAAGTTGTGGAATCTGGTGTTAAAGGATATAAGTTGTGGAATCATAAAACAAGAAAGGTTGTGATTAGCGAAGCGTTGTCTTTAATGAATCTGCTATGCTTCATGATAAAGCGCCCGCTAATGTTCTGTTGAGTGAAAGCGAGAATTCAAGTGTTCAAGTAGACCATTTTGTTGGTTCAAATGACACATCGATAAGAAAAATATTGTCGTTCATGATGCACCTATTGTTGGCGACCATCACAAGCGGTTCATTGCGGTTCTACAGGCCTAGAAGGAGATTAATCCACCCAAGAGGTTGATTGAAGAAGCTAATATTGTTGCTTATGCTTTGAGTGTGGCAGAAGAAATTGAAGGTAATACAGGACCTTCATCATACTCTGATGTTGTTAGCTCTACTGATTGCAATAAGTGGATAGATGCCATGTATGATGAGATGGAGTCACTTGAAAAGAATAGCACTTGGGAACTAGTGAAATTGCCGAAGGAGAAAAAGCCTGTTCATTGCAAGTGGATTTTCAAAAGAAACGAAGGTATTTCTTCTACTGAACCAACAAGGTATAAAGCAAGGTTGGTTGCTAAAGGTTATAGTCAGATTCCAGGTATTAATTTTAATGATGTCTTTTCCCCAATTGTGAAGCATAGTTCTATTCGCACTTTACTCAGTATTGTTGCTATGCATGATTATGAACTTGAGCAATTGGATGTTAAAACTGCATTCTTACATGAGGAGTTGGAAGAAGACATTTATATGGACCAACCTGATGGTTTTGTTATTCCTGGAATAGAACACCTTGTTTGTAGATTAAAGAAATCTCTTTATTGTTTGAAGCAATCTCCTAAGCTATGGTACAAGAGATTTGACTCATTGATGCTCTCTCATAATTTTAAGCGGTTTGATTATGATAGTTTTGCTCAAGCTTAGTTGGTGTTACAGTTTAATCCTAAAGACTAGTTGACGCACGGTGATTTTTTATCTTATCAAGGAGTTGTTTGGTGATTGATGATTCTTTATTATGCTACAAGAAGAAATTCATCTCAAAGTTGAGATTGTTGATATTTGTGATTCGTATGTGATCTGAATTTCTAATATGATCAAATCCAAACATGCCATAATAGCGGATTAGTTTCTTACTTGGACTCCAAGTCCTTTCACCCCCTATATATACCTCTTGTAAGCCGCACAGGGAGAGTTGACGCATCATTGTAATTCCCCTGCGTTTTGTAATCACTCCTCATATATAGTGATCATCGCCGTTGGTGCCCGTGGTTTTTTCCCGCAAAGATTTTCTACGTAAAAATTCGTGTCTCCTTTGTCTCTATTTTCTTAACAAAAACAATGTAAACTAGGTTACACATATATGACCGGCGAGGCGATAGAATCTTGAGATATAATTACTGGGCTCAATAGTTCCACTTGAAAGAATATTCAAAGATCCAAAAGAAAAACGAGTTGAGGAGCTAATCCGTATATAAACATTAGAAATCGTAGGTGTTTAAATTTAATACTTGTACAAGCTCTCAGATTTTTTTCTGCAAGATCGAAATATTTAAGTTTTTGCCATAAGATACAGTATAGTTCTTGATCGGCAAATTTATTTGATTGTTTCACTGATTTATTTTCTTTTTTAGAGACAGTCTATTGGGGTATGCTAAACTACATATAAGAAGCAAGATGATAACATGTTATAGCCAGGGACGGAGCCAAAAAATGTTTATCCAGGGGATCATATGGTGAGAACTAAATATCGAGGGTATCAGGTACAAATATTTTGCTCCCACAGTCCCACTAGTCCCCCTGTCTCCGTCCCTACTTTTAGCTTGTTGTCTATTGCTCCTTTATCATCACTTCATAAACGTAAGGCAATATTTCACTTCACATACGCTGATATGCACAATTAAATTTAAGTGGAACATTATATGATGTATCATTGTTGCAGTGTTGTCAATTTTGGAAAAATGTTGCATTTCTATGTTCCTGTCGTGTTGTAGTGGTGTCAACTGTCAGTATTCATGCAGCCTAGATTTGGATAGTGCATAGTTCAAGCATCTTTGTCATGAATACTCCAATAAGAAACATGCAGCCTAGATTTGGATAGTTCATAGTTCAAGCATCTTTGTCATGAATACTCCAATAAGAAACTGTATTTTGTTGAAGAAAAAAATTATGCGGCTTTACCATATCCAAACCATTCTTGTAGTTGCATTTCTATGTTCCTTTCGTGTTGTACTGGTGTCAACTGTCAGTATTCACGCAGCCTAGATTTTGATAGTGCATAGTTCAAGCATCTTTGTCCTGTGTAGTCTTAATAAGAAGCTATCTTTTGTTGAAGGAGAAAAATAATAAGTAGACTGCTTTACCATATCGACACCAATGCACTCTTGTTGAAAGTTGCACACAATAAGAAACATGTAAAATGACACGCGCCTAAAACCACCAATTGCATCGTTTGCATGTGAAACAAATTTAACCGGGCGGTTTGAAACCAGGCAGCAGAAAAAAGGGCCGGTGAGGAGGATTGTATCGATTGGATTTGGACCAATGGAACAGGGCATGGTTTGAGTTGATTGATGGCTTGTGATGCATACTATTGCTTTTCTAGAGCCGCTCTCGCTGAACTTGGGGATATGATGCATAGCACTGTTAACTTTTGTTTCTGTGCACACGTGCTTACAAATCGCAAACAACCCAACTTGTCCTAGCATCTATTGACATGTGACAACTTCACCGATCAGTCAATCACCATGTAATTAGCGCGAGCTTCTCATTGCAACAAGTGTAATAATGCTTAACTCTACTTTGCAAATGCATTGAAAACAAAATCATATCTGTTCCTTCATTTGGATAAGCAGCGGCCGAGGGGGAGCAGAAATAGTATGAAAGTGATCTCTAATCTCATTTTGCCGCATGAGGCAAACATCAACGCGCGCAGCGAAAAAAAAAAGACATCTTTAAAACCCACTGCTTGAGAACATGAAACGTGCGAGCAATACGCATCCCAGCAAGCACAAGAATACGAAGGGGGAAAATATATAGAAATGAAGAAAGCGCCAGGAACGGCTACGCAAGGAGGCATCTTGGCCGCGCGAGTAGAGGGGGAGGGAGGGAGGGAGAGGTGGACCTGGAAGAGGTTGGTGAGCTCGGCGATCTGGAAGGTGTAGGCGGCGAAGAGGACCTGCGCCATGAAGGCGACGGCGGGGCGGCAGCCGACGTGCGCGCACCCGTCCTCGTCGACGCAGACGCACGCCGCCTTGGGCAGGTCGCCGACGCGGCCGCTGTACAGGTAATCGAGCACCAGCAGCAGCGCCTCGTACCCGACCTCCACCTCCTCGCCGAGAAGCTCCCGGAGCTCCATCTTATCGCCCTCCGCGCTACCGCCGGCTGCGCCGGCGCCGGCGGCGCGGCGCGCGAAGACGGCGCGCAGGAAGGGGCTCCGCGCCGAGAGCACGCAGCGGTGCACGCGCAGGTCGGGCGCGCCCGGTACGGCGATGCGCGCGTCGGCGAGGAAGGCGAAGTCGTCCGGCGAGCGGAAGGCGGCGGCGAGGTTATCGGAGAGGCGGCAGAGCGCCTCCAAGTCCGCGTCCTCCCCGGCGGCGGCGCCCTCCACGGAGACGCTGTCGGAGTCGGAGAACGCGGTGGTGATGTGGCTGGTCGGCGGCTCCATTAGCGCGACGCGCGAGAGGGGCCAGCTGGTGGGAAGGCGCGAGGAAGTCGAAGAGAGCAAGGAGGCGACAGCGCATCGAAAGGGATGGATACAGAGGCAAACAATACTAAGCGGGTTGGGAGAGTGAGGTGGAAGTAACCGTGGAAATGACAACCTTGCAGTTCGGCCCCGACTTTTGTAGATTTTGCAAGAGGATCCTATCGTGGACCGCACTGATTTGTCACCTTGTGCAGTCCAAGCACAGATAGATACGAGGTTGCATCAACGAGCATAAAACAACATCGCTTGTCACAATCTTTCATGTACCCATTCTACATATCTATGCTATAAAATTACGGCACAATAATTGGTGGGCATCTTTTTTTAATCAATTGCTGAGCATCTAGTTTGGTATCAATTTACTACGTCTTCTAATTTCTCCTTGTGTTAAACCACATGCATGCAGCGTGCGATATCAACAAAGATCTTGAAGTAAAAGCTTTTTCTATCGGTTGAAATTGGTTGTAAGATATCATCCGGATTATGTTAGGCTTAGATTGAAACGCACAGATTTCACATAAAACATTTCAATTCCCGCACAAATTAGAAAGAAAGAAAAAAAGAATCCAGACTCCGAACATTACCTTCGTCTTAACCTGAGTTATGTAGGGGTGTTTCCCTGGCGACGGCGGTACTATATAATATATTTTTCTAAGAGTTGAAGGAACAAGTGGTAAAAAGAAGCCATGCCATAAGAAAAGGAGAAGAAAACTCAAAGAAGGCTTTGTAAAGAAGAGACCAAAGCCCAGTTTGCCTACATGGAGATGGGAGCCAGTCGAAGACAGGATCTGGATCCTCTATATTACTGCAGAGAGGTCACTGTTTAAGCAGTAATTTGCGAGAAGGTGAACATCACTCCGCAGTGCACTGCAGCAAAAAAAAAAATACGGCAGCAGCAGTGGAGTTTGTGTTGCGGCGAGAAAACACTATAGCGATTGATCTAGCCTTCGGTTTTCGATCGGACGGTGTAGAACACTCCTAATGCCCATGCACTGTAGATCCTATCCATTGAATCCCAATCCGTTGAAGACAAGCAGGCACATAGCGTAGGAAGAGGATAAGTTTCCTCTCCTACGTAAGTTACTCCATAAATTATTGCGCTTCGGTGCTACTGTAATTGGATCGATATACTTGTGATGCTGTTGCAACTTTAGGGGGTGTTTAGGATCGCTTCGGCTTCGGGGCAGCTTCCCGCGGTGTCCCACCACCCCCTTTCGAATTTGGCCCCGAACTTGGGTGGTATTTACCCATTTTTGCCATTCAACAAACCCCAACCCCTTCCACACAGCCCCCCCCCTCCCTCGGCCGCTCCCCCATCTTCCTCTCAAGCGTCGCCTACCGACCTCCCTCCTTCCCACGTGCGTGCCGCCCTCCTGGGAGGAGGGAGGAGGAGAACGACGCGTTCGTGGGTGCCATATCTGGCGAGGAGAGGAGGAGGCGGCCAGCTGGGAAGGAGGAGAGCGGTGGCCTTCGGGAGGAAGATGGGGGAGGCGGTAGGGGAGACCTTGAGGATGTCTTGGAAGAAGTGGAGCTTTGTTGAATGACAAAAGCGGATAAATATCATCCAAATTCGGACGGAGTGGTGGTCAAGCTCAGGATTTCCTCGTCGTCATCCATCGCTTTGATCTGCTCTTCCTCCTCCTCATATATATATTGACGAGGATTAAAACCTCTATGTATTAATTTAAATATATAAAAGACCATACGTCTTCATAGTCGTAACCCCTAAGGCTAACGACCTCACTGGTCGTAAGGATTCCAGAGGTTACACGATGGGCACCCTGGTCGGACTAGGTTTCGACCAGGTGGCTGCTCGGAAATGCTATGAACAGGTACCATTAACCGTATGATGAATGAAACACGTGCTAAACGTTCCATAACTTACGATGACATACAAGACTCTGACGATAAACCACCTTGCGGTTAAATGTCTCACAAATACTTAAGTAAGGCGATTAGCACATTGTTAACTACATTAAACCTCCGACCGCTTGTAACGTTTCATCAAGGACGTCTTTCCAGAGTAATCGCCGTCTTCGGGAGTTATTTAATGGTGAAGCGAGAATACAAGGAGAGAGACACACAACAAACAACAATGAAGGCAACACAAAGCCAAGCGGTAGTATTCAATACATTGATGTAATTGGAGATAGTCCTAGTCAAGTCTTGTAAACCCAATTCATATAAATAAAGAAAAGCGCCCACATTCTCTTCCGGGATACTCTCGTCATTTTCCTCCTTTTATTTTCATAAGATCGACGATTCGATATATATATATATATATATATATATATATATATATATATATATATATATATATATATATATATATATATATATATATATATGCAATCTCGAGTATATGTACTCACACTTCAATATACCACTTAAAGCACATATTATACTTCTTTACCATTTTCAATTATACTTAAATACTAATTATAAGATACTCAATCGACTTAATTGAAAAAAAATTCATTGGAGCCCTTTGTTTTTGCTATATACCCTTTTCATATATAAAAGAAGTATATACACAAATTTTACTATAAAAAGTGGAATTTAATGAAATATTTCATGAAACACACTTTAGGGCATCTTATAATCATTATTGGAGTATGCTCAAATAGATAAAGAGGTATCGTCATACGATTTAAGTGGTACATAAGAGAGGGAGAGTAAGATTCAGAGTACTATACCATTTTCATATATATATATATATATATATATATATATATATATATATATATATATATATATATATATATATATAAGAAAAATGTTATGTACAAAAAATACTCAAAATATTGTGTCTAGCTAGTCAAATAGAATTTGTCTATATTGCTCTCTAACTCGATCTCGATGCACGTATGAGCTCATTCTTAAATGATCTTTTCCAGTTTGATACACTGGGAGCAACTCTATCAAAAATCTGATCATTTCTTTGCTGTCGAGAAAGTCCATTAATTTGTTAGAGCCGTCCGATCGTATAGGAAACATGCAGATGGATGTATCGGATTCACAAACCCACTCCCCCACCACGAGCTGATCGATGGACACCTTTTGGCTTTACGTGAGCCCTTCGATCGATCGGGCCGGGAAAGGACAACTTATGAGACGGTCAACACGGGTCGAAGCACAAAACAAGTTACTGCCGACAGAATAGAATGTCGTTCAACACGGGTTCAAGCTAGCACACAAGAAGTTACAGAATATGTTGGGTTTAAGTTGGTCTTAGAAAAGGTTATTAGAACTATATGGGAAATGCGATAGCTCAGCGGCTATAAGATCAGTCGTATTACCTTTGCTAGTCTCGGAGGCATCCGTTTTGGAACGGGATCCTCTGCATTTAAAGATAAAATACAGATAAACTACAATATCACACATTGGAAGAAGTACCATACCATTTTCATATATATATATATATAAGAAAAAATGTTATGTACAAAAAAAATACTCAAAATATTGTGTCTAGCTAGTCAAATAGAATTTGTCTATATTGCTCTCTAACTCGATCTCGATGCACATATGAGCTCATTCTTAAATGATCTTTTCCAGTTTGATACACTGGGAGCAACTCTATCAAAAATCTGATCATTTCTTTGCTGTCGAGAAAGTCCATTTGTTAGAGCCGTCCGATCGTATAGGAAACATGCAGATGGATGTATCGGATTCACAAACCCACTCCCCCACCGCGCTGATCGATGGACACCTTTTGGCTTTACGTGAGCCCTTCGATCGATCGGGCCGGGAAAGGACAACTCATCAGACGTTCAACACGGGTTGAAGCACAAAATAAGTTACTGCCGACAGAATAGAATGTCGTTCAACACGGGTTCAAGCTAGCACACAAGAAGTTACAGAATATGTTGGGTTTAAGTTGGTCTTAGAAAATGTTATTAGAACTATATGGGAAATGCGATAGCTCAGCGGCTATAAGATCAGTCGTATTAGTCTCGGAGGCATCCGTTTTGGAACGGGATCCTCTGCATTCAAAGATAAAATACAGATAAACTACAATATCACACATTGAAAGATGCCTCCACCGTTCGATTAAAAAACAAAAATTTAAATTAATAAATAATTCACTACTACTACGTCTCCACTACCTAGTATCGTTCACGTACACATCACTGTTCGGGCGGCCCGGATCGGGCGGTTTTGATTCGAAGATTATGAATAGTACGTTGAGCTTGGACTCTGGGAGACACCAGATGTGATCATGAATAGATAGAGCGAGGTAAATGCATGTCCAGATTAAATGGAAAAGGAAGCCGTAGATCACGACAAGGGAGCACTCAGACTATTATATTAGATTTAAAAAAGTCTGTGCTTAATTTCCGTTTTCACTTGGCTGCCAGGCAGCTACCCCCGTCCATGTCTCCGTACAGTGTACCCGCTCCGGCACGTCCTCCCGTGTGAGGTTGACCGGTTGCTAGGCTACGTGGCTCAACGGCTACTCCCCACGGGTGGGCCCCCCGGGCGACATCAAGAACTGCCATGCCGATAATGCCCATATGCCGATTTGGGGTTCTAGAATTCGGTCAGTTGGCTAGCGCGGCGTGGCCGCCGAAGCCCACCCATGCCTGAGGCTTGGTTTTGGGGTGTCTCATCCGGGATTTTAAGGTTTACGCTGGATCTTAAGTGGAAGGGTTTTGTAGGGACATAGTGGCATAGAAAAATTTTAAACTTTCAGTTCGCTACGGTTTGAACGCTGCTTCCGTGGGCGTCTTTAGATATAGAGTGTTTTCTTCTTTAATGTAGACCGAAGAAGGTTAAATTCCGGACATTCAAAAAAAATAAAAATCAAGAGCGTAATAACACGAACCTATGTCAAAGGGTTAGGTTCAAGTTAGGCAGCTTGGCGAAGCGTTAATGTATTCCTATTATTTTATATGGAAATGTAGTCATCGGCGTGCAAAGCGTCGATTTTGTAGGCAAATTTGTGCGGCGAAAAAAAAATCACCTGAGCATGTTTGGGACACATGCAAATTCTCGTGTTCCCAAGCTTTAATAAAGGATCTATGCTGTGAAACAAATTAAGCGACTATGATCCGCGGCAGAATTGGGCTTAGTTTGCTCCCAGCAGCTATCAGGGGAGAATATCGTCATCTCGTTGACCCAGAAGGTATCAATCATCCGAAGCATCAAAGGTTCAAGTTGGACAGGTCCTGCCTAGAGACCGATCCCCCGCATTAGCATTAGCACAGGCTAACACAATGATAATACAGAGGAGTATAGTGATATGTATTAGGGTATTGTCTTCACCTACGATTCAAAATGAATCATCTATATCGAGCACTACAGCCTAAGAGCGTAGCAAAATCACTACAGTATCTTCCGGTGTGGTGCACATGCACTGTTTTAGAGCGTTTTGCTGTAGTACTGCTGTTAAGTACTGTTCACACAGACTCAAACGTTGATCGCACGTACGGTAGTCTCTGCGGTAACAGTGGATAATCCGGATCTGTCTTGCCCGGGTAAGGAATCAGGTAAACATATGTTCAACTAAGTAATCTATATAATTAACTTTGGGCGGAAATATAAAAAGGCGTAAATGGCAGAGTCAAAAGTCAAAGTCAACACAAAGGGCGGCGTGATTAGATAGATATTTGGTATTGTCGATCCCACTCTCACTGGCCAATCGGTGACGTCGATGCGTATGCAAGGGATTTGTTCTTCTCTTTATCTTAAGTCCCATCTTGTCTAATTTGCCCAAATGGAAAGGAACAGCTTATAAATATTGATTACGATAATACGATACAAGCAGAGAGTACCTGGATCAGATAATGGAATTTTTTTTACTTTGGCCCTATGTTGCAACTGTAAATACAAAAATAGCTCTCTTGGTATCGTATTTGCGAATCGGATCCCCTCCCGAGCGCGGAAGCATCGGACGCTGACACATGCCTCCTTCTACGGACGGCAAGCGCGGAAAGTGTGCGGGAGGTGGCGAGCTGAGGACCAAGCAAGCGGCCACTTGTCATGTGGCGAGCTGTGATAAGCGGCAAGCTTCCTCCCACGGTGGCCGAGCGCGAGAAGGACCCAGGCCCACCATCTTCCACGGTCCCCGAGCGCGGAAAGAGCTCGAACCCATCACCTTCCGCTGTCACCGCTAGTCCCCGCGCCAGGTGAATTGTCGCGCTGGCCCACCACCTTCCGCGGTCCACGAGTGCGGAAATGGACACGTGTCGTGCTCCATGCATTCCACGCTTGGGAGGGGGCTATATTTGTAAATACAGAGGCACGAGAGCCATTTTTGCAATTCACGTATCGTCATGGGCCAAAATAACAAAAAAAATCGAGATAATGAGACAAGTACTAGGTAGTATCTTGTCTTGTCATGTCTAGTACCTGGATGAGATAATGAGACTAGTACTGGGTAGTATCTTGTCTTGTCATGTCTTTCTGTCAGCATGTTGTATAGGCCTCGAGCTTCCGGCTTTCGCCCGAAAAAATCGGAAGTCATTTTAAATGGTAGGCTTTTCGCAGCGGCTTTCTCGGAAGCCGCTTTCCGTGTTAACGTTAGAAAGCCAAAAGTCGCCGTGTCTTTCTGTCAGCATGTTGTATAGGCCTCGAGCTTCCGGCTTTCGCCCGAAAAAACCGGAAGTCGTTTTAAATGGAAGGCTTTTCGCAGCGGCTTTCTCGGAAGCCGCTTTCCGTGTTAACGTTAGAAAGCCAAAAGTCGCCGCGGGGTAGCTTCCTGCGGCTTCCCACTGCCTCTCTTCTGTATTTTCCCCTCAAGTTCATTGGTATTTACTCGCGGCTTGCCATCACATAAAAATCTCCACCTGACCCAACCCTAACCCTAATCCCCGCTCCCTGTGCCCCCGAGCCCCTCCTCTTCCTCCTCCCGCACCCAACGCTCCCTCTCCCCCTTACTCCCGAGCGGCGTCGGCGCCCTTCCTCCTCATTCGAGCCGCCGCCCTCTCCTCCCCGAGCCGCCGCCATCTCCCTTCCCTAAGCCACCACCCTCTCCTCCTCCTTCTCCTCCCTACACGGCGCCGCCCCTCCCTCTTCCTCCCGCGCAGATCTGGGCTCCTCCCTCTCCCTCCCGACCGGATTTGGGCTCCTCCCCACGCGTCACCACCTCTCCTCCTGCCCACGCCCTTCCTCCTCCTGCGCTGGCTCCCTCCTCCTCCCTGCGCGTCCGGGCACCTCAGGCCGACTGGATCTGCGCTCCTCCCCGACCTCGCCTCGTCGCCAGCCTCCTCCCTCTCCCCAAGCCGACCCCCACATCCCCAACGCTAGCCTCCTCCCCCTGCGCAGCCCCCTCCTCCCCCGAGCTGCCGCCAAACCCCTCTCCTCCTCCACCGCCAAACCCTTCTCCTCCTCCGCCGCCCTCGGTCCTCCTCTTCCCCACTCACCATGGCCAGATTAGCGCCTTCTCGGCATCGCCATCAGTACGAACCCTAGCTTTTTTTCTTTTATTTTTCTGTTGTAAATTAAATACTTTTGTAATTATTGTTTATTTTAATAATTATGTGTTGTAATAATTCTATATTGTAATAATTATCGTTAATTGTTGTTAATCGCGGTAGTTGTATAGGTTAAATTGTGGTTTGTGGCACTAATTGTGCTAAATTGTGGTATATTGCGATAGTCGTCGTCAAATGCGACCAATTACTCTAATTATCGTTAAATGTTGTCAATTGCGGTAGTTATCGTCAATTGTGTTAGTTGTTCATTGTTTTTAAATACCGTTAATTATCGTTAATTGCCATTAGTTCTCGTTAAACATTGTTAATTGTGTTAAACGGCATCAAACAAGTTATAACTGTCCTCGTGGGCATTTCAGATATTTTTTATCTCGGAAACTGCAGCCAGTATACCTAAAAGCCAGACAGTCAAACATCAAACCAGAAAAGCACAATCGTTCAGTCCTACAGCACCACCAAAAACCGCTTTTCAGTTAAACACAGCCGTTCCAAACACTCTTATAATTGCTTGTGATCAACTAGCTTTTAATTCCAAGGAACCCTCGGCTTCAGGTACATTACACTGTCCTGAATTAAGTACAGAACCGATGCCATACAAACGAGGAATCGGATCTGCATTGGACAACAGTGACACGTATTAGCTCTTTACCACCGTCTCATCCTGAGAACAAAGCAAAGTAAAATCGTCGCAACGTATAGATATTTCACTATTTCCACCGTATGTACGACATTAGTACTGTTGATCACTGTTCATGCAGATTAAACTCCTGTTCACACAGTGATTCTGTGCGGTACAACAGATAATCCTGATACTACCATGGTTAGTGTTATAGCAGTGGTATCGCAGCTCTTTGGGATTTTAAAGCTTCGACTATGCATCAATGCATGTACGCCCACCAGGCTCACGTCTGTTTGGCTCATCGCTAACTTTGCTATAGGTAACTGGTTGCTCTTAAGTAAACTCTGACTTGTTTAAATCTTTTTTTAAAAAAATTCTCTTAGAATTTTCCCTAATCTATCGCCAAAAAAAAAACGATTTTCCGGAATCGGATCTTGCGAATTAGCTGCTGCTTGCCATATTTTCTTCTAATGCACGAGGGCAGGGTTCAAGCACGTCTTCAAATCAAAGTAGCTAGGCTCTCTGGAAAAGCGTTTTTCAATGCAAGCAACGGAAAAAAACACAAAATTATGCGAGCAACGTCCTTCTTTTTTTTTTTTTTTGAAGAGGATGACTAGTGGATTCGTGGGTCCTGGTTTGCAGCTAGGCCAGCTAGCCAGTGAAATGTTGTTGGTGTACGTACAAAATCGATCGATTCATACACATTGCACCGAGGTTAATTTGTCTCGGCCTTTGTTTCGACCATGCAAAAGCAACCACGTGGATGGCAATTGGCAGATTAAGATCTTGTTTGGTTATACCAAAATCTATGCTTATTCATATGGATGGATCGAGATTTTAATTCAAATTTTCGATCCATCCATATGGATTCCGACTAGAAATGAACTTCCCAAACAAGCCCTAAAGCAACGGCGAACTCGATGGATGGTGGTGATTACACTCCTTCGTACAAGCGCTAGCTAGTTTATGCATGTTATAGTCTCTCTCAATAACATCATGATCTCATGCAACATGGCTTATTGATATCGATTCGATGATCCCCATAGGACGCGGTCAGCGAGAGTTTATTATTGGGGACAGACTGTGGATATCATGGGGATATGCTCATGATTTTAAGATGATGGTACCATTGGTGATTCTGGTGCGGGTTTGTCGAAACACTTGTGTTCGGCAAAATTCCGGTTCTATCAAGCAGTAGGCGGTTAGACCGCCCAGGGCGGCGGTCAGACAAGTCGTTGGGCAGATCAAGTGGCTGACGGTAAGACCGGCCAAAAAATGTGACTTTCGAGTTTAGAGCCAGACCAAAAATAGAGGGTGTATGCAAGAGAGAGGATTCTTCTACACATGGTCTCATAATTTTTGTAGGTTCGAGCCAAAAGTTATATTCATTTTAAATTTTCAGAAAGGTTTCGGATTTTCAGGGAGGAAATTTGGCTAAGTCCCATCTTTGGGCGGTCGGATCGGCCGGGGTTGCTTGATTCGACCCGCTTTTGCCTGTTCACTGCTTGACTTGGCGATATTCGTAGGTTGGGTCAATTTCATGGATTTTAGTGCATATGTGTTGCATGATACATGTTTTGACTAACGTGGCTTAAGTTGCGAAAAATTTGTTCTCGAAATCGATTTCTTGGTCTATTGTTGTGCAGGAGGCTTGGAGGTCAATGACGGTCAACGGTGAGGATGATCGGGACTAGGCTTGAAGAGCTAATAACTAAAACGATCGAGGATGCCGGGTGAAGTCAGTAGACTCAAGCATGACGCAAAATAGACAAAGATGACCGAATGGAAGTTTGGTGCGACGGGTTGTGTCAAGCGGCGCGGGGATCGGTGCAAGTGCTATGGTTGTTACGATGGGAGCCGGGTGGGAGATACTTGCCGACATGAAGAGAGTCGTTGATCAACCTACACGTAACGAAACATGAGATTGCTTCATGAAGATTGGACTCGGTCTTTTGGAGAAGGATCGAAAAGGGGTATTTTGGTAACTTCATTAAAATGATGTCTTGCTGACCTTTGGCTAAATCGCAGTGCAAGAAGAGGCAGTTTAGGTCAAATGAAGATAAAGATCATGAAGAAGCGGATTCGGGAAGTCCAGTTCGTCATCTGCTTTGAGAAGCGTGCGTGAGTGTAAACCCGTTTGTATGTGGGCTTAACGGGTGCCTGTTAGGGTCTTCTCTCTCAGACGATCCTCCACTATAAACGAGAATGTCCAGATATGGAGTTTCCAAGTCTTTCCAAGAGAAAAACCCTAATTTGTATTTTAGGGATTTTGGAGTAGTTAATGCTAGGATTTGTGAGAGATTAATTGATTGTGTGCTTAAGTATTGAGCTTTTGTCCTCCAGGGTGGAGTGTGTTGTGGTAGTTGTTGGGGTACGGGTTCGAGGGCTGAGGGTAGGGCACTCACCCTCAACTAATCACTGGTAGGGCTCTTCTCTATTGAGATAGCGAGGCTCTGAGGTTTAGTTGAACTTTTGATTTCTCATTGCTTTATTGATAATGGATACAAGGTATCCCTTTTATAGGGACAGTCCGACTTGACGTCTAAGAAATAATCTATAAGGAAACCTATCAATCTAATCTAATCTTTCCAACTATTAAAAATAACATTCATAATAAATAAGATCCTATTCCTAACGATAACTAGATAGATAAGGAATCCCAAAATAATCTACCTAACCAACTATTATTTATTCTAGGAAACCAATTAGCACACGTGGAAAATAACGTGCTACAAGATCTTGACGGTACTATTAAGCGTCGCTACAACACCAGCAGTCTCGTTCACGTGTTCGCCACGATGCCTCACGTCTTTCTCTATAACATTACGCCCCTCGCGGCGAGGCAGCTCGTCCTCAAGCTGCGGTGGTGTCCACGGTTGAAGTCCGTAATGGCCCCATGTTGACAAGATTATCCGGTACCAGCGTCGGTTCGCTTTAGAGCAGATCAGCAACACTCCAACGTGTAGCGCCTAAGGAAGAAACGCCTTAGCATATTGTGGTGTTGAGGAAGGCGTCGGCGGCATGGGCAACCAACATGGGGCAGCAGTTACGCCCTTACTGCCCTGGAGCGTGACGATGGCGAGAAGGACACGACGGCGGCGTTGGCCCCTCAGTTGTTGCGCTTTGCATTGCCTATAGCACAACATTGGTCAGTCGTGTGGAAAAGATCGCTGCTGGACAGCGTCATCCTTCCTCCAGCGGTGCCACACCAAGGGTGCAACCAAGGCAGCGATGCACACTGGGGTGGCGTTGGTGGCGCTGTTGAGGAAGGTGACGGTAGCGCCGCCATTGCAATGGCACGCGATGCCTCCTCTTACTCCTTCAACTTGACCATCAATGCCTACGTTTCTTGGATGATGACCATCATGTTGTCAATTGAGACCATCATCTTTTCGTTGCTAGCCTTCCACATGGCGAAGGGAGATAATTCGGCACCAGAAGCCGTGGTGGGTGGCTCTGATACCAAATGTTGTGGTAGTTGTTGGGGTACAGGTCCGAGGACCGAGGGTAGAGCACTCGCCCTCATCTAACTGCCGTTAGGGCTCTTTCCTATCGAGGTAGCGAGGCTCTGAGGTTTAGTTGAACTTTTGATTTCTCATTGCTTCATTGATAATGGATACATGATATTGCTTTTATAGGGACAGTCCGACTTAACGCTTAAGAAATAATCTATAAGGAAACCTATCAATCTAATCTTTCCAACTATTAAAAGTAACATTCCTAATAAATAAGATCATATTTCTAACAATAAATAGATAGATAAGAAATCCCAAAAATAATCTATCTAACCAACTATTCTTTATTCTAGAAAACCAATCAGCACGTATGAAAAATTACACGCTACAATACCGAAGCAGATCTTTCACACACCACTCTGACAAAGTGAGATTGTTCCACGCCGCTTCTGACGCCTCGCTCCTTTCTCCATGACAAGTGACTGTAAACCAACATCTATTTCAAATCAATCCAAGTAAGATTCCTCCAACATGAGTCTCTTCTTGTTATTGCTTTCTCTTTTGGGACTTTCGGATTTTGATGATCCTCTGGTTTCTTACAACGATCTTGCTTGCTGTGACATGTGTGAATGCATCTAGAATCATCTTTTACCCATGAGCAAGTTTTGGGATTAAAGTTTGATTTTCCTAGGTTCTTGTGCCCGCCTTCCCTTATCTATGAAATTAATGGAACCTTAGTTTCAATCTTCCCGATCATCGATTTCAATAGATTCCTGGCCTTCTTGATGGGTTATGATTGAAATTTGAGGGGATTTAAATCATCAGATCAAATTTTGTGTAGATTTGTGATTTTGATTTCGTGCTGATTTCACTATCATCGGGCTAGAGGTCAGATCGCCCCTAGTGAGAGGTTTGACCACTAGGCCAACGGTCAGACTACCCAACCTGATAGGTCTACCTGCCCGACTCACTTTGATTTGAGTTTTCGGTGTTTTTGGTTGTTGTGCTTCGGGGTTTTGATTGGATTCAATACAAGACTTCTGTTGTGCTTATTCGTTGATCTTCGTAGCTTTCATAGTTATTGGAGGAAAAATTGAGTTGAATCCGATCAAGATAAAAAAAAAGACACAGAGCTCCTATTCACCCTTTCTAGTCGCCGTTTCGGTCCAACACAGATAAACTGGCAAAACAGTAGTAGCCACATATACAATTCTCAGTCAAAAAGACGAGATGTAATATGTTTACATGCAGCCATCGGTAAGATCGAGAGAGTCAATAATTAATGGAATGGCAAGGCCGATCCACCATTTACGGGCGAGCGACAAAGATATTATACTCAACCTTTGCTTGCGTCCTTGTCTGCTCACATCACATGTCACATCAACAAAATTTTACGTGGAGGAGAGGGAGTACAAGTCGTCTCTTCTTGAAGAGACCGTCGCGCACGCAAAATAAGACATGATACATTAATCTACTCTAGTTGACATATAGGCATGTTTCAAAGGAAAATTATAAAATATAAATATTGGAGAGTGTGCCAAAGACTATCTATTACAGATATTGTCTCTAAAGATGATGTAGCATATGTTAGAGACAAAGTTATCTCTAACTATTGGAGATGCCCTCGTACTAGATCATATCCAACGTGGATTGGATTACTACGTGCTAGTGAAAAACACGCTAGCTTCCTACAAAAATATACTAATAATGCTATATAATTAAGCACACCATTGTTGTTGATCGACTCAGCGTCACCTGCCCATCTGTTCCCGATCTTTGACTCCAACACTCGAATGTTCCCACTTCCGCGTCCCTCTGTTTCTTTTTATAAGACATATTTTGACTAGGCACGGGGATTACGAAGTTTGTAAAAATTAAGGGCATCTTTAATAGTGTCATGTCAGCCATCAGTTAGCCCTTCCATGTCAATAAAATTCTAGATGGAAGAGAGAGAAGCATAAGAGAGAAGAGAAACCGTCTCTTTCTCAAACAATCATCTCTACACACGAACCAAGACAAAACAACCAGTGCATGTGAGAGAGGGGTGAAGGAGTGGGAATATTATAAGTTTGGCATGAATGTTAGAGATAACTTATTGGAGATGTTGTCTCTAAATCTGTCTTTCAATGACGTGGAGTTGATATAACAAAATTAGAGACAACACTATTGAAGATGCTCTAAGAGAGATGAAATTACTATGCTATCCATGATATAAAAGCTGACATATCGGTGCCTGACACCATTTGAATTTTGCTATATGAAAAACTTTTTGTTTGGGTATCAAATTAGCATAAAAAAGAAAAAAA